>CM052327.1:9754006-9939421 GCA_028455615.1 Lasioglossum zephyrum
TAGGTAGACAGCGCTAAACCACCAACTGTATCTCGTCAGTGGTGGAACTTTTAGCGATGTGATCTTTCAGATCACTGTAAGTTCCACCGTTATCTCCGCGCCCGTTTCGCCCACCGATCGTCCTGGGGGATAGCACGGGGCTGGCAGTCTAACAATATTTCGTCGGTGGCAGAATGGATACCTCGTTTGTAATTAACAACAGCGGGTTACATATTGACACCGATGAGATACTGTATCTCGTCGGTGGTTCTGCACCATTCTGTACCGACGAAATACTCACTGATCGTGCGACCGCTAGGTGGCTGAAATATTCATGAAACGTCGGGTGATCGGAATGGTAACGCTGAACAACCAATGGTTTGGCACGATATTGGCCGGATAACCTCTCGCACGTTGTATTTTTTTCTTCTATAAACATTCTGTTTATTGTGGAATTGTGGACAAGAAGAGCTGTTTTGAAGGAAAAAGATGATTCCATTCCGACTTTATAATGCAGTCAGAACCTTCGCCACGAAAACGACCAACATTCGTGACCTTGTCAAGGTTTGTAATTATACGAATAATATGAATTAAATATAGTATGATATTGTTAGACATTGTCTATTTTAAGTTTCGAGATATCGTCCGCTTCGATTTTTGCGCCGTTGATGACTGGCAATAATATTTTCTCACGTGAAATGCTTGTCAGTAGAAACCCCTTCCTCAAAGATCAATTTCTTTGTTTGTAGCAAAACAAAGTGGTTATATTCATGAAGGGTGTACCAGAGGAGCCCAGGTGTGGCTTCAGCAATGCAGTTATTCAGATATTGAGAATGCACGATGTCAAGTTTGATGCGCATGATGTTCTCAAGGATGAAAATCTCAGGCAAGGTAACTACTGACCAAATAATTTCAATAGAATAAACAATACATAGATATTTGTATCTGTACACAGGTGTCAAGGACTTTTCTAACTGGCCCACAATACCACAAGTATTCATAAATGGTGAGTTTGTGGGAGGATGCGATATATTATTAGAAATGCATAGGAATGGTGAATTAGTAGAGGAGCTGAAGAAGGTGGGCATCACGAGCGCCCTTCTGCAAAAGGAAGAAGCCAAAGACAAGAAACTTAAGGACTAAGCGTTTCTTTAAGAGCCTAGTTTGTTTATAACATCTGTAAATAAACCGTTTATTTGTTGACGTTAATTTTTATTAAAATGAATCTTACATTCTTTATATGGCTTGTCAGAAATCGTCCTTGCATCCCTAGATAGTTCTAATCCTTAGATAATTTTTATGTAATTCCACCTGTCACCGACGAGACAATAATTATACTAATAATAAATAATCTGGGAACGAAGGCAATATAATCTCCTCAAACGTCATCTGAGGGGAGAGCCGAGCTCCACACTACCCTCTCCAACCATCATCGAAGGAGAGGGTGTCCGTAAGAGGATTCCTCCCTCACCGTCCTTAAAAAAAGTGGATTAATTAAATGAAAATGATTAACGTACCTAGACCGCGTTACTGCGGTGTTTATGGGGGTTGGTCGGTAGGACATAAAACCGTGAAGGTCATCGGCGAGGCAGCGCACCACCACCTGTTCAGTGTCACCCTTTTATGTACTACTGGTTGTCGTAGAGTGGTAGTTAAATTTCATGGCCGGCTGAAAAATCGACCGTGTCTTACCTCCCCAGAAACTGGATCTGAACTCGATAGAGAAAGAGCGAACTAGAAGGAATCGGATTCATTCCCCTAGGGATAACATTATCCGGCAGTGCGTCGCCGAGGATTTACTACCAGTTTCCGGTTTCCTCGGCGCGAGGTAGAAATGCAGTTGGAGGGTGGAAAAAGTGGTTCAAGGCCGAGCGTGTGTAGCGTAGCGCGGGTCACGTCACGGCTAGGGGTGATGCGTGAGCGTAAACGTGCATCGTGTTCTTCCGCATTGCGTTCACGGACTTTTCTTGCCTCCTTTACGACCGGCCAACCGAATTTATATTCGCGTCGGCCAGCGAGGGCGAACATTTACTACCGGCGACTGTTCGTAAGTGAGGGGACACGCGAGCTTCGACGCCATAATTTTGGCACTTGAGAAATTCTACCAAAGTGCCTTGACCCTTCGTGAACGAATAACGGCACTTTCGCGTCAAGCTCGTGCGACTCCTAAAGCTTCTGAGAAACATTTTGCTCGAATGACTTTTCGATTGCCAGCTCCACAAATTCGAATATTGCAATTCCATTTTTATCCTCGGGGCCAGGTACGCGTGTCGAGGGACTAGTCCTTGAACGGGGATCAGCAAATCGCAGGATCGCGTGCGTGAGCACCCCGCGCGACTTACTTTTCTTTCTTTTGCCACTTTCTGTAAAACGCCTTCTCGTGATTCTTTTCCGATTTCCAGAGATTTCGATCTCTCTCGAACGCACTTGAATCGTGACATTTCGCGGCTCGGCTACGAGAGGTGCGCGACGAAAGCGCGGTTTCCGGCCGGGAACTATGCCTCACGGGAGCATCTGGCTCGAACACGTGCCATTTTGATTCCCCGACACTAATTGCGAGCCGCGTCTGGCTGGCTCTCGAGCACCAAATTAATTAATGGCATACCAAATGACGAGAATGCGCGAGAGTCTCCGGACTCGCGCGCGTGCACCCATCTCACCGGAAAAACTGAAGTAACACGATGTACGCGACCGTGCCGCGAATACCAATGCTTCTTCGGCGTGGTCGTCGTCCAGAAGGAGCGTCGTCGACGTGTCTCGTTAGCGACCTGTACATTCTTTTTTATCTCTCGCCTCGATTCGCCGTTTTCTTCTCTTTTTCCGCGATGCTCCTTCCGGAGTACGCGACTCGAAGAAAAATCTGAGGATGACCATATATTCTTCATCTAACCCATTAAGTACAAAATTCTTCAATTTTTCTTCATCTAAATCGAGAGTACACCTCTCTCCCTCTATTTACGGACAAAATATTCTTCATACAAACGTTGCAACCCCTTTCACCCCCTTAGGAGTTGAATTTCGAATTATCCTTTCTTATTCCTTGTATAGATCATAAAGGAAACCTGTGCAAAATTTTAGGTTTTTATATAGATAGAAGATAGATAAATCATCCGAAGAAATTAATGTTAGCCGTGATCTTTGAAAAAGCGTCGAATTTCGCTCTGGTCTACATTTATTGACGTCACTGATGAACGAGCAATATTCGTCAGGGAACAATGTGCGGATCAGCGAAAAGTCCCAATTAAAAATCGGACATTTCATATGCGACAACGTATTGATTGAAATTACGGTAGCGTTTCCACGAGAAACGAACGAATGTATTCCTTTGTTCCGGCACACGTTCCAATAAACATTGCGGAAGCAAGTTCAGCGTTATCCCGGCTATTTTGCGATACAGTTATTCTCGAGACACCAATCCCGTCCGTCGTAAAGATTTTATGAAAGATCGACGTTGATCCTGAAACGCAGAAATAGGGGGCGTGGGGAGGGGTGGGGAAGCTGCTTCCTCCTGAAAAAGGGGGTGGGATTAATTACGCGCGATTTCCGAGCACCGACTGGCTCTCCGCCAAATGGACTTTTAAATACGCGATCGCTAAACCGAGAACGGACGAAAACACGCGCGGCTGATACCCTCGCTTAGCAATCAATTTATATTTTCTTCCACCCTCCCCGATTTATGCTATAGTCACGTCCCTCCTGATGCACTGAGCGATTCGGAAGTAATCAATTATTATCGAGATTAATATTTCTCCCACTGTGTCTTTTAATGTTAGAGAAACGGGGGCAGGTTCGAGCGACCGGCTCACCTGAAAATCCTAGAATCCTCTTCTAAACTTCCGCGGTAGCAGCCGGATCTTCGGTAACTCGGTTGAAAAGTTCGAGTCTGCGAGGAAAAATTCCTCCTAAAACCAGTTCCATTTTTCGAATTAAATAATTCGGTGAGAACCTCGGACCAATCCGTTTTGCAGATTCGATTCACAAAACTTTCCTGTGTGAGGTTTTTCCTTTGACGAACAACAACAAAATTTCTTAGGGTATCTAGGAGTCACAATGACTTTAAATGACTTAAGAAATCAGTAGTTAGTGGTAACTAAGGGGGCTAAAATGATTAAAGAAATTTTTAAGTAGGTTCTTATATCAGGAAATGACTGCACAAAGATCTGCATAATGATACAAGTCTAACGATTTTAATGTGATCGAATGCAGCCGAAAATGTTGGGTATCAACATAAGGGTTGATTCTAATGATAGGGATGATTCTACTGTTATCCGATGTGGGAGAAAATTTCGGGTATTGATGCAAGGGTTGAGCGGAATGGGAAACCGCGATGGTAATGATAGGGGTGATAAGTGCGCGGTCCACGGCTGTGAGTGCCGATGGAAATGGGGTGGCCGGCGAGGTGGCGCCCTCCCTTCAACAACTTCGATCGAGCCAACCTCCGTCGCCTTCTTCTCCCTCTCTCGGCCGTGTTCTTCTTGCGTCTTCCGCCTTTCCCTCCTTTATTCAGGAGCGTCGCGACGCCCCGAACTACCCCGTGTATCACCCCTTATTAACTGGTTCGCATCCCCTTTCTCGCAGATCGAAACGCGATCGTGGTTGCTCGAACGAAACCTCGATTTTCTTCTATAGCCGACGCCACTGGGCGTCACGTGGCCTCGGGACACGACGTCACGCGTTCGCTCGCGAGTGCTACCACCCCCTTCCGCCCTCAGCTTCGTCGTTACTCTATTGTTTCAATAACACCGTCGAACGAATCGCAACTTTTATGGTGTTACGGCACACACGTATTTTATATACTTATCGCCGCTTAAATATTAATCAATTTTCCAATTGATGGAAAGACTTGTGATTAATTATGTGTATAGCGCGAAGTGATAGATAGAGGGATTAAAGTGATTCGATTGCTTCGATTCCGCGAGCAAACAACCTTCGCTTTCGGTCTGATCAAATAGATCGCTGCGGTTCCGCGGAATTCTCCACGGTATTAATATGTTACTCTCGCGTTTCATAGCCGCGTTTAAAGACCGCTATCTCGCTGGCTATCAACCGATAAGATCGACAGTATCGCGGCCACTATAGCTCGAATTTCTCCGCTGTTGTTATTCTATATTAAAAGCTCTGAACGGGGCAGAAATTGAAAACCGCTGAACGGGGGTTGTACGGAAGATCGAGCGTCAACAGATGAAAGTAATAAAACGAGTTAATCAATTCGCTACCACCATCAGAAATATTTGACGAATTAATTTATAGTAGAAAGTACACAGCATAATATTCAGTGATTCCATGGTCATTTGCTAAATTATGAGTAACGAAACATGATATGGTAACGAATTGATTCGTGACTGCAATCGAAATAGTTTGATTCTTGACGCACCGGTACGTCATCGGTAGCGAAGGGATTGATATACATCGAACGGGTTTTATCGTCCAGTTAACACAGTTGTATTTCGTAGGAAACGATAAGATCCGTGAGTTTGAGCGGGCTACGGTCCGAATCTTGCCGCTTTTGATTCCCGGTGCTCGAGGACGACTTTGAGGGTGGCACAATAGCGCGGGCCGCGTCTTTATGCACTCAGCCGAGTAATTAAAGCGTCGTTCATTAAAACGGTAAACACGTTCCACGGATAATGAGACGCTCCTGGAGAGGGGTAGTTCGCGACACCCCCCCCCCTCGTGTCTCCGTTCCCGCAGAATCTGCGTCGGGATGCCGCGCCGCGCGTGTCGACTCACGTAGCCGCGTTGTGTCTCCATTAACCTAATAAACCGGCGGAAACGTCGAACACCACCGAACACGATCTTCTTTCCTATCCACGACCGGTCGACCATGCGGAAAAATCAAAGAACAACTGGGTTATCGTCGTTTCTTCGACCTCCTTGCATCCCCTTCCGAGGACCCCATATCTCAACTTGCCGAGCGAAAATCGCTGAACTAAGGGGCAAGTTCAAGCCGAAACAATGTTCCTCGAGTTCTCGGGGGTTCCATGACCAGCGCACTGCGTTCCGACAGACCGTATCTTCCGACTCGCAGATTCCTCCCTTTACTCGAGGTGATGCCATTCACTCGAACGCATCTCCTTCGACGAAAGCTATTCACTCACCTTTTTAACATTCGCAAACGGTTCGAAACTTTTCAACTACTCTAAGATTTTCTTTCTGACCACTGAAATTCATATAGTAAAGAAAGTCAATGTTTCGATTTTATAGTTTAAATAATTTCCAGTGCAAATGGTTAATACATTTTCGAAGCTAGCGTTGCAAGTATATCTGTTGGAAACTTCGTAAGTTCGATCGAGCGACCAGAGAAGTAAAACCTAGTTGTCAGCCTCTTGCCAAGAATTAATAGATTGCGGATCTTCATGCAGAATAAAAATCGTGCAAATTACTGGTTAATCCTCTTTAAAAGTCGAAGGAGATAATCCTTAAATTCATGAAACTTCTCAGTCGAGTATTCGACCTATCAATTATTTCCACGAATTCGTAAAACAATCCGCAGTCCAGTGACGAAACGTTAGACCGTAACGTGGACGAGTAACAGGACCGGAATTTCTTATTTCATAAAGAACACTATCCGGCAAAGTGTTCCACAACTATGGCAGTTGGTAAAGAAATGAGACAAGGGGGATGAAGCTCGAAGAAGCCACCCCAACCCGAATCGCCTCTCCCCGACAGTAAAACCTTCCGCAGACAGGGAAGAACGGTTTAGCCCCGACAAGAAGGGACTCCCCTGTCTCCGATAGTTGGTGTCGTTGGAGGATCTTCGCTCCATGGCGCCCATGACCAGGGCAACATCTGCGGTAAGGTCGGCCCCGTTCATGCTCCGCGAACTATCTCGGATCAATCAGGCGTGGAAACTCCCGATGGAGAAATAGAGAGAAAGAGAGGGGAGGGGCAGGCGAAAAAGTTTCGCTCGAACCGACCCCCTCCGGTCGCTGTTCGAAAGGGAGAGAGAAAGCAGAGAACCGAAGGAGGAGGAGGAGAGAGAGAGAAGCGTGTAGAAATCCGAAGAAATTCAGAGACGAAGTCACGCAAAATAGGGGGAGGATGGGAGGCGGGAAAGGGGTGGTGATGGTGGGGAGAGAACGTTAGGGGGATTGGGTGTTCGGGGGTAGTCAGCGCCGCCACGGAGGGTGAGTCTCAGTCGCCACTCGGTCAGCCTGCCGCACGGCTGGGTTTCGGAATCCGTCTACGCGAGTACGCGCTCTCTTTCTCTCCCTCTCGCCACACACACACACACATACACACAGAGAGAGACACACACACGCACGCGTACACTCGCACATGCACACAAAAACCATACACTTATATATAAACAAAGGCATACATAAAACCGCACAGAAACAGAGAGACACACATACACACAGAGACACACACGCGTACACATACATAGACACAGAAACGGAGAGACATACACACACACACCCTCGTCGACACAGACGAGTGTGCACGCGAGGAGAGCCGAAACAGGGGTGGCGGAGTGCTTGAAAGGAGGAGCAGCAAGGTGCGGATCGCCTAGTTCGCTGGAATCACCTCAAGCTTCGTCGAGAAAAGAATACGATCTTCGGCGAGTCCGGCGATCGTTGTTAACACAGCCGCGACAAAACGTATCCCGGACGCGTACCCGCAACCGGTCAGCGCGTGTGCACCCGACCACGATCGATTCTCGCGGCGATACGATCCAGAAACGCGATGGACAGAACTGCCACCATCCTGCGACCAGCCAGATAGCCGAGACCGGGCCCAACGCCGCGCGGGACTGCTAATCGGTACGATCCGTAAGAGGCGGGCTCGTCCCATTTTTAATCACGACTCCCGAAGACTCATCGGCGCGGCCTCTGGATGATCGTTGCGGTCGCGTGGTGCGCCACCGGACTCTCTCTCTCGCTTTCGTTTCCTCTCGCCCTCCATCCGCCTTTCTCTTCTCTCTATCTATCTTTACCCTCTACCATCGGCCAGCGTTCGTTATACCCACGTTTGCGATCGAACTTCTTCTCTCCCTCGTCGAGATCGTTCTCGACGTCCCCACGAAAAATCGATTCGACGATCGCGTGGAAAGGAGGTTCCCGGAGGTTTCCGGAGGTTCCTCCGTCGGGTTTAGGGTATGCTCTCGGAAAAGTGGAACGCTTGTGGATCAATTGTCGGGGAGTAGTCGGCGGTGTCGCGCGCGCGAGAGAGTTCGTCGATCGCGAAAGATCGAGCGATCCCACTGAGTGCACCGTGTGCGACTCGGCCGACAACGATAGAAAGTCGCGTCTCGTAGTTACATATTGTATACTTTCGAGAGAGTGTTCTACGCCATTGGTGGGTGAGTGCTGCTGTACTCAGCGAGAGTTCCACGCGTGTCCTCCGCGGTCGACGCGGGGGTGGGAGCCTCGGAGGGTGTCGGAGGGTGTCACGGAGGGCAGAGAGGACAGAGAGGACTAGGGGTGGGGAAGAGAGAGAGAGAAAGGGGTGTGGAGGGGCCTCGGTTCCAGTGGACTCGCTTCGAGCCGAGAACAGGTGAATCCCTTCGAGGAGGCCGAGAGCGTACGCCCGGAAAACCAAGTCGTTTGTACGAGTTCGCGGCGATCCTGCGATACCGTGGCCACAGGGAAATATTTGGGTCAGAAAGGGTCAAGGAGGCGGATCGGAGAGCCTCCGAAACCCACGACGGGAGTCGACGACTCGCGTTCCCTTCTGTTCACGAACACGCATCCTTCGAGTTTCGATCCTTGCGATATCGGGACAAAGGTATTCCGGATGTTAAGGGTCGAACCCCACCGTCTCTCCCTTAGCCCCCTTGAAACAGCTTTCCCAGAGTCAGGGTTGTTTCGAGGAACCATCTTCGGGTTGAAAAGCTTGTTTGCCAACGAGTGCTTCGAGAAACGATACGTTCCAACTTCGGAAAAGTTCGCTCACCATCATAAATCTTTATCCGTTGCGGTCCAAAGAGCATTGGAGGTAAAACTACAGTAACGTCGTAACGGGGATGCGTTTCCCATTGAGAGAATTCTACAACGTCCAGCCACTTGCAGAGAATTTGTAAATGGTTGTACAACGTTGATCTTTTATATCGTACCGAGACTGAAAAGTAACTGGTGTACGTTTTCTTATAAAAACGACAAGATTGAATTTATTCAGATTTTATTCGATTCTACTGTGCTCGAATAGTGGATCCTTTCCGATGAAAGCATCTTTACAATTTCGACGATTGTGAAATCCAAAACCGGTCACTCGACCGGCAGAGAGATCCTTTCGGCACGGTGTCTCGTCGTGAATCTGGGTCACTTTCACAACGTACGTCCGAGAGTCGTTTGTTCCTAGATCCGTTCATCTCATGAGACTTCGTTGACAAATTTTCTGAATCGTTACTAAGATTCTACCCTTCCAATTTCCAGATTGCTTTCGTTTCGGCGAATTCTTCAGAGGCGTGATTCGCTAGTGAACCGAGTTGATTCTATAAAAACGGGAATTCGCATAAATGTCGACGATCTTCGTATATAAGTACCTCTTGGAAGCGAGGCATAATCGGTGTACTATTCCAGCCACGAGCCAAATCGAATAAACAGCCACCGGGTTTTTTGACATTTCCAAGCTTTCGATTCGCGTTCCCATTTTTCTATTTACAATAAATTTCTTGTGCATGTCGTTATTTAAATGCACATAATGACTAGACTAACGAATCAGCTGATGGCGAATTATGAAACTAGTACATCAATTGAACTTATTAAAATATTTACAAAAACGAAACGTGTTTGTTTATATGTTTATAAATGTGCTTATTTGGTCGATTATTTTTTAGTTCGTCGAGTCGACCGATGCGACAAACGAACTGGTCTTCGACTCGTGAAACTTCGGGAACATATATTGAACTTGATCCCACCCCCATCGGGTGGCGTGTGTCGTTCAGGGGCGTGAATCACGAGCTTTTCCTCGAGTAAGGAGCGAGAGGGGGAGGTTAGATTTATTAGGGCTTCCCGGTTAAGATAATCGCGAAAGGCTTACGCGATCGGATCGAGGTCGACACGCTTAACGAGTCGCGTGAAAACAGTTGCGTCAGCACTACCCCAAACTCTTCTCTGTGTGTTGCGGACCAACGTTGTTCCGACAATATTTTTTCTATTCCTAATGCGCGCGACAGGTCCACAGGGTTTGTCTCTAGAATTCTCCGTGCCTCCACGTTCCGCTATTGTTTCAACGTTTTTGTTGTTCCAACGGTTTGGGGTGCGCCGAGTCACGTTACCGCGGACGCTCTTTCTCTCTCTCTCTACCTTTTTCCCTTTTACTCCTCTCTCGTTTCAAGCGCCCCTTGTCGTTGTCAATGCGCTCTGCGAAACGAAAGGTAATTTGTCCAACGATCAAAAGAAAGTTTGTCGTTTTTAACACCACCGCTACTGGTCGACTGACCGATTTCAGTTCTTTCCATATTCATCAATCATGGGAAAAAATTATATCAATTTTATCATTCAACTTTATATTATTATGAATAATTACTGTGTCGATTCTATATACATTAAATCTTCTAATTTTTATAAGTCAACGCAACTGCTCTTAATACTTGTTAAATCACTGTCGAAATACAAGTTGCGTTGGTTGGTTTGTTGCCAACTTACGGAGTTTTCGCAAAATTATCTATGAAGATGGAAGCTTGCATAGAAACCCAAGGTCTAGCGATCGCAAAGGGTAGCAGCAGATTGCTCTCGAATTATTTAACGTCGATCTCACGACCAGGGTTTCCCCAGCGTGGCAACTTTGACGGGCGTTTATCAGCCCCGAATCTATGCTCGAATCGAAATGAGAATTTTCGAGGGGACACGGAACTGTTCGATAGATTCCCGACTGCGAGGAGTTTATCATCATGCTAAGTTCCCGACAAAAGGTACGATTCCGATAACGCTCCGTCCGATGATTATTATCCACCCTTTCGGGTACGGAGAGGCGGGGGACGGCTGTAATCGGTGGTTTCTTTCTGTCTTGACGCGAGTCCTGGAGCTCTGCCAGGTTCACAGGTCGCCGCGTTTGCAAACTCTTGGTACACGGCTGGCTGACGACGCGTTATCTATGCATTTCCGATACGGGACCGCTCTCTCTCTCTCTCTCTCTTTCTCTCTCCTCTCTCTGCAACCCTCTCTCGGTTTACCTTGAATTTAAGGGGCCCGTGCCATGCGAAATTTACACCGCGACGAGCTGTTGCCACAGAACGCACTCGATTTTTCGCGCACGCTGTTGAACAGCGTTTTATTAATCCTGCAGTCTGTTCTAAAAAATTATACGTTTTGCGTTTCCGAATTCGTAGTTGTTCCGGTTGATTCAGTTTTAATCAGTTGTAAGTTCATCTACTCATTTTTATTGAATAAGTATCTGCATATCTGTTGATTTTTATGCAAAGATTATCGTTTATTATTTTTGTTGAACGGTGATCTAAATATTCTGTTCCTAGAATGAGTATTCCACGAGGCTAGTTCCGATAATGGATGCTCCACAGTATCGTGCTCGGTCTCTTTTCAACCAGAAAAATATCTTCAAAACCAAAAAAGTTATGTATAATTATCTCAGTGTTCCATAACATTGAAAAGAGATGAGGGAGATCAGGATCTGTGCCGAAAGTAAAATTGTGATCTGGAAGTTCTGGAGTGCATCAGAAAGACGGCATTCCGCCATTCTGCTAATTAACAGAGATACGAAAATTTCGTCCGGCTTTTTCCGGTTCCGGTCGACGGTGCGCGGCGCACAGTGGAATAGATTGGCTTTATGAATTCGGCTGACCCCTCGTGGGAAATCGAGGACCGTATACTCGCTCCGTTGGCCCAAATAGAATTTCGCGGTGTTCGAAACGGTGGCAGGGTGGCAGGGTGGAGGGAGGCAGTTGCGCTAGAGAGGGAAAAATACCGAAACGAACGAAAGAACGATCTCGCTGGGGCGACCGGCGTGCGGCCGGATCTGTTGCTCGTTTTTCCGACCGGCCTCGTTCACCCCTTGCTCGCTTTTATCTGCGGCGGAGTTGCTCGTGGGATGCTTTGTCTCGCCGTCTCCTCTTTGTCTAACCCTTTCCTTCCGTGCTCGGCATTCCGCCATTTTTTCCCCGCAACGTTCCCGATCTCTCGCGACGTCTTTTCACTCGGCCCTCGCGCTCTTGTCTTTTCTTATTTCCCTCCCTTTCTCTCTCCCACTCTTTCGTTTTCCTTTCTCTCTCGCACAACCCTCGATCCGTTTTCTCCCTTGCCTTGTGATTCCTCTCGCAACCGCGCTCGTCAAAGCCACTTGGTCGTCAACAATCTGTTATAAATAGGCCGGCGTGGTGCGCGCTCGATCAAAATTTGATCGAGCGATCGCTAGACCCCGGCCGAATTTTTTTTTCTACCACCCTCGTCTTTCCTCTTCTTCTTCTTCTTTTTATCGGTCAACGGTCGTGCTTACCCCCCGAGGCAATTACAAGGAAATTCGCTCGCAACCATGCAGCGCGCAAATTAACTCGAGCGGATTTTCTTGTCTCTGACGCTCGACGCTTTTAAGCTCTGTCTCCGCGTTAGTCGCCGCCTCTCCCTCTGCATCGTCAGCCGGCGCCTATAATGAATCCAGACGGTTCGACTAGTACCGCATTCTTTTCTTGTTTAACACTTTTCTTGTTAACCACTACCACCCAACGACTAACGGTTTCTGGTTGTTTATATTTCACTATCAGTGAAATGATAATTATTTATTATAGACAATAAAGAACATAAAAGCATCATTTTTGCTGGAAATCGTACACATTCTTGTATCCAATCACAGGAAGTTAAGCGCGACAAAGAAGTTCTAATCAACCGTAAAATAAATTGCTGTGCAAGGGGTGCAAGAATTTTTTGAGAAATTGGATACACTGGGGGTACTCTGGCGTGGAAACAGAGGGTTCGCGAAGTGCGCCGCATAATGCTCGGCCTTGTCTCGGCATTTTTTCGGTCGACGGGACGCGAAAATTGTCGCAGTTGCATGACGTCGAGAGCGTACCACGTTCATTCGTGTCGCAGTGGCTCGAGATCGAGAAATGATCGAGAGGAGCCGTTGGTCTCTCTATTTTGTTATTTGCGCAAAGAGGCTGACGGCAACCGACGGGATATTTCAAGTTGGAGAGGCTCCGTGGAAAACTCGGGAAAAAATCCGTCGCGATCCAGGTTGTGCGCGCGTCAATGGAAATTGGCTCGTTGAAATCTCGTACGCGGTGTAATTTGATTTTCTCGGGAACGGTCCGTCTGGGCGCAGCGACAAACCACCGGGGAACAGCGAAATTCACCGAGCTGTTTGTTCTGGTAATAACTAAAAGCGAAATATTACGTGTGCAAATTGATTCGGTGCCCCTCGGATCTGCTCGTTTCGTCCAACTCTTTTCTCTATTCACGTTTCCTATTATTTTTCAACGATACGAATTTCTTCTTGTGTTTCATCGAATCGAAAAATGTGTCAAACCAATTCACACACAGCTAATACGTCGCACAATATCCTCTATAGATCGACAGCCACTTTTGTATATACGTTAGATTCCGAGAAGAAAATTTATGAAATATTCGTTACAATCAAATCAATTTTTATTTTACCTGAAATGAACTAGTCTTCGACGCGATGAACAAAATTAATTGCCGGTTAATCCTCCAAAAATGTTCTTCTTTCTTCAAATCATTCCTTCAAGTACATAATTTTTGGGTCACGCTGTATAATAAATCTGTTATACAGAAAGCCAATATCTTCTTCTCGAAAGAGACCAGCTAAAAAATATTGTTCCTTATGGTCCTGTCGTAATTGTTGTTCAACACGTTTGCTATCGTACTAAAACGATCGATTTTTCTATCCAGAAAAAAGACGATATTTCTGCCGCCCCCTTAACGGTTATAAACGAGGGTTAACGGAACCATCCGAACGTTTCGAGGCTTCGAATCCGTTCTGCTCGTAGAACTAGATATTTATCGGCACCACGAAGCTCTGCGACTCGAACGGAAGAGAAGAAACTGTCTCCAGGGACGGGAGCTGCATCCCCCGTTCCACCCCCGACTCGAAAACGCAACATCGATCTCAATTAACACCCTCTGTGCCGCCGAGTCGCGAAGTTTCACCGTTCTCGCGACGTTTCCGCTCGAAAGCTTCATTTGCGCCATTTAGTCGTGCACCGGACCGCTAATCACGATCCGACGTCAAACTTTGATCGGTCTTATCGTAAACTATCATGCTCTATCAGACGGAACAAAGTTCCAAATTAAAAATCACATTTACCCCGTCAATTTTCGACGCCGTCCAGACTTCTGTACCAAAAGTTGTACTACATAAATTGGGATACCTGATAGAGAGAATTTGTTCCAATAATCTTTTCATCTGATAACGGAAAACAAATCACTGTAATTCTTTGTAACCTTTTAACTCTTCACTGTAATTTTTTTTGTCTTTGTGCGCGTGTCCCTTCTTTCTTATTGGATAAGTAATCTTGTATCCTTTTTTCTTTTCTTTGTAAATATTTATGTAAAAAGGGCTTCTGCTCGTCTATAATAAATAATAATAATAATGTCTTGGTGTGCTGTTTAAGTAGAGTATTAAATATCTCAGGTCGGAAACGAATCAGTTTGAGAGTTACTAATTTTCTACCGACCCCCATAAAGAGTCCGAGCACTCCGCCACCGTGGCGTCTGTGAAGGTATTTCTTTCGTTCTATCGCGTTTCCTTCTTAAATCGATTTCAGAGTGACAATTGCAATTTCACGCGCGGTTGGTCGTGCTAATCGACGCACTAGACGATTCACGGGGTTAAGGAGGCGGGATCATCCAATTAATCAGACTCATGAGCTCGGTATGCATCGGCTTGCATCGGGTTGCCGTGCAGTCAACAAGGAACAACGATGAATTGTCGGGGGTCGTTCGTTCGGAACCATTCCGGCCTGTTAACAACCGAATCGAATAAATTATCGACAGACTGTGGAACGGGGAATGGAGGTCAAGAGGTCGGTCATCGCCGGTTCGATTTCCGTCGGATATGTATACCGCGGGGTATCGCCGTTCGTTCGTTCGTTCTTTGGCCTGGCTCGGAGATGCTCGAGACGATCCGGCGTCGTGCGATCTCACGGAACTTATGGCTGCAGCAGGATCGTCTTCGACGCTTTACGGTCAACGGGAGCAATCGAACACGCTCTTAAACCATTAACGCTCGCGCATATTTCATATGCTATTAGTCAGATAGCTCGGGAACTTTATCTTCGGATCTTCAACTTCACCGATGAATCACGATCGTACGACTTCAACGACTTCTCTTGCGAGTCTGCAAACTCCTCTCGTTAAGAACTTTGATACATCGCTGCGGATCGTTAATCCTCGTACGTGCCTCATTTTCTGTTTCTCTGTGCAGAGCAATTGTTCGCTTCTGCAAGGAGTGCGTAGAAATTGTCGCGACTATCGTCAGCGAGATTCCACACCCCTTGGTGTGGTGGAAGCTGAAAAAATTTAACTTCAACCTCTTGCCTTACGATTTATTTTACGGTTTTAGCGACTAGACCCCATTTTTGTAGGTCGTAATTTCTGAAGAAGGGGAATATAATAATAGTTGTATATTAACAAGACCAACATTGAATTTTATTTCGGTTTAAAAGATTATTAACAGAACAACCATGAAGCCATAAAAATATCTTCGAAGGTGTTAAGCAGGTTTCAGCCATGGCGAACCAGTTTTTCAAAATGGACTGAGCCAAAGAATTGATTAGATCTGCCGGCAGGTGTACTCGTGCTCGCCTAATGAAAACTTTCACCACCCCCGCGCCCGATAGGCAGAGTATATTCTATAGACCCATAAAATTTGCAATCCACTTAGGCGTTCGAAACTTACCGAATGGAAGTTGGCCCGTTGAAATTGACTCGGATTCGCGCGAGTACACGCTGAACTTGATCCCATCCCTAGCGAGCAGTGTTCCCGTGACATGGATCGTAGAACGTTGCTGGATCGCGAAACAGGGACGCGCGAATGACGTCATACCGTGCTCCGGGACTCCATTGACCGACGGGGGTTCGCGAATTCCTCCGCAACTTCCAATGAAATTCCCGGTAGAATTTATTTTTCAATCCACGAGAAGAACGGCATCCAGAATTCACCTGTCTGCTTTCTCTTTTTATTTCTGTCGATCGAGAATTACTGCAAACTGTCAGGTTTTCTTTTCAGACAATTAATTTATGTAGATAAATAATTTAATTATTTTTAATGGTACAATAGTTGGAGCGTCGGTGAAAGTATAAATTAATGTTGGAAGCGTGGATGAGAAAAGATAAATGTTGAGAAAATTGATTTGGAGGGTTGAAATAAAGGGAAGAAATTTGGTTCACTTTTGGCTAGAATTTCGGCGCGACTTGTCGGGTGTGCGGTGACTCTCCCTCCGTTTATCGAGCCATCAATCTCACCTGCCCTTTGCCTTCCTCCTCGGCGTAGGTGCAAGGTGAAGCCGAAAAGGTGGCCCACCTTCGTCGAACGGGGAAGGTCGATCGATCGATAGAAACACACCGGTTAGGCTGCGCCTTTCGAAACCAGACGCTGGCAAACGCTTCGCTGCCATTGTCGACGCTCGCTGCCAGTGTCAACAGTGGACCGAGGTTACCATTTCGGCCTTCAACTTCGCAAACTACCTTATTCGCAGAGCTGAACGGTTAGGCTAGGTCAACGAAGCTACTGCGAACCGATTGATTCGCGAGCGCCGAGAGGGGGACAAAAACGTAACTTCGAAGAACTATATCTCGAAGTTCAAGTCGAAAACTAGGTTCTAGATGCGATCGATTGTTGGCCAAGCTTGTTAATCGTTAAATTGTTTAATATGTCAAGGAGAATTCAACGACCCACTATACTCTTGGTTCTTTGCGAAGAAATCAAACCTTTTAACGGAAGCTACAACAGTCGAAATTTATAGTAGCATTCTCGATGGTTTCTGAAAATCTTATTATCCTAGAATGTACCTAACAAAATGAATTTGTTGAGAAACATTAATGAATTATGAACTTTGAAAAGAATGGTGAAACAACCCCCGATAGATAATTTGTTAACAAAAGTATTATAACGATTAAATCGTTAAGAAAAACTTGAGAGCACCAGGGATATGAGAGAAATGTGAAATTCAATTTTCAGGCTTTGATCGCGAGAAATTGCGCGGACCAGAGAAGAAAAGCGTTATTTCCCAGTGAAAAGTGATCCGACTACCGGAGGGGTAGTTGTGTCGCCGCGTTTCGACAGTGATTTCCGAGGTTTTCCGAGGAAATTTATTCGATCGTCTGGTGGTCGGAAGGAAACGCTGCACCGGCACTTCCGTTGTTCGATGTCGCGAGCGAGCCATTGTCCTTGTTCCCGCCTCGGGAGCGATTTCTTCGGGGAAGGATGGACGTTCGAGGGTTGCGGAGCACGGTTTCCTCGCGTCCCTGTAACACTTTCGACGTTCTGTTTTTCGTTCCCGCCGGGGGAAACCGCATGGAACAGCTATCCGAGAGGCAGGAGATAGAGAGAGGGGGAGAGAGATACCTTTGGAACATTACGGCTCGTTAGCTATGAAAGTAGACGCCTCGAGGGGGAGGTTCGCAGGACGTCCCTGTCGGATACCGTCTGTTCGACGACATTAGTGTCCCGTTCGAGCACAATGAGCGCGCCCGCTCGTGAATATCGCTAGCCAATCTCCGTACCCGCTGTGGCTTTTGCCTATACTCGAGCCCAGCGATTCTTTATCATTCCGCGCACCTGTGCCCGACGCCGCCATTGTCGCGACGCCGTGCTCCTATCATTAGCTTGCAAACGAAAATCTTGTTCGAACGCGTACGTGAGAAAATACGGAAGCTAGGACACTGTGAGAAATAACAGAATATACTTGTTCCATAGTATGAGATGTTACATTCGTTTGCTGCGATATGGGCCATTTTTTGGCGCGTCTTTACGGACGTATCGGAAATTGCCGGCTGTAGTCGCCGTGAGTTTTTCGTTCATTGTACTGCTAATCGACTATAAAGATTATGCATGAAATATTCTGTTATATTGACGTTTATAAATAAGAAAATAAATTTCTTTTGTTTGGCAATACCAAATGCCTTCATAGGTTATTTTTCAACATAACCTCAACATATAGAATGTAATGTTATGCGAGTTTCCGGAAGAGTGGCCGCTCAGGCAAATTCCAGGACATCTTGTTGCCGCCATGTTGTTTGGCAGACGATCCCGTCGACACCACGATTGATCGTGCAATTCGGTAGATAATTAATCCAGCGTGATTGTCCTATCATCCGAATACCGAGTCCTCTTGATAACATTCGGGCAACCGAGACTCCACTGAGAGACCAAATTCGTTATCGAGATTCAAAGCCGAGGAATCTCTACCGGCGAGCTCCCCGATCGAGAGTCTCGAAGGTCTATTTATCGTTCGAGTTATTCCGTTGATTCTGTGTATATACTGGATACGGGTAGCTCAGGGAAGGGGAAGACCCGCGCCGGTGTTGAAAGCCACTAGAGAGGCTCGATTACATGTTTGTTCGATGTTCGGCAAGGCGACCGGTGTCCGTGCTAGGTAAAAGCGTGGGTCCTGGAGCCGATCGATCAACGCCGAACGAGAAAAAGGGTAAGCGAATCCCGACAGTCGTGCCAAAAACTCCTCCCACGAAAAATGATGGGCTACCTTGAGATACGGCTTGCTTTCTGGCGAGGATTCGGTTTGCTCGAAATCCGGGTGACCTCTTTCCCCAACACGGTCTTTGCTCCCTTTTCCTTCGCGTTTTCCGATCGCATCGGAACCCCCGGCGATCGCTCCTCGACATCTTGTCTTCTTTGGAAAACGCTTCGATTCGATGAAAGAATCGGTAATCCGCTTTCACAGATCACTCGAAGGTCTTTCGAAAATGTTTAGCCCTGTGAAGATTCCAACGAGTCCTCCCAAACCCAATACACCTTTGAAAGGCGACCATTAGAAAGTCTCTCAACGTCCTCAAGGACTTCAATTTTTGAAGATACTTCTTAGAAATGGAGTATTTACATTTTGATACTTTGGGTCGGCAAAGACCCGGCAAGCATCTAGGCTAGAATAATTGCAGGTTCTACAGGGACCTTGAAGCCCATTCAAATGTCTTCCAGCGACTCTGGTAATACTTCGTATATCCTTCACGGATTTCTGGAAGACTTCCAAGATTCTCGAGACTTCTTCAGGAATCTCTAAGGTCCATCGAGAGCCATGGACATCGTCTGAAGGTGTTCGAAAGACAATCGAAAGTTCATTTAGAAAGTTCCTCCTTCGGTCTGTCAGGAATTGTACCGGGTTCCTTCGCGGTGACCTTGGAGGTCCTCCGGGAATCTTCGAAGGCGTTTCATGACGTTCGAGAATCTCTGAAAGTCTTCTCGCAGTCGTGGGAGTGGTCCGAGCGTCCTCGAAGGCTGTTCAAAGCTCTCGAGTGTCCCCTGGAGTTTCGTAGAAGCGTTCTACATCTGGAAAATCGATGATATTCCGCCGGATGGACGGAATTCCTTCCCCGTTCGGAGTTCTTCTTCCGATATGGCCGCAGACGTCGGGACGTTATAGGATTTCCATAGGGAGACGGCGATGATTTGTTCCGATTCCGCTCGTTTCCGCGTTCTCTTTGTCTCATTTTCGCGTTGGTCCGATGGAAATCGGATAACCGTGCGAAATTTCTCCCTCGAAGAAAGGCTTAGGGTGCGATACAGGAGAAAGTTTGAAGCTAAAATCAGCGAAACCACATTTCAGTAAAATTGAGAAACTTGTTTGCTTTTGAAGATAGAAGAAAATGCTCCACAGAAATTTCTCGAACAGAATGATTAAAAGAAGAATGAAATATGTGTTTCGCTCGGTGCAAACAGTTTTACTTCGCATAGAAATCCGAAATCTACTAATAACAATAAAATTCCTGCGATACCGACGGCGACCGAAGTTGCTCGTACTATTCAAATAAGATCGTCGCGAGCGAAACGGTAACAGTAGAGGCGAGCGGAGATTGTGATAGGTTGAAAATCGGTTGGACAGTGGAAGGGCTAAAGCGCGCAGATAAGAGATGGGTCTCGGAGCGAGAGACCAGCTGCCGATCTGCAAGTCAAATGAGAGCGGGTACGAAATTGGGACGGTTCACGAGGACCGGAAGTCCTCGGCAAGGGCGTCCAATTTTGATCGCGTGGAATCTCGTAGGACTCCGTCGAAGGTCGAGCTGCTGCCGCGGTTTCTTTCTCGAGAATGATCGAGCCTCGAACGAGGCTAAACTTGTTGTGCTCGGGCGTCTAGAAATTTTTAGATCAAGGATTCGACCGTTCGGCCGCGGCCGTTCTCCGAGGTCCCTTTGTCGATTAGCGAACCATCGAGGAAACAATAAAACCGTGGAGGGCCAATATATTCAGCAGAGGTATTTTCGCGAGAACAGCGTCGCGCTTTCATTCGGGTTCGAGACGGGTCTCGCAATTGGCACGCGACCACGAGGAACAACTGAAATCGCGGATCGGATTCCGAAGAATTCTATTGGCGAGCGAAACTCGGCTACGAAAACGGAGAAATTGCGAGCGGAGTCATCGATTAAAATATTTTGTTAAAATATTTTATTTCACGATTGTTGAAATTATAAAGATGTTTTCGTGGTCGATTAATTCAATCGATAGATTTAGTAGCATAGCTATTGTAATATAAACCGCGCAATATTCGAAGAAATTTAATCTTGTTATTTTTATAGGGCAACATGTACCGGCTAGTTTTAAAGCTCGGTAGGCTTAGCGTTAAATGCATTTGTCTGAGAAAATTAATATAATCAGATTCTTGAAAGAAACGATTACCCTAATTCAACTCGCAATTCTCCGTCCGGGTGTAGAAGCCAGGATTACGATTCAGGAATCGATCTGCCTAATCGCAGCGAATACCGTGCAACAGCAACATTTTCAGACGACGTCCAGGTAGCGACAAGAATATTCTATTCGAAATGTACCTGCCCAGATCGTTGAAAGAAACGATTACCGTAATTCAACTCGCAATTCTCCGATCCGGGTCTACAAGCTAGGATTACGATTCAGAATCGATCTGCTTAATCCCAGGGGATATCGCACAACAAAGCTGCTTCTTTCAGACTACAATCTCCCAGCTAATATTAATGGAAATGTCGTGAGCACTGTCGACAGTCGGACTGTCGTCTTCGAAAGAATGTTTGTGGAGTCTTAACAAGCCTGGTTCAGCAGTCGAGAGTTAATTCCAATCGATGTGCCTAATCCTAGTCAATGTCGCGCAACAATGACGTCTCTTCCAGAATGCAAGGTCCCAGCTAGAGTTAATAAAAATGTTAGTGGACTTCGAAATCATTACACAAAATAATACTTACCCGATTAGGAAGAACCAGTGGTTCAATTTATTCTTGTCTTTATATTTGGAACAAAATGAAAATAAGAAATTCTTGAATTCTTTCATGCATCAAATCCGCAGTCTATTAATGACAAACATATTTATAAGACTCCGTTCAGAATATTCACCACAAGTCCGACTCGATATTGTAAGGCAAGGGGTTAATCAGCTGGGAATAAATTTGCTCTTAAATGGTTCTAATGTTAGTACTGTTTAAATTAATTTATAAATGCATAAAATATGCAGTCTAGTTACCACTAGTACCAACCACAGTTGGACAGTCGTTTTCGAAAGAATGTCGGTGGAATCTTGGCGAAGCCGGTTCACCAGTCGAGGGTTAATTCGAATCGATCCTCGGCGGACCGGCCTCTCGACGCTCCGCGGCGCTCTACGTCGCGCTACGTCGGCGATGCCGTTCCAGGCAACTGTATTCATCCCTTTGCCGTCTACCATTGTTAATGGATCCGCGAATCCCTCTTATCCCACCGTTCCGAAGCGTTTCACGGCTCGAAGCAACCAGCGGACCGTGAAAACGCTCGCGAGGGCCTCGATTCACCCCGGAAGAACGCGAACCAGTTGATGAACAGAGTACTCCGCGAAGTGGGGGCAGCGTGCTTCCCTGCCAGGGAACCTTGTAATTCGCGCCTATAATTGACACCGTTTGTGCGGTGGGATTTCAAGTGACTCGACGATTCTCGATGCAGAGAACGGCAGAGCCGAGCGATTAGCTGTACGAGAACGCGAGCAAACTTATTGTTAGTGTACACAGATTCGAGAGCCATTGCGGAACACTGCTATGAGCACGCGCCTCCATTTTCGGCTGACTCGAGCGAACTATTTCTAATCTATTTGTAATCGCTAGACTGCGGATGTTTATGCGATATTCTATTTTACCACATTTTTATTAGTTCACTTTCGTGTTTGATTAAATTTTGCAATTGATTTTAAACTAAGTTAACATTATTAAATTTTTTAAAAGTCTATTCGTATCGGAGAAATAACAATTAAATATTTACGGTTTCATCCCCCCGCGAAACGCAACGTCATCGTTTCATACGATTCGCTACGGTATTGTTTTTGACATGTTGCGGTTGCAATGCTGTCTGAATTTTAGTAAATGTCTCTGTTATAATTTCATAACCAGGTAAAACTGTTAAAAATCTATTGAAATATTTCACATGCACAAGACTAAAAAGCAGAAAGTAATTGTGTAAATAAAAATAAATTTTTAACAAATACCACTTTTTTAAAAACGTGATATATTTTTAAAATTTATTCTCTAGATAGAGTTTGCTCGACCTCGTGTAGCCGCTGTTTAGGGTATTTTCGGGCGAGTTCTCGTTCGGCTTGTTCGCCGGGGTCCTAGAAATTCGGCGGTGGAAATCTCGAGGAGCGGGAATCAGGCGGCAAGACGCAGCGACGCGCAAAAGTTATTACCGGGAGCAATTTTCGAAACGGTATGGAAGAACGGCGCCACCGCCGCGCCATGCTGCTATCGGCAGTAATCTCGGGCCAGCACAATGCCTGACAAAACAAAAGGTAGTATGTATCGGCGAAACGAGCTGCTTCGAGAGACCGACGCGAGGAGGAATGGCAATCTCCTGCCTCGACTCGGCCAAGTCGAATCCCGAAACCTCGTCCAACCTAGAATCTTCCTCTCGAATGCATCAAGTTGCTCCGAACCATCCACCGGCTCCGACAGAACCATCGAATATTAATGTTTCGAGCTACGGGTTTACTCTCGAAGGTAATCCGGCGTTCGACCCGATCCTACCGTAGCCATTGTCGTTGTTATTCATTCGAAATGAATCGTTTCTATATTCGATGCTACCGAATCGAGAATTCGATCCCTTCTAATCGAATTAACCACCCTCTCTCCGACGGTTGATAAGCTACTGGTACAACGGGTCGGGTTAAACAGTCACGAACAGCCACCTACGATTTCTAAATCAGAATAATTCATTTAACCCCCTACACTACTATTCAATTTACTGTTACAGTGATTAGAAAAGTTTATATTTGCTTATATTTCAGTTATTTGAAATAATTTTTTCCTCAAATTACCTCGGGAATCATCCCCTTCAAGTCGAACATTTTTGGGACAGGCTCTATTTCAAATTAGGCCCTGTTCAGAATCTTGAAATCGAGTTCGAGTCGATATTGCAGACCATGGAGTTAATAAATGTTATATTTAAGTAATCAACGATGGATCTAGAGTTTTTAAATTATAGAATGTAGCCTTCGTTGCTAACTGGAGCAACAAATTTGTTTTTCACGTATAATCTTGTTTCACAAAATGTAACTCTAGATACTAATCTAGTAATCGTATTTGAAAGTTCAGTTTCTTTTTGGGCCAGTTTCGAGAATCGAACGAGCTCGATCGAGTGCGTTGTTATTCGCAGGGGTAAACGCGCGCGACATAAAGATGGTGGAAAGTGGGATACGATCGTTAATTGTCGTTCGACGGCAACCCGATAAACTCGCGCCGGGTGTCGCGTCGATCTTCAACAATCGGACCGGTTTAATTTTAGCCGGGGAATAGAGGCGGTCTCGTCTCCGGTATTCTTGGAATCGGATCGATTCGCGAGCTTCCGCTCGAAAAACGCGACCAATCTCGCCGCGATATCCCGACGAACGGACGGTTACCTCTATCTCTTTCCCCTAAACATACAACGATGCCTCGCAACCTGTAAGTGTTATCGATTCGTTAAATGACGTCACCGATTTCAACCAAACATTTCGTTTCCGATCGTTCGCGAACGACACGCCACAAAAGAGTTTCATTTGTATCGGCACACCTAACCTCTTCTGCTCGGCTGTTTTCCGATGAAAACATCTGACGGCGCTTGACCGGCAAGCGTTGCGCTTTGAACGTCATAATCGTGCTTGTCCGAACAATCAAAGTGACGTCTCTCTTTTTCGTTGGGAGTCCAGTAGTATCACTAGATTGAATCGTCGAAACATTGAATCAGTGGCGCACCCAGGGGGAACCAGGGGGCTAAGTTCTGCCCCTCCTAAGAAAAAGGAAACAAAAAATGGAAAATTAGCTAAACCAATAATAATATTTAGTAATATAGACAATGTATATATAAATGTATAATACAGACAAATTATATAGTCAAAATAGATATATATGTATGTGCGTATTGTTGGAAGAAAATATTCGTGAAAGGTGGCCGTTTAATATTTCCGATTTAAATATCGCACCGCGTTGTTGATGCTTGTCGAGATGCGAGGGCGCAGCGTCATTGAACGGCTCTCTGTCTCGACTTGGCACGACTTACTGCCCGCAGCGTGAAAACACAATTTCGTGCCCGGCCGTTGGCAAGATGTACCGGTGCTCTGTCGCCGAGATAGGCACCGCCGGCGCTCCATTCACCAAGGGAATTAGCTCAAACTTCTGAATACAGTGTATTGATACCTGCAGGGAACCGTAGACTAGGAAAGCGTATAATGCTTGCGACCCGGGCTGAATACGACCGTGTTGGAATATATCCGCACGCGTCCTCGCATCCGTTCCTAGATCAGCTAAAAGAGATAGTCCCTTGAAACATTCTTGCTTCTGGGCCCCTTCTTGCGAAGCTCACGGGGTATAATTGTATTCAAAGTTTTTTGTATTCATTGTTTTAAGGAAATTTCAAGGTAATTTTCAAGGAATCAGGAAAGAAATGTTTATCCGGATCTCGTGTCTCGCACTCAATGCAAAGGTGGTTCGCAGTCTAGTAATGGCTGATAGAAAACCTGGCGAAGCATTATATGTTAGTCTAAGCAAGGTTCTCCTTTGGTTTTCCAGGTGGTGTACGGTCGCCACCCGGAAGAACACGAAGAAGCTGGTCGACGAGGAAGTGTCGAGCTCTCGGATCCCCGAAACCCGCCAAGCATTCTCGATCGTAGCCAGCCAGGTTACTCGCAGCGGCAGCAAGAATATCCGGCGTCCGGTCGCTGGTTCAAGGATCGAGGATGTGATCGAGTACGCGACCATCACCGAGGATGTGACCGACGACGAGGCTGCTGCCGTCGCGTCCTTGTTCCCCTCGCAAAGGGATGTTCTCCTCCGCGGGCACCAGCTGCACCGACGCCGAGGAGGACGCCGAGGATGTGGAGAACGACGTGGCAGGTACCGCGCAGTCGTCTAATTACTTGCCGTCGGGTATCCGTGACAGCGCGCGCGATAACCTGGAAGGACTGCGGTTAGATGGGTCATCGATCGCGCGTCCACCAGCCGAGGACAGTATCGCGAGGCCATCGACGTCGTGGTCGCCGCCTCGATAAATCCGGACCGCCGTCCTCCTCGTTCCCTTGGTCGGCGTTCTCCTGCCGCGCCTCCTCCCGCGCCACCCCCGCCACGCCATCTAACAATAATAACGCTAACATTAATACTAATAATAGTAAGGATAATAATAATACCAACAACCGTTCGAGGAGATCGACGCCGCGCTTCCGGACACCGGAAGAACCCTCCAAGACTGCTGCCGAACCCGAAGCGCCGGAGATCGTCCTCGTCGCGCGGTGCGCCGATCAGTTTGTCGGACGTCGAAGGACGAACGAAGGAGCCTGGTCCAGGTGACAAAAAGACGACACCGATATCAACAGCCAGCAACGCCTCGCCAGGATCCAGGAACGGTTTTGTTCACGGTGTAACCGTGAAACGTTCTAGGGGGAGGATCCAGGGGCATCGATCGAGCGGTCTAGATCGACGGCAGGACTCACCGTGTGTGTCGCTATCTCGACCCTTGGGACTACATATTGGATGACCGGTGGTGATAGTCACGATGGTGAACTATCCGCGAGTCATGACATTCAGTTAGTGTTGTGGTGTCGCGGCCTGTTCGTCACCGTTGCTAGCCGAGCCGGATAACGGAAGTCTGGGGAGAGATATATATATATATATATATATATCTGTGTATATATATATATCTATACGTATGTATAATAGTGCTTCGAGCGCGAGCAGCCGCCCCGTTTGAGATGAGGCGAGGAAGACCGATGACCGTGATGATCAGCGTAGCCGACAGAGGCTGGCCTAGGTCCTGATAGCCGCAGCGACCAGGATCCGGGGATAAATCACGGGAGAAAGGATGCCAGGGGGGCGCAGGGGCCTGGTCGCCCCGCAAAACACATTCTTGGAGAACATCATACGACGGAGCAGCAGTCAACGTGAGTACCCACGGCTTTGATTGGTTTCGTTTTCCGATGGAATCGATGATAGCCAAGCCGAGTCGAGCCTGGAATCGCCGGGCTCTCTCGGCAACCGAGAGATAGATATCAGAGAGAGAGAGAGAGAGAGCGAGCGAGAATGAGAGAGAAAGGGATGGAAGTGGAGAGATGGGTTGCCGTTACAGGCAAGTATGCTTTTGTGGGAATTCGCGGGATTTTAGTGCGTACCACCCCTTACTCGCTATTTCCCGTCTCTCCTCTCTCTCGCTCGTTCTCTCCCCCTCTCTTTTTCTGTATCGAGTTCGCTTTCTCTGCATGGAAATAGGTCAAACTAATAACTTTACGTAACCGCGGCAAGTGTGCAGAGATAAAAGTTGGTCCGCGCGCGAAAGCTAGTAACGAGATTACCCACCGTTGACCATGATAGATTCTACTTGCCAGGGGACCATGGTGTGCTCGATCGGCCCACACCGAGTAAAGCGAATCGCACGCGATGCACTGCGACAGATTCTTTCAGTGTGGAGTCTCGACCCTTTCGAATCGGACTGCGACAGAGTTTGGTGGTTTCTCGAAATTTTTTCGAACAACTCGGTAGACTTGACTTTTTGGTCGATTGTCGGTAGCAGCCGTTGCCGCAGGGTATAAAATTCTACTTGGCTCCCGTTTCTCTTGGAACCTGGCCCCGACAGACCGGGGTCATTCGAATGGACGTCCGCAGTCCGGTGCGGCTGCGCCGCTTAGCTACATTATGCTATGCAATTTATTATCAACTGTTTCACGTTTTGTCGTTCGACAAAATCGATCAACTCTATTCGCTAAAATACGTTTATGGACTGCCGGCCATCAGAGTTTCATTCAAGAATTATTATCATAGTCGAACAGCGGATCTTTATGTAAAATGAAATTGTTGCAACGAACTTTTTTTCTTAATATGCTTAACACATTGAAAATAATACAGCAGTATTTATTAAGTTTCATCCGCTGTTTAGTGATAATATTGTAGAAGGATCAAAGGATGTTAACAATATACATATTTATTAGACTCTGTTCAGAATTCTGATCACGGTTTGACTCGGTGTTCTAGTACAAGGGGTTAAGAGATTGGTTCCGATTTAAGAGATTAGTTTTGATCCAAGGAATTAGCCTTGCCTCAGGAGACACATCTTACTTCTCGAACAGTTAATGCACCGGAACGCAGGACTTGAAAAAGACCGGCTCGGAATGCTAGTCGTCCTGCTTTCGCTTCATCCAGCGGGGCGGGAATATTTAATTAATGTAATTGGATGAACCGGGGGTAATTGGCGATATCGGACCGCCTTTTCTCGCGTTTGTTTGGATTCGTAGGCCGTGTGCACGGTGCAGCGTCCTGGTTAATTGTCGTCGATAACCCGTTTCTTTGGTACTTCCTTGAGATGAACGTCGATCATCTTGCGGCTCCTTGGCCGGTGACAGATCTCTCATGAATTGATCGTATATATTAATCGTAGTTGGTAGTAATCACCAGTTCTTCTACTTTCTCCCTCTACCGGGTGAGTAGCGGTAAGAGTGGGGGCCCAGCTGGAGGGACAAGTTTCTCCTGGTTCCTCGTTCTGGCATCGCTGATGTAGTATAATTCAGACTCGAGTTGCAACCGATCGAACAAAAAGGCACTGAACTTGCTCACCCGATAGCTCTGGATCAACCCCGCAGTTCGACGGTAGGAGGATTCGAGCAATCGACGTCCTCGATATTCCCCGCGATATGAACTCGCAACTAGGTCTGCCTGGGAGCTCTTAAACCGGCAGGTGTATGGTTTTTCGAGGCCGTGGGTCTTGTTCGCGCTCTCGAGAGCTCGTTCCGCGAGCCTCGAACGTTCTCCTCGGCTCTCGCAGGTCGTGGAAAGCCACGGTAACGGAGATACCACGCGAGATACGAACGTCGTCGAACGTGGCCGTGTCTGGGTTGGTCGAAATTGTCGGAACGCCGGTCAAAGGTCACCGACGATGAATAAGCTGTTGCGAAAGGGTTAAACCGAGTGTGAGACCCGCCGGCATTGACCCATTAACGCGGAACCCCACAGATCCCCAAGACCGGAAAACGCGCGCGCGTGTGTGCACGCGTCGGAACGATCGAATTATGCCAACGTCGATGAGGAGCGGCTAGACGGCCATGTTCCCTACGAAATAATTTATTCCGCGAGAATTTCGCCGTTCCGGACCACCGTGCACTTCCCCGTCCGCTGATATTAGCCTTGCCGCGTCGGCATATTGACTTTATTTATTGACCGGAAAATTAGTCGCGCCCACTAATCGTGTCCGGTAAACGCTGTCCCAGCTGCGGCCGACAGCGAGCAACAATTCCCGTGTTCGTAAGACAGAAATCAATAATAATAATAATTACTAGAATGTAGTGTTCATTGACTGGTATTTTTTATATTTTTTATTTAACGTTTAATAAAGAAAATTTTTTAAATAAAATATCTTCCTGAACAATTTCTTAAATGTTCATTCACTGGTGCAGTTACCCTAGTCCCCATTCTCAAAGTTAGTCTAAATTTCATTTTGATCTGGGTTAGTTTAAGAGAGGGAGTCTGTGCTGTATTTCTTTATTCGAGATCATCTCCCGTTCTATTTCTACCACGATTTAAGCTGCGATCTAGAAAACGCCGACGATGTTCGGACGTCTTCCGAATTTCATTCCTCGTCAAAGGGCAAAGATACAGACATTTTATCCTTCGAGCTGCGGAATCTCCTTCCGCGCTATTAGTGTCACGATGTAAAGCCACAATCTGCAGAACTTAAACGACGGGGTTCGACTGGAATTGCAGCCACCACCGCGTTGCATACGCACTGCGCATTCGAATCCTGATTACGTCGTCGTGCTGGGAGAACTCGGGCAACGATAGGAAACGCGCGACGTCGCGACGTTTCCGGTCCCCGTTGGCTCGTAACTATGCTCTCCCGCGATATTGTAAACGACTGCAGATAGCTGGTGCCGTGTAGCAGCAGGCGGGCGACCCTTTTCTCCTCTTTTCGCTCGTAGAAATGAGCGATAAGCGGTCGATGGTTCGTTGCAAGAGAATATTTTATGCTTCGAACACGACTCGCGAAGATTTTCCAAAGACGCGGGGCTGACAATGTTGCGCAGGGCGAAGCTGAGCTATTCCAGAATGTACGGTTTCCCGAGGCTCCGCGATATTCCATTCAGCAGCTCGACGACTTGGCTGCCGTCGTCGCAACGACGTGTCCCGGTCTTCCGCGAAACTTTCCGAACATTCCCCGGAGCACGCTAAGCGTGTCCAACTTGCTCCGACCTGTCCCCGTGAATTTTCGAAAACGCTCACGACCTCCGGGACCAGGCGGAAATTCTACGAAGCAGGCTCGGTAACTCTCCGTGCTCTCTCTCAGGATCGAGAAGGATATCCGTGAGGTCGATGAAAAATTTCCTCCTCCGTGCCCAGGGAACGACGTATTAGCTAGCCAGCTCGCTGTAATCCGGCCGATTTAATATTTCATAAACCGCATCGCGCCGGGAACGATGGATCCGCGGAGCATTAGCTCGGTGCATTTTTTACGAGCGGTAGTAGTCGCGTGACGCAACCCGGTATAATTTCACCGGGCTAGCCCAGTCTCGTCTCGTCCCGTCTCGTCCTGTTTCGTCCCGTTTCAGTCGCGTGCTGCGATCCTCTACGTGTATCGTACCATGAATTATACGGGGGAGAGCGCTAATTAGCGGTTCTCCCGAGTTGCTCGGGAATAACTATGTCATAGACCGGATACGGATCCGACACAAACCCGATACAATCTCGTCGTTGATCAAATTTACGCGTCAGACTATCCGAGGAATCTCTCTGTCGCATCCTTGTTTTAGTCCCGAACCTCCCGTCTGTGAGTCTAAATTTATCCTGGGACACTCTATAATTGTTCCTTCGATCGATCATAGCTTCTCGTAGACACCCGCATGAATTTTGTTACGGAGAACAGTTCGGGACACGCCTTGGGCCCGCCCGAGTAGCTCCGCCTGAGACACCACCGTAGTGACGAACCTTCTCCATCACAGACTCAGGTTTGTCCAATTAAGTTCTCTTCACTAATTCATATTTAATTCGTAAAAGATCCTCCACCTTAGTCGTCCTTTTTTTAAGTCTTCCTCAATCTCCACCACTCCTGTTCTTGGCTGTCACCATACCTGTTACAGTTCGTTCTACACAGAGAATGTTTTCCTCGCAAGTCAAGAACCCACCTGCTCGGATTCCGGTATAGACCCGTGCTAAATCTTGTCATTGGGCCCTGTGAATATCTTGGACACGCCCTGGGCCCGACTTAGCCCCGACCTCGGCCTTCTACATCCACCTTTAGGCCTTCCTACCGTTGATAGGATGATGTTATTCGCACCGTTCGTGATTATTCAATGAATCTCCCGCTACAAACTAGTTAGATATGTAATTATTATATAATTATATTATATAGAAAATTTAATATTGGTCCCGAAACTCTCGATAGGAGGCTGGTACCACCGCGAAGCTTCTTATAAATGTTCGTTAGCAGCGGACTGATTGTTTGATGGGTAAAATTATTTGCCGGTGGCTCGTATTCGGGCGGGAACGTTGCTCGAATAGTTTCGCGCACGAGTTACGACCGGGCCTCGTTCTCGTCATTGATACGTGTAAATAGGCCGTTAAAGCTCGCGGAGCGTGGCGTCAACTCGCGACGACACTCCCGTGCTCTTGTTCGCGCGCTTGTTTCGCGGGCCCTCCTGCATAGGCTGTTACGTCCTCAATTCAAACGTGCCGTGAACGAATTAATTAGCGGGCGAGAGAGAGACAGGGAAACGCGAAGAGGAATCGCGCAGTCACGTACACTGTAGAACCGTGCCGCGCGTTTTCGCACTCGTGAAAAACACTCGGGGGCCCGTGTTAAAAATCCTCGGTGACTCGCGACCCGACGGCGACACGCTCGTCGCCCTTCCCGAGAACAGCGTAAACGGTTGACACTAACTTCCACCACGTTACTGCGACATTAACTCCGTAACGAACTCGTAAAACGACGAGAGGAGGAAAGCAGAGAGACAGAGGAGGGAATAGACGTAAGAAACGCGTAATCTTTTTACGTTGGTAATTGCGCGACGGTGAGACGGAGACCACTGTCAAGAGACCCGTGTCTAATGTTGCCACTTTAAAAGGGGACGACTTTCAAGCAGCTTCCCTCTTCTTCTCCACTCCTCGCGTTGCCAGGCCGGTTCTCGAGAATTTTTTTGACGGTGCCGGAACACAAAGTCGTTGGGAACGCGTCGAAACGTCCACTGTTTCCAGGAGGAAGGGAAACAATGCGCCAAAGTCCGAGCAGCTTTGTTCCGCAAAATCTTGTGAGAAACAGCTTCTAACACTTTACTCGATACATCCTGTATTAATAGGAAATGGGTGTCGAATTTTGCGTGTCGAATAATATTGTTTAAATAGCTAGACGATGGGTAGTTTCCATTGAATCGATTTCGATTTGAGCGTCGCGGAGAATCGTTAGCCGAGGCCGGTTAATTGGTCGGATATTTGATCGCTCGGCGATCCGGTTCGATCGTCGAAAGGAAATTTCCTGTCAGCTTGGACGACGTTCATTTTCAACGAGATTTAAACACGGCTAAGGTCTCTCAACCTTCGGAAAGCCCGGCGATATCCTCCCTTCTTACCTCGAGCTCTCCCGTTTCCTCTATCCCACGGTAATCCCGAGGCTTCGTACACGAAACTTTCGAGACTCGAACCGTTCACTCTCCCGCGGTTCCATTAATGCGATTCCATCGGGAGGGATGTTCACGGAACTCGCGGCCGAAGGGTGGGTCTGCTCAGACCCCGGCTTCTCCCTTCCAACTTCTCGCAGAACTTACCGGAAAGTTCTCTCGGCCCCTATTTATTAAATGCACGGCTGCGAAACTTCGTTTAACGCGTTGACCGACGACTCCGGTCACCGGGAGAATCACACAAAGACAAGCCAAGTTTGTTCGGTAGAACGAAAATTCGGGAAACTTCTCCGATTTATTTCGTTTCCTAGATCGTACAGATAGAATAAATAAAGCGCTAAAGTTTGCTGTCTATCTCTCTTTACTGTGGAGACAAAGTTTCGTTGTGAATTTCTTTCGAGGAACGAGACAGAGATTACAAATGCGATCGTAATAGCCAGGAGAATGGTACAAGGGGTTAACGCGATCGCGACACATTGTATACACGAGCGCGGGGGGGCCAATAATCGTTTCCGAGCTGAACGAGATCTTCCGCAATTAGTAATTCTGGCTGGACCGATTCCGTGTGTTCGCGATATCCATCCACACCGAGGATTTTCCATTGAACCGCGGGGGCTTTCATTTGCGAAGCAATTTGTCCCCGTCAAATATTGACGGCGTATCCCGCCTATTAATTACAGAATTAACATTCTCTGGGACACGGGACGCATTTGGTCTCGGCGCGCGACGACGAACCGCGAATGAGCAAAATATTCAGCGAAAAGCACGCGCAATATTCAGAACGTTCGTCGTTGATCGATAAGAATATTTATGAGAGAATGTTCCTCTAAACTCGACACAATTTTTCGATTAGACAATCAACATGATCATCCCCTAAGTTTGTGCCGTTTTTCTAGCGGTTGTATGTATATGTTAATTTTTGTAAACGTATCTTCAAGTTTATTTTAGGTATTTTCAGAATATCTGACATTCCTCAACTGATGAAATTTTGTGATTTTTATCTTCGTCTGTCTGAGGAGGACGTTCCTCGACTTCCACCTCGTATTCTAAACAAAATTTCTGACCTTTAAAACGTTGAAACTACTTCCTATAAATAAGAGATGAAAGCGCACATGTTGGTTGTGAAATTCCTTTGAAAAATTCATATAACACGAGACGTCCGAAATGAACATGCATTATTTTGCTCATGATTTTTCATTGTTAGGAATCACTGTGTTTACTATTTCACGAAAATCTTCTCTAAACTGTTCCCACACAGCTACGCTTAACTGCATGGTCCCTTAACGCCGCACAGTTTCTAAATCGACGCATGAAATTTATACGCAAAAGTCGACAGGAACTTATGGGATGACCTAATAAAATGTTAGAGGGGAAAGTCGCGAGAAAAATAGTTTACATCCGGCTTAGAGAGAATTTTTGTAATATCTCAAAAACTAAAAGCGACTCCCCTATATTGGAAAAGGAAAAAGGTGTTCAGAATGCGTTGCTGCACAACATATTAAAATTTCATGAAAATCGGAGTACGCAGACCTTTTCTATATAATTACCAGAATTTTTATTGCGTAGGCAGCAGTCAAATATTGTTGTGCGTGCCGTGAATTGATCGGTCGATGGTATCAGAACGCGACTCTCTAATTATAATTACACCGGTCTGTGTATCGTCGCACCGGCTACGTTATTAATAGCGGCTGAATTCGGCCGTGTAAATGTAGCTCGCGAACGGACTGCGCGGGTTTAATCGGGCCGCGCCACGTCGCGTCGGTGAATCCTCTCTCTCTCTTTCTCTCCCTCGCGCGCGCGCCTGCCACTCCATTTTACAATTTTAAATAACGCACTTTTTTTACTCCTGTTTGTTCGACCGGCCGGAAACTGGGTCGAATTTAACCAATTTTTTACCGCGCTCGAATTGCGTTCTCCTTGAAAAAAAGTAATTCTCTTCGAGTGACGTTTTTCAGAAAACACCCCCTGCGAAGATTCATAAAAGCGCGGGGTTTTCAAGGCCGCGGGCGGCCATTCTTCCCGCCGATGTTCTTCGAATTGAAACGCGAAGAACTTTCTCGCTTCCGTTGATTTTTCGTGCAGTCGAAATGCAGATTAATTGAAAAGGGAAAGGAGTGTTTTGTGTAGAATATTTCCTTAAAGTTATTTAATGAAATTGTGCCAGTTACGAAGTCGACCGGTGCTCGATTAAAATTAGATTGAGTTAAAGAAGAGAAGGTGTGTCCAATAGAACATTCTTTGGAGAACGGCTCCTAAAAATTTCAATACAAACGAACGAGTTACAAGGTCGAGACAGCCATTTTCCCAGGCCACGTCCCTATTAGATTCGGCACAGATAATCCAGCCGGTGAAGTCTCCGGGTCAATTCCGACCCGCCGCTTTGTAGGTCCGACTGCTCGCATTCCGGCGACTAATTTCTAATTACCATACTTAACGAACGGGTTCGTGAAAACGCTGAAAGCGAGTTTCCGTGCTCTTATAATTCACGGGGGGTGGAAGATGTGCTGACGGTTGAATAAAGCGGACGATCCGTGCCGGCGGTTTTCCGGTGAGATCGATGGAACTGGATCCGTCGAATGTAGGACCGCGAAAGAAGTTCACGGCGACAAAGTGTCCGATGATCCGAGCTGCGCGGCCGGGTCCGTTCGAGCTCGAAAGGTTCGATCTAATAAAGCAGAAATTCGGTGAGCCGGGAGTGGAAGAATTAGTTCGGCCCCCGGGCAAAAAAACCGGCCGAAGAAGATGAAGAGGAATCGATAACGCGGGCGAAACGGGCTCGAAGAAAGCCCCGGCCGAGAGTACGGAAGATAAATCGTTCTTCGTATATCGGAGCGGAATGACTCGATTCGCGTACCATCGGACCTCCACAGTGAAAACACACCAGAAGCCCCGGGCTTTCCTGGCACTGGACCGACCCGAAAAATCGGCTACACGGTGTATCTCGTTGGAAAACTCGAAAACAAGCATCCATCAATTGTCTCTTCGCGAGCCATTGAGCGCTCATTGTCCGGGTCCGCTTTCAAATATTATTATCGTACCTATTGTTCGATACCCCGTTACCGTAAGACCGTGTTTGCTCGCCGGCTGCGATCACTCGACTGTGGATTTTATGCGAATTTGCGTTCGCATAAATAATTACCGAGGAACCCTCTGACAAACGAATGGGAATTGATTCCACTTTGTCGATCTATCCGGGGAGCGCAATTCACTCGTGGCTTTTCGAGATAGTTGTCTGTTTGATGTTGCCAAAATGTGTGCCACGCTTGAGCACAATCGCTGAAACATTTTGTCTAGAAAATTCATTGATATACTTCGTACTTCTCCCTGTGACAAGGTTCAAATTCATTGTTTAAACCTTTTTGGAAAATTGCTTTTTCTTTTCATGCCATCTCTGACATTTTGAAACCTGTATCGACCAAATGACGTTAGAGAGAACGAAACAGGTGGTAATCCCAAAGGTCTACATCCAACGAGTGAGCCCCACACGAGGAAGAATTTACTGGCTCAACGTTCCAGCCAGAGGCGACGAGCTAATTCTCGATTCCATGGATCATTCTTTCGCTTGATATCATTGCAACGTGAGAGCGAATTCCATTTCTGTACTTAATGAAATGATAGATCGTCATTGCCACTATGTAGATTCTTGGAAGTATCTCGGTGGAATAAGGTCAGCGATATCAGGGTTGCTGATGGTTAGAGGAGTAGCTTGAAGTAGTAGAATGAGGATTACCTACGGTCAGACAGGGAAATAGGTCAGCGCGCGATCAGACAAGCAGCATTTGTTGACGTACGATCAGGCAAGTAGAATACATCGTTATGTGGTCAGACGAGTGAAGGCGCGAACTTGTGCAAGTGGAAATCAATCTGTAATGAGAGGAGTATAATGAGCTGTGAAATGTTCCGACAAGTAGAACGGGTAACTGTATGGTCAGACACATCTACATTTCATTTAATTTTTATTTTGCATAAACATCCACAGAGTAGTATAATATTAAAAACAAAACTGGTCAGGACACTGTAATAGAGCCGGATATGGTCAGACAAGTGAAATAGTTATGTGAATGGTCAGACAAGTGAAATAGTGATGTGTATGGTCAGACACATCTACATTTCATTTTTTAAACATTAGAGTTGTCGCTATTCGACACGTGGGGTTAGTAAACTTGTAAAAAATTGTTAAACGTACAGAAACAGCATTTTTTGTCAATATAAAATAACACTTGTAAGAGCTAGTAGAAACACGAGCATAAAGAATCCAAGTTGTGTGCAGTCGAGCCAATAAAATAGCGATGTTACACAGACGGAGCATAGCTGATTCACAATCGGACAAAAGCGAATAGCCGATCACATGGGACTAGATTGAATTCTGATCTCGTTCGGAAAATGTTCGGAACAGCGTAGGTTGCGGAATAATGTATCGCGATGTAGAGAGAGTGTCGAATACGATCAAGCAGCAGCAACCAGGTGTGTTCAAATAGACTCTGCGATCAGGCAGCATCTAAATTGAACCGTGATCGCGCCTAATCCCGTGCACCGTCAGGTGGTGTAATATTAACCATCGCGAATGGTGTGCCGGTGGAAGTTCCGTAATCGGCGAAGTCACGGGTTGCACGGGAACAACTCCGTGGATCCGGTGGATCGGGCTTGCGTCGCTCGCCTGTCGAATTTCGCCGGTGAAAATCGACAGGCTGGGGTCGTGGGGGTGAACAACCCCCGAGAGCGTTCTCGCGACAGGCTGTGTGGATCGCGAGGCGTATCGACAGGACTCGTTTCAAAATCGATAGCGGTATCGCGAGAGCGAACACCGCGTCACCCGGTAGGTAGAAAAGAGAGGACAAGGGGGGTGGGACACCGAGGGATTGGTTACAGGGCACCGTGACACTCTGTTGTTATCCATCTTTCGGGGCTGGGTAAATCTGCAGGTACCTATATTTTGGAGAAAGTTTTTAGGGGCGGCTTTTAAATTAGTTTCGGCACAGGATCAGGACCAAGGATAGAGCTTGCTTAAGGATTCCGAAACTGCAAGAAATGTTTTACAATTCGATGAGACTGAACTTTTGAGACTGTCGAAAAATCATTGAAATCGGAGGGTGAGTGGCTGTTCCGCAGTCTCACCCGGGGCTGTGCTCCGGCTCCAAGCGGAGTGGAGCCGCTCGGAGCCGCGCCGGGCCACTCTCGAAAGCTTCGACTCCGCTCGGTCTTGCTGCCTTCTAAAAATAGTCGCGCATCGAATAACGAGCCGGCCACCGCGCCGCTAAGGGTTGAAGTTTGCATTGTGAACGCGTACGGCCCGCCCCCTGCACACGACTGCCCCCATGTAACCGAAGATTTGACCCAATGACCCAGCGAACCGAGCCGAAACCGGCCGGAAACGCCCGACCGTCGACCGTCGCTCACCCTCTCCGACACCACCCTCTCATCTTCCTCTCTCTCTCTCTTCTCGTTTCACTCGCTTTCCTCTTCTCTCTGTCTCCGTAACAACCCCCTCGACACCCTCGCTCGTCTCCACCCTCCTTTCACCTGTCACTCGCTTGTTCTCGTTCGGGAGTATCGCGCCGACTGCCAGTCGCTTCTGTCGGTGTCTTCGCCGATACTGCGACTCGTCATTTTTATTGGCTCGCCCTCTCATACACAGGGTGGACACACAAATCCTCTCTAACCCCTACCGTTGCCTCACCCGTAACTCGATTTTTATTTCCTTTGCAGCATCGCGCGTCCCATCAGTCACTCCTGCCGCTATTTTCGACGATATTGTCACTCGTCCTTTTCACAGGGACATTTTCCTATACCGGGTGCATCGAGAATCCTCTTCAACCCCCTGACATCTGTTAGTCGCTTTTTCATCGTTTTACCGTTCCGCGTGGAAGGCAGTTGAATTCGTTGACAACCTCGGCAATATTTTCACTCATCCTTTCTTCAGATTCGTAAGGACATTTTTGTATACCGTGTGAACCCTGAATTTTCTCTTCAACCCCTATCACCTGTTCGTCCCTTATTTGTAGTTTTCACGTGGAAGCAGTTGCTTTCGTAGATATTCGCGGGGATATTATCAGTCATTCTTTTTGCCGGGTTCACGAGGACATTTTTGCATTACTGGTGGGAAAATCCTCTTCAACCCCTATTTCGTTTCACCTGTTATTCGCTTTTTCGTCGTTTTAGCATTTCACGAGAAAGGTAGTTGCTTGCGCGGACATTCTCGGGAATATTATCATTCGTCCTTTTCGCAGATTCACGGGGACATTTTTATACACCGGGTGGACTACAAATTCTCTTCAATCCTTCCCTCTTTTACCTTATACTAGCGTTCCACGTGAACTACAGCTCACAGTAATCGACCTACCACTGATTCGTCCTTGTTACAAGTTAACCAGAACTACTCTTTCACATACCGGGTGGTTTCGAGAACTCTGTTCTCGCGTGGATATATTTTCAAATATTAATAATGTCACTAATTTTAATATGGATCAATATGGAGAAAGTTGATATTCAATTATTATTCCGGATACTTTCATTCTTCTCACGCGTGGTACGATATCGTGCATGCGATTTATGGTTAGGTTAACTACGCCATATCCTGGCAATTAGAGCAAGTTCACAGAAGACAACGGCGCGTCCGGCGTTTAGTTTAAAAAGGAACCGAGCTGTTTATCACTTCCGCCTACATTATTTCTGCGCCGTGCTTGTATGCAGGTCTATCGACAGCGTGGAATCGACGGGCCTCTCCTTATCCATAGACGGTATCGATTAACCGACGTAATTGTGGCACGACCGCCAGGAATATTTATTCATTTATTTATTCTGAACCGACTGGGCCATTTTCGCTTGCACACATAAATCGCCTCGAACGCTTAACCCATTTGCAACATTATGTATACAATGTATACGCGGAATTATGTTAGTTTGACTGTCAGTCTGACTGTGTAACGATGTACAAATACGAGCAAATTATTGAAACAGTTCTTCACAATTTTTCTCTTTATTCAACAATTTATTGTAAATATTTTTCTTCTTCAGTCAAAGGGCCCCTCTATGCGGTAACAAAAAACTTAAAACATATGAACGGTCCGCCGCTGTGGAGACGATTAAAAGAGAATATTTTTGTTAAACTTTCTCGTAATCGACAGACAATGTTTATTTGAAAAAGGTTCGCAGTCTGGTGGTAATTATTTTCCACTCTTCCGATGGAAACAGGTTAACGGATACTAGCAGAGATTTTCCGATTGTATTCGTGACAAACAAAAAAAAATGGCCAATAGCTCGCTCGGTTTAATAAATACCGGGTATCCTTTAATGGCCGAGCAGAATATGCCCCGTTATCGAGGCCGGGATATATTTATAAAATATTACGCCGCGGTGGTTCGCGGTCAAAGTTTACGCGATGTTTTCCGCGTTTTTCGGCGGGCGAGCACGTTGAAATTTTTCGTCCCCGTTCCCATCGGATATTCCTTTCCGATTCAGCAACTCCCGCTCAACTATTTTCGCTCTTGCAACAACGCCGGCCCGATAACACCAGCAAATATTCCTTCATTTTACGTAGCTGCACATGACCCGGAGAATGCTCCGCGCGTAGACACGCGCATTCTCTGATAAATGCAACACCTCGCCCGAGAAATCGTTTCGGGAAACTTTGCGTAAATGGAAGCGCACGACGGAGATTGATCGGAAACAATAACAGCTCCGAAAGATGTATTAGAATATTGCCTGGGAAATGTTCGGTGATCGAAACAATAATTTTAACACTCTACAAGCATTTTATTACAAATTCTGATTTGCAACTTGTTTTATCGAACGGACCTCTGTTGGAAAACATTCGAGCAATCCAAAGAGAACATGGAATCTCCGAGTATTGATTTTTATGTACAAAATTACACTTATCGAGATAATAAAAAATATTTGATAAGAAATTATTATATAGAAGTCTAAATTAAATTAAGCTTGTCATTTTTATAAGGGAGCATGTTCCAGTTACTTTTTAGGATCGGTAGGTTTAACATTAAAAAAGGAACCGCACTTAGTTTAATGGATACAGTCGCAAAGAAGTCTACAAAGTGAATTTTTAGGTGCGTTTACTTAAGGGGTGGTTTGCAGGGGTTGCAGAATATATCGCTGAATAACTACGATGGGAGATACAGTATGTCCGACTGGTGTGTTATAGAAAGTATACGAAAATCTTCCTCAATAAAAATATTGATCAAAGTATTTCAAGATTTTCGGATCCTTGGGGGGCTGTCTACGATTTGTTGGCATTGCTCGTGATACAGATGGCGGCCATGACAGAGAAACAGTGTGGCACGCAAATAACCTGCGGAACATGTAGATCAATTCAATGTTATCATTCTTATGAATAGACTGCGGATTTTATGCATTCATGACGCAAATGAGTAGCTGCAATTTGTCGCAGTGTCAAAACTGGAAGAATCGAATGGCAGTAATATATACTGTGTGTGAAAGTTAAAAAAGACATTGAGGGGGTCACAGTGACAAGACCTTTTCGAAGGGGGCTGTCCAGTTTTCTGGCATAGCTCGTGAAGAAGATTGCTGTCGCAAGAGGGGAACAAGCGTGGCACGCGAAGAACCTGCAGAAGCGTCGGGTCACGTCGCGTCGCGTCGATTCGACGCAGTCCGTTTCACGGAAACAGTGCTTCGCTCGTGAGAAGAGGCCAGTGTCGTATAAGGGTTGAAGAAGCCACTCGTCGAAGAAAAGGAAGCACTCCGAGCAGTCCCCTCGAGTTTCGATCGAGAGAGAGATCCTTTCACGATCAGCCCTCAAACTGATCTGGCTAATTGCTCGGCCGCGAAATCCCGTGGAAATGTTTCCTCGTCGCGTGATCCTTCGGTCGCAATTCTTTCGAAAGCGGATCAACTGGGCAAAGTCTCTCCCCTGCTAGCGTCTTCATTCCCTTAAAACTCGGCGAGAGATCTACTCGCAGGAACGAAACGACGCTTCCAGAACTCTCCGTCGTAACTCGATTCCATCTCTGGAATTCGCCTGGTAGATCAAAATGGAATTAGTTAATTCCGATGTCCTGGCTCCACGATCGATTACAATGCTCCTGCCTGGCCTGCTCGGCCGTGGAACTTTGCATTTAAGTGATTAGGTTCTCGCGCCGCCTATCGTGGAACTTCGAGTCTTCCGAAGTCGTGAGAGTAAATTAGTTTTGCCGATAGAATTTTTTCCGCGAGTTTCCCCGTGTTTCACAGGATTATACGTGTTCTCGCAGAGCTTAAGGTTTCATAAAGATCAAAGGCAAGAACATGTGTGGCAAAGTACATGTAAAACTCCCCACCATCAATGATAATCCCCCTAATATCATCCGAGGGGGGAGCCGAGTCCGACACTACCCTCTCAGATCGTCATCGTAGGGGAGGGTGTCCATAAAGGATTCCCCCACCAACCTTAAACAAAAAAAAGTTTCATAAACTACGAAAGGGGATAAAATTTCATTTGAAAAAAAAAGAATGAATGTGTTCGCAGAATCCGTCTATCGAGAAATTAATAATTTATCAGACCTTTGGGAGAAGGAGAATGAAGGAGATATCAGTGCATTTGTATTCGGGCAGCGAAAGGTCAAGGTTCGGAGACTGTGCGAGGGGGTGTCGAGGGTTTATTGAAAAAGTTCCGGGCCGAAAATTTGATTCGCCTTTGTCCCTTCACCTGTTAGCCCGAGCTCGCTGCTCCCGCGCATAAACAATTTCGTGAGCACGCGACAAACGGCCTTTCCAGGGAGGAAATAAACGCGGCTTTAATTACGAACGTTAATTGCCGGACACACGCGACGGATATCAATTTGTCAATGAATCCGAGCGAGCTCGTACCGGCGCACGAACCCTGCTCTACGTTCCAGACGTGTCCCTGGAGCCTCGGGTGTTTTGCAATTCTTCGCCAATTATTTTCATCGAGCCGCAGAGGCCTGGCCAGCGGCAGACCGGCAGCATTACAAATTGGGAGACGAAACGTTGTTCTCTTCGCGGCAATTAATTCGATCAGCGATTTATTCGCTTCCGATTCTCGAATAACGGGCTGATTCCACGGCGAGCAGCTCGCCCCGAAAATGTGGAATTCAATTAACGGGAAATCAAGTCGTACCTAAAAATGGTAACTCTTGAAAATTTTACAAATTTAAATACTGTAAGAATATTTTAAAAGGAAACTCCTACGTCTCTTGGGAGTGGCGTACCGGATGAATAATTCGAACTCTGATACTTGAGATATTTGTCTTTTTATTAACTCTTCGCAACTCGCAATCTCACAACTTTTCGACTCTCACACTTCTGATCTCTTGGCCATTGCACTCGGTCCTTTTATACAGTTTCATTCTTCTCTCTCTCTATCAGTTTCACATTCGTTCGAAAAGTCAGTCGTTTACTTGCACCCTGCATTTGACGCCCCTAGCCACTCGATGCTTGTCATTAAAACCCAACCACTCTTCTTTCACACATTGGCCTAATCGGTCCAAACATTCACACCACTACAATACGTGTGCAAGATAGGACAAATTTTCTACCGAAACAAGATTACCGTGGACTCGAAGATTGAAGTCTCCCTTTCCGTCAAGTCCAAACATTTTCAGCTACGATTTTTTGTTCCCATTTTATGAAGCTCGATTCATCTTGACTGAGAAAGGGTTGACTTTGAAACGCTGTACCTGTGGCAAAAATGAAAAAATCGGACGATAATGTATCTAGGTTCATTTTGAAGGCTGAAGTCTCTGCTTCCAACCGGCTGAAACGGCTCCTTTGAAAAAAAATTTCCCACTGGGGAACGAACAAGAACATGGTAATTTTTCATCAAAGAAAATTAATACACGTTACTGTCACGAAGAAAAAGCCCCGCGATACCTCCTGATCAGTTTCTATTCAGGATCGGCGCTCGCAGGGGACCGGAAGTGGTTCGAAAACAGAGTGGCGGAAGAGACAGCTATCGCCGCCACGTTTCCTCGATATCTCGTCCGACGTGGCGGCCGGTTCTCCTATTAAGAATATTAAACGAGGCTCGTTCTCTCCGGCATTGTGCGCAGCGGTAGCAAACGCTAACTGCACATTAGCTTTTCCTCGTTTTCATGTATTTCTTTTTGTTTCGACTTTTTTTTAGGTCGCTTATTAAAGCCGGTTCTCGATGCGAGAGACACCTACCAGAAAAATCGGAACCGAGGTTCGTATTGATTTTATTATTTTTTTTTAATAAATGTTCCGTCAACGAAACGATCCCGAAGCTTGTGTTCCGAATTTCTCTGTGGGTTTCTGATCGGAGGATTGCTCTTGGAAACCAGACCGAATAATTTCTAATGAAATTATTAAGCGAACTAATTCGTGGCTCTCGCAGCGAATGAATTTTAAATTCAAATTTTTCACTAGGTACATCGGAGTTTTTGAAATGCGAAAATTTCAAGAGATCTCGAAAATTTCAAGCTCGGGTGATTTTTATCGCGATCGAATATTCGACCAAGGTTCATGTTTGTGCTTTGAATAATGGCTAAACGAATAATTTTTGTGATTTTACCTCCTACGATAATTCTAATGTTAAACCTTGCTGCTCGAAGCTGGTTTAAATCGAAAACATTCTGCTAATAATTGAACACACTCGAACGTAACAGCGCGAAAAGTGTTTCGAATTTGGGTAGGATAATCTCCTGTTAAAGCTGTGCATAATAGAGGGAAAACAAGATGAATTCCGTGAAAAAGTGACTGGAACAATGTTACAGCAATTTCTCACCGGCGCTTTAAACAGCAAAGGGCAATTTAGCACGAACAAACAGCCACGCCCTTTGTTCGAATAAAACTCCGCGAAAAATCTGCGAGGACGTGCACCTTGCCTAAGATAACGCGAGCTACGTGTCCCGCATGAAGCGGCCGGAAATGAATAAAAGGGGCCCGAGGAGTGTAGAGAAGCTTAGAGATGCGTATAGGAATGGTATTCATGGCTCTGTTCCGCGAAGCATTTCGTTCCACGCTATTCCAACCGTCGAGAATGTTTCCGCGCGTTTTCGAACGAATTTTTCGCCCACGATATTTCCCAGATTAACGTTATCGTTTGCTCGATCGGTAACGGAATGGCATCGATCCCGTTGCACTTCTGCAGAGTGGAAAAATGGATTGGAAATACAGACCCAATAATACCGGAAAATTGTCCAGGATATTTTCATCCTCGGGGTGAACGAGAAATCGATCTCCGAAAAGTATCGATCCTCCAACGATCGACCACGCGTTTCATCGACTGATCTTTCTACCCCATTGGAGTTAACCATTATCGCACATATGCTTAGTGCATCATACTGCAATTTGTTAAAAAAATTCATTTTGCTCGAGACCATCTTCATCTTTTATTTATGAATTTTTTAAACATATTCTTCAATAATTTTCTTGTAGAATCATTGATCTTTTCGATGTTCCTAATAAAACATTTAATGTGTACGAATGTTATATCCATTTTCTGACATGACTTGTTTCCACCTAAAATGGTCATTAGTCCCACTGTGGGATAGTGTGCGGTTTATAATCGTCTTTATTCTGCGAGAGTTGGTGTATCGTTCGTGGCTCTAGCTAATTCTGGATTCTGTCTGTGAGAGTAGTCGATTTAGTATCCATTCCTCCCGCTTCGGAGAGCAAAGAGAGAGAGAGAGAGAGAGAGAGAGAGAGAGAAGGGTAGCCTCTTTCCAGCTGTATCGACGTTCCCAGCCCACGCGAGGCTGTGCCCAGATGATTTTCGGAAACGACTGGCAAACGAATAACAGCGTGGAAGCACATGGACAAATTGTATCGCCGATTCCGCGGCACAATAGCGGTGGCAGCCGCCGCCGCAGGTTTTCAGCAAGGCAAATGCCAGAAAGGCTTTGCCCGGATATAAAAGAGGAAAGAGAGAGAGAGAGAGCGAGAGGGGGAGGGAGAGCCGGAAAAGAGAGAAAAGCCGTGGGTTCGAGGATCTCGAAAATGAATACACACAGAAAAGCTGCGCGCGGACGTAAATAGAGGGGAAGATTCGCGAAGTGGGACGTGTTCTAAAACTGGCGCGGCGCTCTCTAAAGATAGAAAAATACTTAAAAGCGCTCGAGGGAATCCTCTCTCCGAGGAGAATCGGGGACGAAGAAATATTAGAGGAGCACGAATTATCGACCGTCTAGTAACTTCGTAACGAGAGAGAGAGAGAGAGAGAAAGTGGAAGCGCAAGCACGCGGCGGCTGCAAATATCCTCGAAATTCGAGGAATTTCCTCTGTGTGTAACCTTTCCGTTTCATCATTTTAATAGGCGGACTCTCGTTCCGCTCCGGAGCAGGTCGCGTGTCGCCGGGAATTTCGAATCGGATTTTCGTCGTATCTCGCAGCTTTATTACCACGAGCAAGGGGTGTGCCCCGAGCCTAAGGTGTGCGTGAAACTTTCCTCGTATATTCTACTGGATGGGACAGAAATTTATTGAAAAGCTGCGAGCAGACGTTCGTACCAGGTGCGTAATTTTACCTCTGTTCCTTGACACATCCCTGTACTTTATAAATCGAATCAATATTAACCCTTGAACTATCCAATTTTACAATTTTATAGTCTACCAGGGGGCTCTGAAAAATACACACTGTCATGTTGACTGTCAAAAATGAATAAAAAAAATTCGGCTCTATTTTTCCTTAAAATACCGAAATTACTTTCTTGCCAACCCAATATTTTATATATAATAGAAAGATAATTTTTCTATTATATATACACTTTTTATAAACACTCCTTCGATGTAAACATTTATCAGAATCAGTTTCGTTCGGACCTGACGATCAATTGAACGTTCGTAAGGCGCGGAAAATGTTTGTATATTAACGGGAATATTTTCAGTAGAATTACAGTAGTCTGCGTCGACATCCGGGCGAAAGCGTAGAACGCATGCGAAATTAATCGGCAGGCTTCGCTCGTGTAGGTGTGCACAGGTGTACGGTCGCGTGGCCATTATTCCGGGGATTCGTCGGCCTCCTAATAACGGAGATACCGTCGTCGATTCGGTTATCTCGTTGTCATTCACGGGATCGTTCCGTATTCCGTATTCATCGGTGAATATCGGCAATTTTCAATGATCGGGCCCGCGGCCGGCGCTAGTTGGGGTTTGGTTGCAGAGATAGAGAGAGATAGAGGGTGAGAACAACCAGGAGAGGAAAGGGGGTAGAGAGGGAGGGTGTACAATGCCGGCGAGCCGTGCATCGAAAGTCTATTAAATTCCGGCCAATTCTCCGGGTCGGACAATGAGTCACCGTTTCGTTTATCGTCCTCCCTTCGATCGTTCACCATTATCTGACGATTGTGTACGCGTGTGTGCGCACCACTGCGAAATATTTCTCGGTGCATCTGCATTCTACGTCCTACGTGCCCATCCGAGAACGCCAGATACCCGGAACCCGCGAAACAACTGTACTGCAGCTTCCCGATTAATTGAGCCCGTTAATGCGAAACTGCTGCAACTCCTTTCACTCTATTATTTACACCTGATTTTTTAATTTCAAGTAGTGAAAAAGTTCGAAACAGTACTCAATTGATACTCTCGAATTCAATCTTTCCGCACTCTTTTGAATTACACCGCTGTTATTTCTCTTTTGGGACAGCCTGTATATTCCAAGTAAAATATGCGAGATAGAAATACAGGGAGTAGAAACGATTTAATAAAAAGGCGAACATCCCTTTGTCACGCTCGATCGTTGCAACGAACACCTCCAAGATAAGATTCGAGGTCTAGGCCTGCAAATTGAGTGGCTAGAAAAGCAGAATTGAAATAGCTCAGAAGCGGTCAAGGCCTGTTTCATTTAATTGGGGACCAGAAGATTCAAGGGTGTAAACAGTCAAAATTGAAGCACAGATAGATTCTAGATATTAAGTGAAACACAGATTCGAAATTCTGTAACACAGATTCTACATATAATTACTATTGTAACGCTAAACCAAAAATATTCGCCGCGTTTGCTGACAGGAAACACTGCGGAGGCTCTCAGCAAGATCGTTCTCCTGTCCGATTCGTAATCGCAGATCGACCGTGGATCACAGTTAATCGACGAGCCGACCTTTACCGAGAGCCTCGAGATAAGTCGGCATCGATCGCTCCGGCGATAATTTTGACGGACACACGAGCACTATACCCCACCGGATTACGTAATCCACCTCCACCCTCGCCTTATGCATCAGGAGAACTATCTCCGCGTTGTCTATGAAATTGTCAATTGTCCAATAAATATAATATATTTACTTTAATTTCGAATAATTGTGGCATGGATTATGGAAAAAAAATTTCCTAAGGGTGGCCCAATGATGTTTGCCTAATTTTCAAAATAGACAAATCGAATCGCGTGGAAAGGAACACAAATTTTCTAAAAAAAAGTTGCTCTTTATCGTAATAAGGAGGGGTGGTCATCCCCAGCCGAAAAAATAAGTCAGCGCCGGAAGGGAAAGATATTCGTCGCGGAAGAGACGACAATGGTGGTATAAGTCGACAGCATGAAAGACAGTAATGCGAGAGGACGCAGTGGGGGTAAGAGGACGACCGGCGGGGTGAAGATACAGGGGTGTAAAGACGGGAAAAGAAGGGTAGACAATAGCTCGTCGATGTCATCACCCCGTTGGCAGCGTCGTCGCGATCATCCCTCGACTTGACATAAATTTTCTGTAAAGCTGCGACTATTTTTGGCGCCGGAGAGGGTGTATGCGATCGACGGAAGATCCGAAAGGGGGATAGGAATAAGAGAAGAAAGGGGGTCGGTCGTGCACAGTCAACCGTCAACGTCAAAATACCGAAACAACCCCGCAACAACTATCCTCTCCTATAGTTCGCGTAACTTTCGAGTTCCCCTAGTTGTTGGGGAAAATTTATTTACATCTTCTAACCGCCTCCGGGGTCAGTTCAACCCCTTATCGAGGTGTCGCCGATCGATTTCGGTGGAAATAAGAGAGAACTTTTTAATAGGCTCTGTTCAACTTTCTCTCGGACCCTTTTTTACAACTATATGCATAAATCGACTATGTTTAGAATCATTTAGAGTTAGACTAGAGTTATTATTAACAACTCGAGGGAACATAGATTGTTTTATTTAACAATTGAACAGCATTATGTGGTTTTCGAATTATTTCAACGAGCTGAATTACACATTTTACAGTCGGACACTCGGACAATTACGGATTGAGACAATAGGGAAACATTTTCGACAAGGAGGGTATTAAAGGAAAAAGAGAGCGACAACGGTGAATTAATAACGCGAGTTAAGACGAACAAAGGGGGCTCTCTTCGCCGATTTCCGGCGCAGCTCGATCGCAAAGGCATTATTTCTTTCAATCCATTTCCTCCCTCGATTCCGCGCCCGAAACTCGAAACCGGGGCGAGGGCTAATTACGAGGGAATTAATTAACGCCGATTATTCCTCGGTCGATTTAAATAAAGGGGAGCTTCCCGATTCGACTCGGCGTGAAAATACGCGCGATTCGCCGAGCAACCCTTGAAAAAGTTCAAGGAGAAAAATTCTCGCGTTCTCTGCGAAGAAAAAGGAGAGAGAGACAGAGAGAGAGAGAGAAAGCGAGAAAGAATCGCTGCACGGTATCGTCTAAATTATACCCTTAGGAGGATTTCTTAACTTGTTCACCGGGGACGACGCGTTAACTCGTTATTTTTGTTCAATTATGTCTCCCATTATTTCTCGGCCCTTCCGCCGGAAAAAGTGGTTTAATTAAAGAAGTTGGCCTGTTTCAATTTCTCAAAAAATGAGAAACTTCACCTCGACCTTCGACCCGGGAATTATAAAGAATTCTAGAACCGAGTTCAGCTCAAATCAGACCGATTCGGTTAGTCCGACAAACCACAGCATCGAGCAAATTAATTTTCAATTCAATACGGTACATAAAACAATATCGTACGTTATCGGTTTCATAAAAAACGTCATTGGCAATGTAAATATAGTGCATAAAAATATCAAATAACTGTTACATTCGTATTATTTCACACTGGACTGTGCACACGCGAGGCTGTGATCATTGGACTGGGATTTTATGCTATTATGATAAAATTGGGTCGCTCGAACACAAAACAAGATATGTAAACCGTTCAAAGGCATTATCGCATTATTTCTAACCCATTAAAATCGTCATGGAAGGAAGATCTATCTGTTAAATAAGTACTGTACGTCCGTTGTTACACGAAATAACAATTTCAATTTCAAGAGGGTGGGTTTAGTTCTTCGTAAGGGTTAATTTCCAGTGTGACACTTGTATTACTTTTGGCCAAGATTCCGGAGAGTTTCGACGTTCGTTCGAAAGAGAAATTTCCCCGAGGCTGTTTCGTGTCTCGATCACGTGATCGTCGATCTCGATCCCGGGGAATCGTCACGAATCTCGTGTTGTCGGTGTGTGCTCGGGGGCGCACGCGAGACGACAGACGACGGCGACTCGACCGGAGGGCGCGTGTGTTCATTTTTGTTTTCGTTCCTCGACTCCCGGGGCTCCCGGGATTTTATCGGCCGAACGAAAAGCGAAACTGCACCGATTACGGGCACGACTTGTCGACGAAACGAGCGTGGATCGCGTGTCGCGATGGAAACTCGCCCCAAGGCTGATCCGGCCGCTCGAATTCCGGTGACAAGCCCGCGACTTGCACGGCTCTCTCCCCTTTCTTTCTCTCTTCGATTCCGAAAAGGAGAAAGAAACCATTCGTTCCCGCACAACTTCTTACAATTACTATTTTAATACATAGTGCTCCCAAAAATCAAATTAATTATCCAAATCTATGAATGAGAGATATGGAAACAAATAAAGAAACAAAATAAGGGTGGCTTTAACAAATATATTTTGTTGACGTTAACTGTATGTTCATTTTTCAAGTTCTTTATACCTTAAATCATATATTCTCTAATATAAAAAAATGTGTGTGTGTCGTAAAAATGTCGTCCAGTGTAAATTATAGTTTGTCTGGAGAGTAGTAAGGCGGGCACGGTGAAATGCTCGATTGCTCTGATTTACGGTGGATCGATGGCAGACTGGAAATTCAGAGAAGTGTCCGAACACGAGATCCGTTGGTCCGCGTTGCGACAGGTGCGACAGGAGCGTAGCCGTGACGGTGGGAGTGCGTGCAACTGCAACTGCATCGGCTGCACCTTGACCCAGCGATCCGGCTTCGGTCGCGGCTGAAAACTCGCGTGCGAATCAAGATTAAGCAGCTAAAACACAGGCTGACCTTACTCGGGCGAGCACGCTCGCTTCGCCTCGCGTTGCCTCGCTCCGAGTCGCATCGGGTGCGTAATAAACCCCTAAACGATTCCGCGGAGACGCCCGAGCAAACTGTCTCCCCTGCCTTCTTCGGAATATTAGCCTACTCGTCGACAACCCTCCAGGGTGGATAATTCGCGAGGCAATTGCCGAGAGTATCGCGCTTAATATTTCGAGGGGGTAAAAAAATTTGGACGTATCTGGGTTAGGAACGAAATGTATTCCGGCCGTGCTCTCTGGTCCACAACAACGGGGGTTGAAACAAAGCGGCCGTTTCATTAATATTTATCATCCGAATACGTTTAATTGCGCCTTACGTAGTTCGAGCGTGTCGCGGCCGCGTAAATATATCCGCAGTCCGTTCATAATTAAGCAGAGGGACACGGCCAACGAGTTGCCGGGGAGAACGTGCACGCGTAATGAGAAGGCTAATTAAACAGAATCTTTTTATTGCCGCGATCCGAAGGCTTGTGCATGCTCATATTCGCCGACGATTCGATGCGTCACAAACGGAACAGGTTCGCGTTGGTCAGACGTACCCAGTGAATTTTTAATAGATAACTGTAGGCGACGTCGTTCACGGTTCCGTTACATTGTATACACGCGCTTGGACTGTGCCAGCAACTAGTAGAGTGGGTCTATATCGATCAGACAGCTCGCCCGTCAGCTGGTTCTACTTGCGTCTGACTTTTCGAGATTCATTCTACTTGCGCCCGACTCTGGTTAGAATTGAATAATGCCCATACATTATTTACCAACTTGTAATTCGAGTAATGGTTTTTCGCATATATTTATTTTGTATAAACATCCGCGGTCTACCGAAAATGAAAATTGAAAATTTTTTATACCTGAATTGCAAGGAACTGAGGTGAAATAGAAATGAATTTTCACTCGTAATACGTTAATCAGATTTTATTGCAAAAACCAGACAAGTTAAAAAAATCCTGTAGCGGTCGTCTAAAAGTGTACAAAACTTTCGGAAGTGAATTTGCCTCGAGCATGCACGACTCTTTCTTGAAGGTTTGCAATTACCACGAAAGGAAACATAGGGCAAGGGGTTAACGCTGGCAGCACTTATTCCAACAATAACCTTCGTAGTTTAAATAATTTGTCTGGTGAAATACGAGAACTGTGATTGTCAAAGAACGGTTATAACTTCTCCTCACTTACCTTTTCGAGATTTTAAAGATTCGATTTAACTCCGTCGTGGATCGGAGTGCAGTTTCTCTTGACTTTCTCTGGAGTCGGTACGATCGATAGAAGGATCGGTCGCAACTTTCGGTTTGTTTACTTCGGCTAGATCCAGGCAGAAATCACGCGGCGCTGGGCGTCCAAGGGTAGATTAGCCGTTTCACGTGAAAGGGGAAAGATGTTCGAGGATCGGTACGAGCACTTCGTTGGCCTCTAAGTAGAAAAGTCCATTAAACAGCAGGCGGTACGTGCGTGCGCGTCCACGTGCGTGCGACCGTTCCTTTACGTTCTTGTGCTCTCTGTGTGCCGCTACTCGTACAATCGAGAAAATCGAATCGTTCTCTTCTCTCTACCTCGCGAACTCGATCGCGTGCGTCACGCTGGACTAGCTCGATAAAGATCGGCCCGCTCGATAAACAGGAGAATTTCATTTCGCAACAAATAACGGCAATTACATTTACCGTTTCTGTAATAACAGCTTGTTAAATCGGTGCTCTCTTTGTTCGTGCACGGCTTTACCACAATCGCTGAACAGCTTCTCGAACCTTGAATCTTCCCGCTTTTAATCCCATTGGACGCTCGATTACGGACCAATGGCGCACGGGAACTGCCGACGAAGGACGCTACTGTATACCTATACCGTTGTTAAAACATTCGACTATTGTTTGTTCTTAACTTGATTACCCGTAGGGGTGTAACTTGAATTTTTCTGTGAAATAAAAATATTCTGCATCGCTTACCGAAGCTGAAATAAAACTGTATTTCTTCTCTCAATAATTTTATGACGACAAAGTTAAATTCCATTTAGTTTTCTACCGTTTCATGATCCACCTATGCACTTTTGTTAATGAATAAAATAAACGCACCAAATCCCCGCAGTGCACAAGGCAGACTCAAACGAATTCAATTATATTTCACATTTATTTAAGGTTAATAATTGAAGTTCTGATCGGAAATTTGCCTCGACAAGATGTCAGGGAAGTCGTGAACTCAGCGGTGCATAAATATTTGATTATTAGAATTTTCAAACGATCTTTCAGTACCTACTATTGTATTCCATTAGTTATTGACGGAGAAAACACGGCGAACGTTCGATGAATAATTTTCTACGGTGGCGCAAAGTTAGAATATTCGGTCTAGCGAATTTCATTGGACGTTTCGAATTTTCAATATCGCTGCGCGGCGAAGAAGAATAGTTTGGAAAAAGGAATGGGGAAAGTCGCGAGAGAAAGAGAGTTCGAGGCGTGACTGGATGAGAGTCGAGAAGCCGAGAGGAGCGAGAAGAGTGCAGGATTGCAAAGGGGAAACGCGAGACTCGCTTTAAAGGCGATAGAATCGATTGGTTCCGGAAGTCCGAGGAACGAGATGAACAAAAGAATACTGCGAGCAGCGAGGCACTCTCGGCGACGATGATCGGGAACGACTTTATTCGATCAAAACTGATACGATGATTCGATATCGTTAGCATTTCATTTGCCTCGGCGCAAATAATGCTTGCGGACGGCGCTGCGAACAATTCGATTTTCTTCGAGCAGCGAAATTGCATCGCTTCTCCCAGAACCAACAGTGAAGAACACACTTAATTACTAATTAGCGGCTTCCTCGACCGACAGAAATTCCTCGTTCATCCGCGGGACGTATAATTCTATAAGGGTTACGACTAATCGTTTACCCGAACCTCTACTCCGATGAGTTCGTGCAAATAGTTTTGTTAATTAGCTCTGGATTTACCGCGTTTTCGTTCGGCAATTATTTGCAATCGCACAGACACTTGCGTGGGAACGGCCAGGTATTATACACGTACGAGAAACACTATTATATTATCTTTATCTCGAACTCTCGATCACATCATTAATTAAATCCTAATTAATTATTAAATATTTAGGTATTGTATGAGGTATTATACTAATTTCATATTCCTAAAATTTCAAAAGTCAAAGGGAATGGAAATATTCTAGATCGGAAGAAGTGTTTAATTTTCCAGTTAAAATAGCTCCGAGTGCACATCTCCTATATTTCATTCAAATTCACTAGTAATATAAAAATCTGAATGAAACTTTTCGTAACATCTCCAACTTGAAACATTTTCTATAAAATTCTTTCAACCGATAAGTGACCTTGGATGAGTTTGTTGCAATTCAGGTAGAAAATGTTGCCTGAGCATCCGCAGTCTATTGATCACAGACTCGGCAGAATTCGCAGGCGATTAATCAGCGTGACGTGTCCGCAGAAGCAAATGGAAGAAGTCTACGACTAATGAAACCGATTCAAATAGGGACTGGGCCACACATTGGCTAGATAGAAATGGAAACGGTCCGGGAGCGAGCAACGAAACCGTACAATACTGTTAATATTTTGATTTTATTACTATTGAGCCTGGCAGCGAAGCCGTGCAAGCGTCCGGTGGAACGCGTGCTTCATTTCCATGAGAAACTTTGGTAGCTGCGATGGAGATCCTACCGTTGTAATAGGTGCGCAAGGAGGAGACGCGTGGATTTCGTTTCGCGAACGGGTTCGACACGCGTGTTCTCCATCGACGACCGATCATGGGAATCAGGTTCGTTCTCGGAGCCGTAAGTGGTTCAAGTACGGCCATGCAACGACGCGCTACTGCCCCCGAAATAACGATTACACCCACACTGTTTACCTGGGAGACGAACTATCGATTACGCCGGCCGATAAATATAACGTTACTAAAGCCGGCCCGACCTTCTCCCCGCGGAGCATAGTCAACGCTCGTTTTCAAGGTGGCCTTCTTATCCCACGACCGTACGTGGACGTCGTCGGTGTCGTGCGCCAGAAATAAATAACTAATTAATAATAATTAACGGACTACCGTGGACTCTACTCGATTATACCTCGTTTTTATTAGCTCACTTTCTCATTTGTTTGTTTGTCTGTCTGTTCGGTGACAAACTTTAGACAATTTTAGACACAAGACGAAAAAGCAGAAAATAATTGTGTAAATAAAAATAAATTAAAAAAAAATACCACGTTTTTAAAAACGTTTCTATTTTAAGCAGCAAGATCCGAGATATCATGGGAATCGATTCGAGAGAGAATTTTTACTCGAACGACTTTAGTTTTAACTACCCTTTTTTTCTCCCAAGATGGAATTGTCTTCCTCTCATTCTAACTCGGATCACGGGGAAGGGCTCTTTCTTTGATTCACTCCCCTATGATTATTTCCGAAAGTCACCACTTCTGTTCATTTCTGTCAGTTTAAACTACCCTAGAAATATTTATCTTATTCGTCGGTTTGTAAATTGGTGGAACGTTGAAGAAAGTTCACCTTCGACCGGAAGTTTCCGGACGGAACGATTCCCCCGGTTGGCTCGGTTTCCAGCATGCGAGTAATCGAAATTGGTGGCGAAAGAGGTGCGGATAGCCGGGGTATACGAGTTCGGCGACAGTGTTTCTGTTCCCGGTCTTAATTTCGAGCAGGATTAGAAAGTTTCCGAAGTCGGGATTAACCGAGACCGAGCCACCAGCGGTGTCCCGACTACGAATTTATCGGTCCGAAGGCGTAGCTTCTTCGGATTTGGTTGGGACAGCTTCTTGTCGAGTTCCAACAGAGAATTAATAGAGCGCGAGGGTTATTCGGTATGCAAAAAACTTTTCCGCGGTGCGGCCACCGGTTACGCGAAATTCTATTCAATTTCACCTGATCCGATTATCCTGTTATTTAACTTGGACTGGCCACGCGTCACCGTTAGATTACCTTGCTAATGAGATACAGGAATTTCCGCGGGCCCTCGGTCCGCCAAGTTACCCGGAAACGTCGCCGCGAGTTCCGCCATTGTTCCCGGGTTCTTGCACTCGCCACCTCTTGTTGCTTGCAATGCTAACTCTATGGAGAAAGTACAGATCCTCGCTGCAGCAAATTGCACAGTCGTTGAAACTCTGTCTCCACGGAAATACCAGCAGGAAGCTGCGAATCAAAATTCTCTGAGTTCCACAAATAGAAATTACAATGAAATTGCTCAAAATATGTAGCAGTCAAGGAAGTCAGTCAGTTGAATTAAATTTGAGATGAAACACTTAAAATAGTAGGGAATGAAATTGTTGGCAATGTAAATTGAAAAATAATTCGCAGTGCAATGGGTTAAAGGATGTCGAGTTAAATGATGTTAAAGGATTTCGATTTAAACGAGAGAGAAAGATGTTAAAAGATGTCAATTCAAATGGTTTTTAGACAATAAAAACTGATGTAACAACCTCTTGACGAGAGCAATGTTCCAGAAGGGTGTTAAAAAGAGTATGTTACCAGCGTGTCGCAGTTTCGTGGCAGGGAATTGGATTCGAAGTCGAGGCGGCGTTATCGGTAGCCGAGTCGTTCCCGCGGAGGAAAATTCGGGGGAAAACTCGATCAACGGGAGAACGTTGCGCCCGACAATCGTTCGCGGCCGTCGAGCGGAAGCAAAAGAACGCGGATCCGTCGCCGGAAAAATTGCTGCCGGCCGATAACGCTCGGAAATCCGTCCACCAGTCGGAAACTCGCGATATTTCGCGATCGACGCGCGATCCAATTACCGCAAAAGTTTCTACGACTTCCGTTCCGACGACCATCCCTCTTCGAACAACCAGAAAGCGTTAAGAGACCGATCCCACCGGAAGTTGGACTTGCCGGATGTCTGACACGGTCTGTTTCTACTGATTCTTCTCGAAAGCGAACTAGGAGGACCGGTTTCCGGCGATTTACGACTCCTAGACAATTTCTGCTTGAATTGTAAAAGTTCATTCTACTGTCTTGCAATCGAGACCTCTTATTTCGCGTAGACGATTCTGATTTATTTATTGGAATTCAGTTTTTCGTTAGTCAGCTTCGTTGTTAAAATATCTTATCTGACTATTATACGCCGTTTGTTTATAAAATGTTTATAAAAACAACAGGATTGTACTCCTCTTTTTTAGACATTTTTTGAGTAGTATATTCCCAAAGAAATTCAATAAATCTTTATGTATGCTCGAGTCCCGCAAACCTTGTGTTAAATGCCACGTTCCTCCTTCATGAATTATTTAAACAATTCAGCGGATGATTGTCGCGTGACGTCACTGAATATTATGCTGGCAGCTACGACTTCCGACATCCAACTGGATTCAACTAATTTGACTATCTTCCGAGTGCAGGATCGCGGACATCACAGATTTGTGCCAGCGAACGTGTTAATTACAATTTTATTATAATATATGCTTGGGAATTTTAGTCGATTGGAAAATTCTGCATGAGAACACCCATGGCAATTCTAATCTTCGGAAGTGAAAAATCAATGGAAGACTCTCCATATGTTATCTCTGAAAACTGAGTAAATTCAGTTCTGTTATTGTTCTAAAGGAATAAACATCAGTCTCGTTTATCGCTCGGTATTTCTAGTGTTAACGTCAACAAGCTCTCGTCGCGATCGGGACTCTCGTTCGTCGCTAAATTTGCCGCACAATCGACATTTTGAAACACTCGAGGCAATTAAAAAACAAGTTGGAAAATGTGAAATTGTGCGACGCGGTAGAAACAGTTCGAGAGCCAGTGGAAAAGTGGATCTCGAAGCAGGTTCGGTTTATCGCGATTCAGGCCGGCTTCCGGATATTTTCAGGCCGAGCCTGGCCTCATCCATATTCAAGAGCCACTCCGGTTCGCCGAATCGGATCCGCCTCGATAAACGCATCAAAAAGCTCGCGGATCCGTGCCCAAGGGACTCCGAAGAGACGGAATTTTTAATCGATGATTAAGTTCGCCCCGAAAGCGACCTGCCGCGCTTTAATCTTCCACGGATTAGCGCAGGGACAACCTGGCCGACGCGATAGAGTTCCCTAGCTGTTCTCTTTATCGTCGTCAGCTTGCCAGGCCATTCTACCAGCCCAATTTGGCAGAGTCCCGGCCTCGGGAATATTAATGTTCAATTTCCTCGGCATCCTTCTTATCCTGTTGGCAGAGTCGACTGGCAAGATCAGCACGAAAACCGGGAGCCGCCACTTGTTCGGACTCTGTACAGTTCTCTCGGCCATTCCTTCCGCTTGCTGGTTCCTAAAGGCGCATTTACACTTCTTCACTCTCGACGAATCGCGGATGAATCTTCCACGATGAAAGATTTATACTCGTTAGGTTGCTGCACATAAAATATCCGCTGGTTCACAGTTAATACTACTTATCGAATTCGATTCGACGGCTTTAGCAGAAGAACTTCTGAACCACTATTCTAGAAGCAGCTCTTTCGAGGAGAGTAACTCTGTCTTAGAAAAAAGGAGGTAGCTTCCGTCGTGAACTAAATTGGTAGTTCTCGTTTTCAGTAGTTTCTTAAAGAGGAAAAATAACCTCCATCTAGACAGTAGTAGCTCTCTCGCTCATATAATAAGGTAGCACCTATTTTATGAAGGAAAAACGCCAGTATCCTAGAGAAGGAAGCCAGCAACCCTTTCAGGAAGAAGAAGTCTAGCTTCCAGGAGAAACCACTAGCTAATTCACTGGTGCAACAATTTTCTCCATAACGAAGCTTCCTCATTGATGTCGACTCGATTCTTTCGAGCAAATGTGACAGCAAATACGAAATTCAGAGGTGGTGAGACGAAGGAGGAGCAACTCGGAGGGATTTGTATCGGCAAATCTTCTAATCCGCGATCGTAGTTACACTGGTTCTGTTCGAATCAGTTTGTCAGCGAGCGTCCACGGAGATGGTAAGCCGTCGGAAGCCAGCTAGGACGGCGATCGTATATCCCCGTCTTCATCTAATTGACAAATTTGGCCGAAACAGCCTCGGTTGGCAGCCTCCTCGAGAGATTCCCGAACCCACCACCGTTCCCTTGGTCTCTCGCGCGGCTCCTGTTGCATAGGCCCGTCGAGGGAACACTGCGAGAAGCTTGGCTACGCTCGAGGACGCACCGTTCGCTGCCTATCGAGACCAAGAGCCACGGCTTCGAGAGGACACTCGATCAAAAGTGCCTCCCTGTTGCTACCTCCGTCGTTCCCACGCCTTCTATCGGTCGAGCTCTCCTCGCAAACCCGTTCCCTGCCCCATTGTGCGGGACGAACCGAGTCTCGTTTCGCAACCGACAAAGAAATCTGCTGTCTATCATTCCTAGAAACAGCATGGGTTACTCTCAAATTGATCAGGCAGTCACTGAATGTATCAACAAAATTTTCAACAACTGTGCTGTACCAAAAGGAAACTGAACGATCACATTTTAGAAAAATTTTAATTATATTAATTATAAAATTTAATTATATGTAGAACGACTACTCGATCCTGGTGACGTGATCTAAGCATCTTCTAAAATCTAGGAGTTTAATAGCTGAGGATTCCTCGATATATTCTTCAATAAGAATAGTAATTTAATCAAGAATCATTGTTGCCGTCGATTTGTTAATCGCGTTAAATTGAAAGTTCCGAATTGCACGCCTTCGAAGGAACCACAATCGTGGCTCCTAGAGATCGGAATCTTTCGGTAGTAAATTGTTGGAGGAGACGGATTTATAGCTGTGGTAGAAACGCGGGACGATCCCGTGGATGATTTCTAGGGTGGAGAGAGAATGGTGGTCTGCCGAGTCGGCGAATTAGCCTGTGAGCCTCGTAAATCGGAGGTGCGTGGCCTTGACCTGTTTCTCCGGACGAGACCGGGTCAAAGGAGTGCTCGTGCTCGAACAACGAAGCCCTTGCCTCTGTGGCGTGCACGACGGACGATGACGGTGGGGACCGAGCTTAACCCGTGTGTGTACCCCCGCGCATTATCGTTATCGCGAAGACCCGAGCTGTTCGGAAATGGCAAATGTCGAGAGAACCGGAGGAACCTTCTGTCGCCAGGCTTGCCACCCACAATCGTTAACTCGTATTCTCGTCCCTTCTGTTTCGTTACTGTTCGTTCCAACTTTTATTTCTCTCGAAGTCACCGCTTCGGTACAACCAGGCAAACTGTGTCCTCTTCTCCGCAACGTTGGACATTCTGATCAATTTTAATTTCATGTTAATTATCGAGAGAAAATATTGGGCACACGATTTACAAAGCTAACGGTGCAAGTTAGGGTAAACCTTACGTTTAGGCAGCTCTGGGAATATTGGTGTATTATATTGTATAGGGGTTGAACGATAATCATGCTCGAATAAAGCCAAATGTGGCCGACGTCGAGAGAAAAATGGTGGCGTGGGGAAACGCCAGGATCAGAGTCGTTCAATTTCTCCGGTGGCGAAATTCACGGTGGCCGAGCGTCGTCTGAGCAACAACACACGTAGAGGCCCGGGCAAATAAACAAATTTATTGACAAGCAGCCCGGTATTAGCCGACGAGAAATAGTCGGCGCGATCGATCCGGTTTTTCCAATAGCGAGAGCAAGCGACGAGTTCCGCGGCTGCCGCGCCAGAAAAATATTAATACCCGTTCATTCGTTCGTTCGTTCGGGTTCTACCGTGTGTTTCCTGAGAACCGGAGGCCTCGGGATCAACAGTTTTATTATTAAACGTCGCCGTGCACCAGGCCCCGGCGAAATAAACGGCGGAACAGACCGCCCCGAGCAAAACACCGCCCATTTTTTGGCAAACATGTGGAAAAACCAGCTGCCGTTGCACGAACAGCTGGAACTCGATCGATGCTCACCGTTTTCCCTGCCTATCGGGGTAAACAGCGGCTTATTAACCCTGCTGCCACCCTTAGTCCACTCTCAAGAACGATTTTTCTGTCTCTTGACACCCTGATGATCGAAAACGTGCTTGCGATTCGAGTACGTTAACACTAAATCTACCATCAAATTTTATTTTATGATTATTGATATAGTAGAAATAATTAAGAGCTGCAAGTAGAGCAGGTAGGTTATGGTCAGACGCGTCGCAGCCGATGAGAAACTACTTGTGACTGTATATTTATTCCGAGATGAGTGTCTTTTTAACGCCTTATCTACCGGAAGCCTATTAACAAAAAATCCTCCTTTATCTTTTCTTTATTTTTATGTAGAATCAAAATTTCCTCCTATATTTTAGAACGTTAACGAATCGAAAACAATATATCGATGCTCTTAACTTGTGATGCTTGTACAACACTGATTTCTATAATTATTAGATTACATCATTAAATCATCGGTTCACGATTAAAATTACTGTTGAAAGACCTATTATAAATTCATGGCCTTTCGAAAATGTCGAGAAAATCGCCGGTGGATAATGCGTTAATGTATTCTACGAAATATTCATGAAATTAAGTGAAACGTTAAAAAATCCGGTGCTCGGTCGAAGAAAGATTGATCAAAAAAGCAGCCTCGACAAAGCGGATCAATTTGAGGCGGCTATTCGTTAATTAGAAAGGATCGTTTAATTTTCCGAACGCACAAAAATGATCGCCGAGAATGATTTCGGCACCGTTTCTTTTTTCAATGACTGTCATCCGAAGATTAAAACGCCACGGGAATACGATCAATCTTTCTTTTCTCTTTTTTTCCAGCGAGCGACCGCTTAGAACGACGGACAAGCAGAAATAATTCCGACTAACCCGATGCTCTTTTTTTCTCTTCTGTTCACAGCTGACAGCAGTTTTCTCCTGGCGAACGCTCAGATCGTCGACTTCCCTATTGTCTATTGCAACGAAAGCTTTTGCAAAATCTCTGGCTATAATCGTGCCGAGGTAATCCTTGTTCCGCGGGAAACCTTTATTCTCTCTCTCTATCTCTCTCTGTCGCTCTTACTCTCGCGAATTTAACGAGACCGCGGATTTTCATAGAAAATATATCTACGGCCCCGTGAGGGACCAGCGCCGACAAGAATTCATTTTTATCGCGAGACAACGGTGTCTTCTTTCGAGTCGCGTTTAGAAATGCTGCAACAGCTTTTCCGAACAGATATACCGAATATTCAACTGCTTATCAAAACAATTTTCCACACGTCAAGAGTTCCAGATTTCAATTCCGGTGAAAAAAGAACCTGTTCTCTAGTTGACAATACAGAAAATATTTTGGAAAAACCAAAATTTTTCAGACGTCTCGTCGTGCATTGAAAACAATAACTCTTCTCGAGATCTTCGGAAGATCGAACTATTTTAAAGTCCAACGAACGAACCGTTTAACAAGACCCAGTGATAAAACATTTTTCCTCGATCGTCGAGAGATCTACAGGGTGTCCCAAAAATGTCGGAGAACCCTGAGCGGATCCTTAGGTCGTTTGAAACAACTTTTTTTTATTTATATTTCAAAGCCACGTTGTAAGTTTAAATGACCCAAGGAAATACCCCTGGTTCTCCGACATTTTTGGGACACCCTGTGCACCGAGGAAAAGAAATATCGATGATTTGATGGTTCCCATACCGTGGTGGGTGCAGTTTCTGACATTTCTGTTGATGATCCTGTCAGGTTATGCAAAAGTCCTGCCGCTGCGGATTCATGTACGGGGAGTTGACGGACAAAGAGACGATCGCCAGGATCGAGGAATGCCTCGAGGGCCAGATTCACGATCAATTCGAGATCCTGCTGTACAAGAAGAACAGTAAGTAGCTCATCGATGGTCGATAGCGTGTCGCGGGCATGGGAGAAGCTTAAATGTGGTGTTCGTGGCTTCTTTCGCGGTTGGAATCGACGATTTCGGTTTCTCTTCGATGCCGTCCCCCAACGGCCATCGGTTTCCTTTTCTTATCGAGATCCTGGGGAATTTGTGGCCGACGGAGCAGCCGATGTTTTATCGCTCGGCCTTGCTAGAAATGTCCTCAGAACAAATCCAGATAAAAAAGAACGATCCGACCGAGAACTCCTCAATTTTTCAACTGCCGTGTATACTCGCGAGCTGTGAATTTCAAATTTCTCGCTTTACGGACACTTCGCGCGAAATTCCGATCTCACCGGCTATGCGACAGACTATAAACCAGCAAATTATTGTTGAATCGAGTTTTCTGACAAAATTCACCCGTCTTAAAATATTAGATATTGATCCTTCGGGTCCTGAAGACGCTTCTACTAATTTCGCGGTTATTTTATCACGAAATACAATTCAATGGCTACTTTGTTGAAAGTGTATTGGATTAGAACAATTTCATATTCATCCTTCGAGTCCTGAAGGTACTTTGAAAAAAATTAATATTGATCCTTCGTGTCACACGTTCGGTTCAATAAGATTATTCGAATGAAGGAGGTGAAAGTAGGCTTCAAAGGGGCTGCAAATCGCGTTCGATCGAATATCCAGGAATCTATCGATCCTAGCTAGAAACTTGGACTAAGTATTTCTATACAGAAAATTTATAGAAGTGCAAGACTCGGGTGCAAAGCCTCGAAAGGTGGACTTACAATTTCCTTAACAACCAAACATTCATTTCAATGCCTACTTAAAGATCTTTCTCTCGTTATTCACATTGATAATGCATTTTCATTTAACTTGCAATTCTTTTACAATTGACAATTAGAATTTTCATTTTGCATAAAGATTCGCAGACGAATGCCGAAGAATCGTCAAAAACTGCTGCCTTCCGGGGGTTAGATCTGGGTTAGAAGAATAATTCAGGACGCGAAGGGGTTGACACAGAAACGAGGAACATTTGGTTCGCGGAAATAGATCGATGAAATCGATGCTTAATGTCAAAGTTGAATCTCGCTAGGTTGGTGGTCTGTCGTAGTCGCGTTCCCCTTCGTTGACGGTGTCGAAGAGCAGATCGAAAAATCGTCGATTTCCCAGAAGTTTTTGACGGTACGCGGGACGATGTATCGTTGTGCATGCAAGAAGTCGCTGGTCGACCGGCGAGAACACATTGTAGTCCACGTGTGCGTCGATCGAGATCAAGATCAAGCGCCGATCGGACCGGCTTCGAGTTTCGTGTTGTACGTGTTGGTGTCGCCTGATATATATATACATAAATATAATATACAATCTCGCCTCGTGTGTCAGTGAGACAACGTGTCGAGCGACAACTTTGTTTAGCGAATTGTTCACTGTTCACTGTTTCGGTTCATGTTACTGTCTGTCTGTCTGTCTCTCTTTCTATCTCGTTATCATCGACGCTTCTAAACCATCCTTCTCTGTCATTCTCTTTTCTCCATCATGTCTTTCTTTTTTTTTTACTTTCTTTTCTATTAACGTCGCAAGAGAGGGTTAAAAAGCTGAGAGTTCTTTTTGGGGCAGAAAAATAAATCAGCGGATTAAAAGTAACCCTAAGCGAGAACCCTATTAAACGACGAGCGATGCTCGCGGCCGAGCAAAATAATGAATGATCGTTCTGTTTAAAGGTGCCCCACGAGGTATGTCTAGCACAGGTTCGCAAAAGAGTGCTCGAAAGACCCACCAGTAAGTCACCCTCGAATCTAACTATACAAACACTATATAAACCTATATTATATATATATATTATACTATGATACACTATGAGACACTATATATATATAATTCTATCTTTCTCTATCTATCTATTTATCTCTATACAAATATATATTTTTTCTATTGATATATATTATCCTGCTTCTCGAAAGGAGAGTCCCTGTCCGCCCTGCGTCCTAACGTTAGGCATTGAAAGAGAAAGTCGACGTAAATGAATTAAATTCGTTGACACTATCTTCGATTTTCGGAATAGGCACCACTCTTCAACTGTCCGAGGTTTCTCCGAAACTGATGGCAGTCGCATCGACTAAAACAAGCAAATTAAAATTTGTCTTCAAGTTAAAATTGCTCCCTCTTTTTCTCGTGGCTTCGCTCGTCTTGCGATTTCTTTTACGGTAATTCCGGACTCGAGCATCCCTGATCGTTGAAAACGAAGGCTACACAAATTTGTCAAATTACCTGAAGGTCATTTCAAAGACTTGCACAATATCGAAACAAGAATACGAAACAAGATGGAATTTTTCGTCACAGTGACATTCTACGACGATAAAGGATCCCTTTAAATCTTTGCCCTGTCGGGACCGTTTTAATTAGGCCTCGAATTTTCTGCATTCGTAGTGCAAGGGCTTCGCGGATTGGAAAATGCGACATTCGAACCATGAGACTGCACGGTCGACTTTCTTTTCGCCTAATAGAGCTGTCCAGAAGATAATCACGAGTCGGACAGCAGTTGCGATTTTCGGATAATCCCCAGGTGACCGAGTTCTTTCGAGAAACAGACCATAAAGATATTCTACGAGTATGTACAGCTGAGATATATTGTATACGATGTTATACGCCCATCTCTAGCGTGAACAAGAGACGGCACACGTACAAGGATCGTCGAACGATCCCTGGACCGAGGGGCGCCCGTAATGAGAGGACACTATTCGACCTCCCATCTGCTCTTGATTTCAGTTAATTTCTCCCCGAATCGTACTGATAATTAGTACTATAGCGACAAGCACAAGTAAACGCGCGTAATCGTCTCAGCAAACACACACCTCTAGTCTGTTGTTTCTGTTGCCTCGGAAGCCCGCTCCGGCGAACGCCATTTTCTTCGTTTCGCTGCGGTCCACCATCTTGTCGCGCGGAAATTCACTAATTCTCGACCAGTATTTCAAATCTCCATAGCAAATTTCAGCCCCTCTTCGCGTACTAATTTCAGTCGGGTTTATTTATTATTATTTATAATTATTAAGTAGATATCTTTTTCAATCAATCCCTTACTCGAACTATATAAAGATCCGTTCACGCAACTCTCGACATCAATCATTCCCCGTTAGTTTCACCTTCGAGTCGTTCCAGCGGTTCCAAAGGAAAGAAAAGGGTCCGGGAGGCTCTCGGAATATCAATCGACCGAAACAACGGTGGCCCGGGTTAATTTTCAAGTTGGAAGACTCCACTGAATCGCAGCGAAACGATCAAAGTCGAGGCGAATCGAGTTTCAGACCTGGTGAAATCTATTCGATTAATCGAGAGTACGTTCGCTGGACGGGCAGACAAGCGTAATGTAAGCAGCGGTGGGCAAATCCAACGATTTAAATAAAACGTTTCCAATCACGAACAAAAGAGAGCGCTCCAAGTGTTCCAATCAGAGAACTCGAATGGCAGTGCGGTGAAACAAATTCGCGAACATTTTCCGAGAGTCCGAGCAGCTGGAAAAGCAACAACGTTAACGCGGAACGACGACATTCTCTCTGGTACAGAACTCTTCCGGTCAGTGAGATAAATTCCGTCCATTCTAATCTGTCTGAAACGTGTTATTTTAAGGGGATGCTGCCCACCCCTGAACTGTATGTTTGTCCGTGTGTTTCGTCTTAATTGAAACGCTGCGAGATAGTATTATATCGTAACTGAGATATACCGGCCTGCTCTGCCGGCGAATAGAGAGACTTCTCGCTGGCAGTGTGTAATTATGAGTTTCTTTGTCGATTTTTTCGGAAACAGCCGTAAATTCCACGCCCACCGTAGTAGGTAAACCAAGCAACGTGTGTCCGTAGCCAATGTTAGATATCGCCGTCGCACAGTGCGGCATGTAAATGGACATTCGAGACAAAAATCATCAGAAGTCTCCCCTTATAGACATTTATCTATCTCTCCACCTCTCTGTCTCTCTCTGTTCCTTTTTCTTTTTAATACTCTTTTTTCCACCCTTGATCCTGACGCGACCGAGCAAGCACAGTTTGTAATCGAGCGCGACAAGCTCAAAGTGAATTTGTTCGATTGTCGAGACCGAGCCAGATCAAAGAATCCCTGGAACAAGGCTCTCTCTCTCGCGAGACGGATTAAAGGAACGCCGAAGAAAAATGGAAACGAGGACGAGCCTTGGACCGGATGCTGGGGGAATTTAAAGGAAAAGAGCTACCACGAAGATACAGGGATGACGAACATATATATTTTATCGTGGAACTTTTAACAACGTTCTTGTCATGTTTCTACGATTAAAATGAGTCCAAACAAAGTATATTTGCTTGTTTAATTCACGATGATGTGGGACCTCCAGAAATAATACTCTTGTTCGTTCGGAATCATTCTTCGATAGAAAACTGTACTTTGATGCGATTGAATATTATTCATTCGTATAATCATAGAGGAAATTCGTTCTCTCAGTCGTCCGGAATAATTACGCAACCGTGCGCCGCGATATTCGTCTGGAAGTGGAACAACAGCAACGCTAACAAGCCACAAGTAACTGCGAGGAACAAAAGAAATTCAAGAAAAAAGAAAAATCAGATTACAAACCTGTGCTCGGCTCGGCGCGATTGTCTCCGGCCAGAATTCATTTCCGATCGGTGCACTGGGGATCTTTGTGCGAGAAAAATGCGTTTAACATGTTCGAATATCGTTAAATTGATTTTATACGCTTGGTCAATTCGAGTCGTTGCGTAATATTCTATCGAACAATTTTATTATTTCCTAAAGTAGATTATCATTGAAACTGGAAGGCATTATTTTTCGTCTTCTTATGATAAAAGGGACGTTTAGTTCTTCATTGATTGAATGGGTATGAAATATTGCAACACTATTTCCCAAATATATTCGCGCATAAAATCCTCAGTCTGCTGATCAGAGAACGTCCAGGAATGTCTGTACAGCCAGGCGATTTGGGGATGAAAACGAACCGGAAGCGGGTGGAGAAAACGCCAGACGCGAGTCTCCGCGATAATTGAAAATAATTTTCCGTGGAAAATATTGGTGAGATACTAGGCTCAGGTTTTAACGAGGAATCGTTGACGAGACGCGACATTTTTTTCACCCGCGGACGGTTCCTAGGAAGCCCTCGTCTCGACGCTTGTCCCTCTCCATTGTAGCCGCGTAGCCCGCGAAAGATCGCTTAATTAAGCGACATCGTCGAGCACCGAGGAGGAAACGACAATAGCCGTTGTCGAACGCTCGTCGACGACCTCCGAGCGATGTTTCGGGGTGAGAACTTGACGATCGCCGAGCGTCGAGGACTTTTCGGGGCTTCTCTTTTACTCGGGAGACCGGCCACGACAAGCCTCTCCAATTGAAACTCGCCCTCCCTCTCTGCAAAACTCAAAACCCGTTCCCAATTCTGAACGCTATCTGGTCAGCGTTGTCCGGATCAATGCGGGACCTAGATATCGCGAGATCTCGACTAATTGAAGACTGTCGAAACGACGCGCGACACGGTTTCCCGTGCCAACATCTTTCCCGGAGTCCTCGCCGCTCGTGTACCGTAAACACTCGTCCACCAATCCACGACCAGCGAAACGCTTCTCTCCCCTATCTGGACCGTTGTATTTTCGAATTTTTTTCGGCTCCGACACTTCTCGAGAAGCGTTTCGCATGTTAACGATACACTGTACACACAATTGGTTTAGGGTACCGTAGGCTCCGCGAGAGAGACACTATTTCTCATGATCGTGAAGCTGAACTATTCTTTTCTTCTTGAAAACGCTTTCTTTCCAGAACCGAATTGCCCCGTTCCTCCGTGCGACGAGTACTCTTTTCTCCACGAGAGAGCTAGTATTTCTCTGCCCAAGAGAGCCATTATCTTCGCCATTGAACTATTGAACTATTTCTTTCCTCAATGAGACGAGTACTCTCTTCTCCACGAGAGATAGTATTTCTTCACTGATAAGCTGCTCTTCTTCTCCACGAGATAACTTCTCTCTCCATCAGTAAGCTATTCTTCTCCTCTACGAGGTAACTACTGTTTTCTTCAAAGGATGACTACTATTTTCTCCGCCAATAAGCGGATTCCTCCTCTTCTTCACGAAAGAACGACTACTTCAGAATATAATTAGACCTTCTCTCCGTGAGAGAACGTTTTAACTTCGCTGAACGTTTCTCTTTCGATTTACACATCTCTGTAAGTATAGTAAATAGTAAGTACAGTAAGCTTATTCTGTTTACGAATTCGGAGAAATGATGAAGTTCGAGAAACGACTGTAAAATTAATTCTAATTAACGATTATAAATGTGTGTACTGTTGTTGGCAAGAGTTTCTCAGCATGGTAAATTCGATTTGTCGCGGAGCCTATTGTTCTGGGCCACTCGAAACACTGTATATACCCCGACAGCATACTCAACCTCTATTCCCTACCCCTAACTATTTCAGAAAAGAAAATAGATTGTAACTAGAACTAGTAATGTACAGTCCTACGGAGGCCAAGTCCTCGAACCCGAGAGACCAATCTCTCTTTATAAATAGGCACGAGACATTAATGATCATTTTTCTTTCGCTCGATACAAAATCCTTCACAGCGTTTCGAAACACAGAAGCTAACTGGACGAAACTGTACAAATCGATCGATCTCTCTCCATTTTCGTTTAAACCATCTCGCCATGAAATTCATTACTGGACTGCGATTCTTTGTACGAGACAGCAATTTTTCTAAGCTCTTTGTGGCTTGCAGAAAACGGTGTAATAAATTAGATTGCGGATCTTTCATTAATTCCTGAAGAAATTAGCTGAAATACGATCTGACTAAAAGATTGATAAGATTTTATATACAATCACTGCAACATTTTTAATTTGCATAAAGATCCACAGTCTGGTAAAAAAACAGTCTCATGTATTCCACTCATTTTTGTTACGAACGCATAAAATTCGCAGTCAACTCATCACACGAAGCCTGCACCCATCTCCCAACGAATGATCGACCGCATAAAGAATGAACCAGATCGTTCACCTAGAAAATATCATAAGCATTTCTCCGGGAACATCAAGTTTGGTCCAGCTAGCACGGCAAAGTTCGAAGTATTGTGCGCTTTTGAACGATCCATAAATAGTGGAGGCACTTTGCACAGCGGGAAACATCCATCGATCACTTTGATCATCGGCCGAGGATGACCACGCGTTAGACACGTGTCCTCCTCCTGCACTATCGACACATGGAACACCTAGAACACACATACATATACACAACCACAAGAGACACTCATTTGCATGGTGGCATGAGTTCGTCCACGAAGAAGGCTCCTCGAGTCGCCGAGGTGGCTTTGCTTGCATCGCTTTGCTCGAGAAGAACCCCGCTAGAGAGCTACCCTCTAACTGTCTGTTTTAGAGCTGCGACTATCGATTCTCCATGAATTATCGATGTCTTACCGATGCTTAACCCTTCGGGGTGTTTTATGCAATTTTTAAAACGGCCGCAAGATCCGGAGCAAAGTGCAAATAATGCATTGCTCGCGACGAACTCGGATGAAAATGCGATTGGACTGCGGATTTTCGTGCAGTACGCAAATCGTCCGCATTGATTGCTCTGTACTCGAGGTGTTAAGACGATTTCGTTAGTTCGACATTTTTCGAATCTAGGATTATCGAGATCGTAAAGATGAAGAAGTCTCAAATTCTTTTAATCTGTCTGTCTGTGACATTTTCACTGAAAATTAAAAAATTATTCTTATCTACTTTTTAATTGTAGATTATTTTGCAGGATATGTCTTATATGTTCTTTTTTTTTTGAAGGTCTTAAAAATTGAATGAAACACTGTTATTGCACGTGGACGAAGTCGCGGGTTCAGCTAGTAAATGCATAAAATCCGAAGGCTATCTTACGTGATCATCGATGTACTAAAATGGAACGTATTTCGATACGATCGAAGAATATGGGTGCCTTTATCGATAGTTGCAGCTCTAGCCTGTGTAGCTGATCTCTGTGGTCTGTGTTGCTTTGCTAGCAAGCGGGCAACAGCTTCCGTGTGCGTAGCATGATAGACTGCGATAACGTAGCCAAGCCCTGCAGGAAGGTTCTCTCTCCCTTTCTCTCTTTTTCTCCCTATTTATGTATCTATCTAACTCTCTGTCTCTCTCAGTCTTTCTCTATCTACCTTTCTCTCTCGTCCGGCAAACTTTCGCCATCCTACACTCGGAATGAAAGCCTTTAATCCTGGCACCCCTAACAGGGAGGTCGTTGAACCCCTACCAGTCGGACAACTCGGGATGAAAGCCACTTTGCTCGAGCTTAATGTTCTCGCGAACTTATGTTTGTCGTCCTGCACGCCTTTCGAATTAACTCGAGCTAATTAGACTGCGGCTCCTCTTACTCGAGACTGTTCAACGTTAGTCCCCAATTGATTCTGTATTCGAAAACCATTTGACTCCGAGTCGGAATTAAGTAAAACTTTCTTAGAAACCAGTTTTCAGTTCCTCCTGTAACAGTTGATTTAAATAGAAACTCGATTGAATAGAGTGAAAGTTTGTTTCGAGCAATTCTATCTTCCTCTCGTAGAGATTCGATCGGTTTTTTATGTCGAACAAAATCAAATATCGTTTAATCAACTTTACATCCCTCGGACCGTGAACAAACTTTACAAAAAAATTCGATTAAAATCTCCGCGGGAAGAACGGAATCGCAGAGGAGCTGCATTGGATGACCAACAGAATTTTCTCATGATTTATACGTATTGTTTGAGAACATTCGGTGTGCAATTAATTAAATGAAAGGCAGCGAGTAGAGTTGCGGCCGAGTACGGTGGTTGAAATCCTCCAGAGAAACCTTGCTGCAGGACTTTGCCGAGAAAGCAAACTTTGTCGCGGCAAAGAGCATCGGGCTAAGCGGCTCATTAGACCGGAGGACTAATGTCGACTAGACGATTAGCGTTGCCCGGCAACGTGGCACAGGTTCCGCCGTTGAATTGACAGTGGTCCCCGTTTCTTTTCCCGTTGATGCGCAGAAACACCACTATGGCTGCTTCTGCAAATAGCGCCGATCAAAAACGAACGGGACCTGGTGGTCCTGTTCCTGCTTACCTTCCGGGACATCACTGCCCTGAAGCAGCCGATCGAGACGGACGACAGCAAGGGCGGCCTATCAAAGTTCGCGAAACTCGCCAGATCGGTCACCAGGTCCAGATCCGTTCTCGTCTCGCAATTCAGCTCCCATCTGCCCGCCCTGAAGGACACCACGTTGCAGACCACTACGAAACAGTCGCACCTAGCTCACGTGAGTACACCAAATCATAATTCCCTTCGACAACCAACACTCCACCCACCAGAGAATTATGGCAAAACTTTCTTACCCTTTATTCTTTACTCTTTCAATCCATGGACGGGGTGGGTGGTGGTGTAACCCCCAGTTTCATATTTCTAAAATGTAGACTGAGGATCTTCATGAAAAATAAAAAATATTTATTTATTTATTTATTTATTTATTTATTATGAACGGACCGAGGTCCATTTATACAAATGTTTACAATATAACATAGATTTAACATAAATTAATAAGAAAGGACATGCATAAAAAATAAAAATAAAAAAAAAAAACAGAACTTGTTAAAGGGGTATTGATATTATATGTTAATCATGCGTAATTTTTTTTTGAAGGTTTGAAACGACCCATTAAAATAATCAATACCATTATAAAGAGTGTTGGAGTACGCAATAATTCGATTAATAGGATTTATTAATCCATATGTGGATTTGCATTTAAGTGTTTGAAAACCAGCTCGAGATCTCAAAGAACGTTCAGGTGCATAAAAATTTATCTGCATAAGGAGAGAGGGACAATCAATATGGTTATTAATTAAGTTAAAAATGAAGCTCTGGTCTGATACTCTTCTTCTAGCAGACAATGTTTCCAAGTTGACCATGTTTAATATTGTGGAGTAATCATGATCAAAGATTGACATAGGATTGTTAGTCTTATAAGAACAAAATCTAAGAAATTTATGCTGTATTCTCTCTAACATGATCTCGTATTTTAAGCTATTCGGAGACCAAATAACTGAAGCATATTCTAACTGGGGCCGAACAAGGGTAATATATAGCAACCTGAGTGTATGAATTGAATGAAAATCTGTGGAAAAGCGAAGTATGAAGCCGAGCATTCGTGAAGCGGAGTTGACAATGTGATAAAAATGGTTGGAAAAGTCTAGGGTAGAGGTGAAGTGAATTCCTAAGTCGTTAACATCTGTTATTGAGGAGAGAATACTGTTATTAAGATGGTAAGGATATATAAAAGGTACAGAACGACGGGTGGACCGCATAATATGGCACTTTTTAATATTAAGATCCATACCGTTTAAGAGACACCAGTCACTGAAACGATCTAGGTCTGACTGTAATCTAACGGCATCATCACGGGACGAGATGATGCTAAAGATTTTTAAATCATCAGCAAATAGTAGAAAATTACAGTGGTGAAAAATGGTGGTTAAGTCATTAATGAATATTATAAATAGTAGAGGCCCTAGGTGGGAGCCTTGTGGTACTCCGGATAGAACATTTACTGGGGATGATAGGCAACCGCCTATACGTATAATTTGTAACCGATTTTTAAGGTAACTTTCAAGCCATGCTAATAGATTACCCTTGCAGCCAAGAGCAGAGAGCTTATCGATTAGAAGGGAATGATTTACAGTGTCAAAAGCTTTATAAAAATCAGTGAATATTGTGTCAACTTGTAGATTGGCATCCAAGGCGGATGAGATAAAGTTGCAGTATATTGCTAGGTTTGTGGTTGTCGATCGCTTATTTACGAAGCCATGTTGCTGTTCACATATTGAGAGAGAGATAGAGCAGTATAACTTTTTAGTGACAATTTCTTCAAAGACTTTGGGCATAACACTAACAATACTTATAGGTCTAAAGTTTTCAATATTAGATTTATCACCGCTCTTGAAAATGGGTGTAACCAGACTGGATTTCCAACGTGTGGGGAAAATACCTGATTTTAGAGATTTATTAAAAATTATCCATAGTGGCCGAGAAAATATTTATATCGATTGCAAGAATATCTTCATATTTCTAAAATCTGATTTAAAAAATTCGTTGGAATTTTTTCTGAGAGAATCTAGGTGAACTAATAAATAGACTGTGGGTCTCTTCATGAAAAATAAAAATTGTGTATATCAATAGCAAGAAATTGGAACCAAGTCAAAATTTCTCAGCATCCTTAATAACTTCATAAAGCTGGAAGAGATACTTCCGCTATCAATACTGGCGTAACTTCGAAATGAAGCCGTGCTCTCTCTCTCTTTCTGATTTAGATGTTGACCTTAAGCGGCGACGTGATGCCGCAGTACAGACAGGAGGCGCCGAAGACACCGCCGCACATTTTGTTACATTACTGCGCGTTCAAGGCGATCTGGGACTGGATCATTTTGTGTTTGACCTTTTACACGGCCATCATGGTACCCTACAACGTCGCGTTCAAGAACAAGACCAGCGAAGACGTATCGTTGCTGGTGGTCGACAGCATCGTCGACGTCATATTCTTCATCGACATTGTCCTCAACTTTCACACGACGTTCGTCGGCCCCGGCGGTGAGGTGGTGTCCGACCCGAAGGTACTTCGTCACCTAAAACCCTCCAATTTATTCTATAAAATTCTCAAGGGTGAACACTTTCCAATTACCACAAAATCAATAGTAGGGGTTAATTACTTTTTTTATGAAGCGTATACGAGCACATTGGTAGGATTTTCCTGATTAAAATGAGCCCAAACACGATACAGTTTGGATCTTATGGAACTTCCATTATTCGAACTAATCGAGTAGATTCTCGAATAATGGAATAATTACCTAGCGCTGGATTTGTACGATAAATCGTGTTGCATTTCACTTGGAATTGAGACACGTACGTCGTGGATTTCAATCAGAAAAATGTCTCAGAACGATGACAAAAGTTTCACAGAGAAATCATTAACGTGATCGTTACGATAAATTTGGTATTTTCCAATCTCGTATCGCTAAATAAGTTATTACGATATCGTGTGGCTTTGATAAGCAATGGCGTGGCAGCCAACTTGTCAAAGACAGCAAAGTTTAGTTACTGGATTAGTTTTGTGTCGGATCAAACCGTATTTGAGGAAGATTGGCAAGGGTAAGAAGCGTGTTGTGGGTTCCAGGTGATCAGGATGAACTACCTGAAGTCGTGGTTCGTGATCGACCTGCTCAGCTGCCTTCCGTACGACGTGTTCAACGCGTTCGACCACGACGAGGATGGGATCGGCTCGTTGTTCTCCGCCCTGAAGGTGGTGCGTTTGCTCCGGCTAGGTCGCGTGGTCCGCAAACTAGACCGGTATCTGGAGTATGGAGCCGCGATGCTCATTCTTCTGCTCTGTTTCTACATGTTGGTTGCTCACTGGCTGGCCTGTGTCTGGTACGTCACTTTAAGGTGATTTTACCCTGCCCACACACTGAAAGGTAACACAGCTGCGGCAGGATTGACGGCTAACCTCGACGTCATTTACATAACACGATGTTTACGTGTCCCGATTGCCGGATGGGACTCTCGAGAAACTCTATCGACAACAGAACCAACCTCCATCTCTGATCGCCACGTAGCTTTTCGCAGTTCTAACCCTGGAACGATTCGACGAACGATTCTTTCAGTCGTTTATACTTTTACTGGGACTTATACTAGCTGTTCAGCTAACGATTTCATCTGAATATCAGAAAATAGTCGCTCGCGTTAATATTCGGCCACTCTTAATGAGACAGGAAGGTTTTTAATCTGTTTAGCTAACAATTTCAACTGAATATTAGAAAACTACAGTTACGTTAAAAAAAGACAATTACTTTTTCATTATTGAGCCATATACTCTTCGCGGAGTTTCTTTAAATAATAAGAAATACTGAGAATACTAAAGGTTGTTATTTCGATTGACGCAGATCTGTAAAACGTGTTTCCGCCATCGGACAAGAAGCACAGTGGTGGCCAGAATTATAAGTTATCATTCTAAATACCGGGATCCCAAGCCAGATCGGGACGCTTCCAATTAGACACATACAGAGACACGCACACACTACACACAGTGACGCATGAGCCGCTTTCCACGCTCGTTCCGTTCGGGGATAAATCGTGTTTTATTTAAACAAGTTTAATCGATAAATGATCTGATAATGATAATGAAATGACATGCTAAGATTATTGGAAAAGGAATCACATTTTTATCCATTCTCGTACGACCGACTTTGACAATTTTTATTTCGCATAAAGATTCCCAGTCGATTTACAACGTGACAAAAAGAAATACAAAGTTTCAGTTTACCATATTCCAGCGGTTTTTGTGGGAAGAATTAATTCCCAAAGTGAGTTGAGGAAAGTCTGAGAAAAATAGAGAAAAGCCTCTCCGAAGACCGCGTTGAACACGCGAGTGTTTCGAGCGAAAAGTTGGCGAACAGGAATTGAAAGCAGCCGGCTCCCCGATACGGAACGAGACTGCTATAGCTTTTAGAATGGTAACGACACGTTTCCGTTGCCTAGTGAAACCAGCTGCGCGAACGAGGACCGAAAGAAACCCCGGCGCAGCGTAATCACGCTGCCGGGGAAGAAACAAGTGGGAAAAATATGGGGAAAAGATGGAAACGAGGGAACGGGTTGCATCCTGCATCTAGCTCGTTCCACGCGCTTCTTAATTACTTTCGCTTCTGCCACGCGAGCGGCCATTAGCGCTTTAACTAGTCCAACAGATAAAACAGATCTCGATTTGATATTATAGAGAAACTTAGCGACCAGTTAGCTCGTCCTGTCCTCTCCCGATTAGCGGGCGAATTATTCAGAATAGTTCCAAGCCACGCATAGGCTGCCCGAAAAAAAACCACACGTTCATCGAAACCACGATAGTGCCGGGGTGATTCAATAATTGTCCGGCGAATCTAAACTGTTGTATTTTCATGTAAAATCGTCGCAGAATATTCATCGAAGTCTCATTTTAAACCTTGAACCTCCCACTTTCGAAGCCCATCACCCTTTCCCTCAATAAAATTGTTTACTTGAAAATGTTGCACACTCGAACTGTCTTACACACGCGAAGAAACTTTTTGAATGGACGAGGCCAATGTAGATTTGAAGATTGGTAAGATTTTTTTTTACCAACTTACCGAATATTGAATGGAGATTGCGCCGTGAAAAGTGTGCTAGCTTCCGCACCGGTTACATAATGTCCAAACTTTGTTGAGAAAAAGGAGGAATGGAGTCCGACAGTAGAAAGTTGAAGCTCCGAAATAAAACTTGAACGAATATTCTACGACGTTTATCCGCGAAGTTTGCTTTGAACGCGGGCAATTTTTCACTGAAAATCTAGCGATCCTTTAATATCGCACGTGATTCACGCGCGTGCGTTAATTTTTCTAACAAAGTCCCGTTGTTTTTCAAGTTACCACTTCATCCTTGAATTGCCACGGGTGGTATGCGTTTTTACGCTCTGTAAAAACGAAACTTTATTTCATTGCGAGAGGAATGCGTGTTGCGCCTGTTGCTTCTTCAATTGTTACAGGAGCAACGAATGGTGTTCTCACTCGAAAATATGAAATTTGTTTTATTAAGGACATGTGCTGGCGCCAGCTGCTCCTTTAGTTGCTACACGGAGCAACGAATTGTTTTTCCATTCCCATTTGGAAATACGAAATGTATTTTATTATCTGGCAGCGTGTGGCGCAACTGTTGGATTTCTAACAGGAACGATGGATCGGCACTTGACTTTGGAAAATAACGTTTACTTTACGGTCTAAGGGTTTCGGTTGCACCTGCTGCTTCTCCAGTTATTACGTCGGAGTAATGATATTTTTTCCCGCTTCGAAAAGTAACATTTACTCGAATATATCCGCGAATGTGTAGTAGTTCCCCGGCTCTGCCGTAGGATCTTACATTTCTAATTGATCTCTCGATCACTTGTCAATCATTGAATCACCCAGGTAGAAATAAGAGAATAGCGACTAGAAAATGCATGCCGTGTACTTGCGTTGTCACAGTCGCCCGGCAATTGCCTGTCATTCGCCGATATACACTGCCGTTTACGTTTAGACGCTTGGGAAAATTCGATCAAACCTTTACTATCGTACGAATGTTCTCTACGTCCTACCTTCGCAACTAACAGTAATCCTGCTGAGCCTTAAAAGTAACTGGTGCACGTTCCCTTATAGAAGTGACAAGATATTAATTATAGTAGATATACTTAAATTTAACCATCTCTTCATTAAAAAAAAGATTAGAATAAACTTCTTTACTAATGGAACCTTATATTTTTGGTGCATTGATCGATGCATCTTTGTATTCCCTTTAAAAAATTATTAAGGTACTTAGGAAGTTATGATTTTTGTCTCGAATATCTTTTAGTATTAACAAAACGCCCGGGACCAATTTGTACAGCCGATGTTTGATAGTTTCCGGAGAGGGTAGCAAGCGTTTAAACGCATTTAGACGGTGGTGTATCGCGTGGCCGTGGCTGACGGCGAGACGCGATGATCGGTGTTGGTCGACGATCATCCGTGTGAGAGAAGGTGTGTGTCGGTTGCGTTTTGAAGGTACTCGATCGGAAGATCGGATGCTGACAACGGTGTCCAGTACTCCTGGCTGTGGAAGCTGGCGAACGTGACCCAATCCCCGTACAGCTACCTGTGGACCAACACCAGCACCGCGCCAGAACTGGTCGCAGGTCCGTCCCGTAGGACCATGTACGTCACCGCGCTCTACTTCACGATGACCTGCATGACCTCGGTCGGGTTTGGGAACGTCGCCGCAGAAACTGACAACGAGAAGATCTTCACCATCTGCATGATGATCATCGCCGGTACGGATAACACGCATACACACGCGCATACACACCTTGCATCACCGCATCGGACCGATAGTACTCTCTCGACCTGCTACAGTCTCGAGAATATTGATTAACGCGCGACGCCGAGGACCTTGAAGGTCCTACGTATGCGTTCTGACCTAATTTCCCTCGGCGTAAGTCGTTCTCGACGGGAGATCATGCTCCGCGATCGTGCGAGTGGATTCGGAGAGACTCCGAGGACACCGATGCTCGCGCCGTAATGATCCAGAGATCGCGCCAAAGTCGCCAAATCAGAAGAATTCACTCGAGGGGAGTACGGTTACCCTCTCTTTCTGTCAGTCCAGGATCAGTCACGTGACATTGTTACACGTGCACGACAGAGACGAGACGAGTCACGTGACCGGCCCGTGACGGACACGTGGGCGAATAGCCTCGTGGAAGGGGAAGGTAGAGAGGGAGAGAAATCTTCATCTGGCGACTCTGGATCACGCTGGTATTATTGGTAGCTGAAAAGATGTCGACGACACAGAGATCTCAAGTTGCCGAGGACCTACTTTGTGGTACTAATAGAATGTATTAGTATGTAGCAGACTTTGTGCAGAATAGAAATGGTCCAAGTCAACGATCAGTCTAATACATTTTTTAAAGAAAAGTAGTTGAAGCTAGCAGCTGAGTTCCCTTGTCCCTGTGCTATTCAGTTTGTAGATCCTCGACAACTTACGGTCTCTGTACAATACGGTGGAGTACGGTACACAAGGTGTGTTGATTACGCGTGTCGTATGGCTTGAGGGGTTATTCTGAGAGCTAATCTAGCCACGATTTTGCTGCGAGAACTCGTCTTCGAGTCGTTTAGCTGCTGTACCACGTTCCATCGGCTTTCGATTATCCTTTTGAGCTACACGTTATTAAAAGTTGAAGTGAGTTCGGAAACAAATACAATAGCAGCAAAATTGTCTCTGGTTCGTAATAAAGTTATGCCCACGGTGATGTAACATCGACTTACATTTTCTCGCCTTCTTCTTCTTGAAAGAAAGATGTGAAATTGTTGCTTAACTCTGGACACAGCTTCAGATTACCTCTTCGAGGCATTCGATGAACGGTAAATTCGATTGAATGATTCGTGGCCACGTCCTCCGCAGCCCTGCTGTACGCCACAATCTTCGGTCACGTGACCACGATAATCCAACAAATGACCTCCGCGACCGCGAAGTATCACGACATGCTGAACAACGTGCGGGAGTTCATGAAGCTGCACGAGGTGCCGAAGGCGCTCAGCGAACGTGTCATGGACTACGTCGTGAGCACCTGGGCGATGACCAAGGGCCTAGACACCGACAAAGTGCTCAACTACTGCCCCAAGGACATGAAGGCCGACATCTGTGTTCATCTGAATCGAAAAGTCTTCAACGAACACCCAGCGTTCAGGTGAGAGAGCCAACGTAACAGTGAACCCTCACCCAATTGTCGATCAATGATTTCGACGAGACTCGGCACATTCAAAGTTTAGTGAAAAATATTTTATACGTATCTTTCTCTATCGAAAATAACATTATACTTAACGAAAGACGAAGTACCGGGCCTGGTCGCAATCACGGATTTCAGAATTTTTCTTTTACATAGCGTTAATTGATGAAAGCGTATTTGTTTGTTGCACAGGCTGGCCTCGGATGGTTGTTTGCGCGCGCTGGCGATGCACTTCACGATGTCGCACAGCGCTCCCGGTGATCTGCTGTACCACACCGGCGAGTCGATCGACTCTCTATGCTTCATCATCACCGGGAGCCTGGAGGTGATCCAGGACGAGGAGGTGGTCGCGATCCTCGGCAAGGGGGACGTGTTCGGGGACAGTTTCTGGACGAACCAGTCCGTCGGACAGAGCGCGGCGAACGTGCGCGCACTCACCTACTGCGACCTCCACACGATCAAGAGGGACCGGCTGCTGGAGGTCCTGGATTTTTACCAAGCGTTCGCCAACTCCTTCGCCAGGAACCTCATCCTCACGTACAACCTGAGCCATCGGGTGAGTCTCCGTTCTCCCTATTCGCAAGATTGTACGGTCACGCGTGTTTCTTCACAGGGTACCTTGCACTGTCTTTCAGTCACAAGTACTTCGGGATTAAACAATCAGAATGGAAAAAACGCAAGGTACCCTTTAAAAAAATGCCCGTGATCTTGAAAAACTTACTCCGCTAGTAGATGCGCCCTTTGAAACGGTACAACTTTTACTTGAAAAATTTTTTTTTCGTGCAACAATGAATAAGACAGATATTCAGAGGAAGATGAGCAAAGGACATTTGGAGGTCGACTAGATTTTTCCGAATAAAACGAAGACTATATTTCCCACCGTGGTGGACGTCGAAGGCTGAGTTAGGTTAAGGATAAACGATCGAACGTACGCGGATGTTTCAGCGCAGTTTATTTGTCCCGCAAAAAGTCTGAAACAACAGAGTGCGGTGTTTGTTTTCTCTTTGGTTTTTCTGTTGAATCGCAATAGGAATAACACGCACACGCACACACACAGTCTTATGTAACAATAGTATTATTAACCGACGTTTATCGCGCGATGTTCACCGATAACGACCGGCTATCAGCGTTATCGGCGCGTTCCGATTTCTAAACGACACACGACAGTCACGACTCCATCCAGGCACTAGAGAATAGGCATTCGAAAGACACGGCGAGACTCGTTTAGCTTCTTTCCCTCTCGATGATCGCGACACAGTGTGGTTCGTTGAGTTAAGTAAATCGCGCAGAACGACGATCGCAAATGATTTTAGCACGAGAGAAATCTATATACAGGGTAGCGACGTACAACGACTCGCCTCGTTTGCTACCAACGATAGAAACAAATACGCGCGTAAGCTGCTCGATCTCCAAGGAGCTCTATTAGAGTCAAGCCTCCTATAACGCAATTAATAATTCGTACCGTGTAATAAGAAACTCGGAATTAGTACAAATCAAATGGCAACAATAGAAGGTTCACTGTAATATATCCGATTGTCAAGCGAAGCCACAGAGGACATACAGAGGTCAACCAGGTTGTTTAAAAACGATTGTCATAGGCTGTGGATCTTATACATTTGTGGATAGACGGAAACTTGAAGCGACCGATACATTATTTGTCAACTGCACATAAGTTTTAAAGAAGTTTGTATTGACTACAATGAAAGCAATTGAACGACCTTAACTGACCTTCGTAGAGTTGACCTATATATATTCTCTACACGTATTTTTTCCTATCGCGAGCAACAAAAGATGTCCTGGTGACCTTCACCCTGTACACACGTATATCAGGCCGTTACAGAGACACGAGAATTTCTTGAACGAACGGTACAGTGAATGGAAACGAACGCTTGTTGACCCCTTAAACGATTGGTATGACCGCGAAACCCGGCGTTTATTTCCTCGCTCGTTGTGAGATCGTACAGATACGGTTTTACAATGATCTCTCTGTTCTAAGAAGCTGTTTTACATTTTAAGTAGCCTGATACAGATTCGTTTATACTCGTAACCAGGGATCGAAAAAGTTATTAGAACATTTCCGTAGGGACCATTTACAGACAGTGAAACTACTTTAAAAAATGTTCTCACATCTCGAGAAATACAGAAATCATAATTAAAACATTCCAATGGATGACTATTGCTAAAGGAACACTACTACATGGGTATTAAACAGTTATCGCTACACTGCCGTGAAAAAAAAACGAATAAAACGTTCTGACGTCTATTTCGATCCCTGCTCGCAACACGCGAATGGCACTGGTGCATCACTCTTTCTTCTCTCTCTGTCCTTCGCTGTACATTTTGCGGCCGGACATCTCCAGTATCGCTTTCGAGGTGCTGTCTTGGTCAAGTACCGATTTAGAGTCTCGCACGTTTTCCTCCACCTCTGGTAACGGGCCCACGCCCCACACCTCGCAGTGTTTGATCTTGAAGTTCTCCTTGCCGCTGAGCTGCACGTAGTTCTGGAAGGTGGTGCAGGTCAAGCTGGACTTTCCTGTCCCGTACTCGCTCTCCAGCCAGAGTCCAGGGTAGTTCAGCTGCCCACCCATGAGCAAACCGTTAGGCATAGTCTGTTGATAAAGATTCAGATACTGATAGTGCTTGTTGTAACCGGTGGACGAGAACGTCAGTATGTCCGGCTCGAGTTTGAACAGAAACGACGAATGATTCCCTATAAAATTGGGCCCTAGGGCCCAGCTGTCCGAGGCGAATCCGCCAAACACATGATTATCGGTGTCCTGGAGGATGATGATCGTGGAGCCTTGCATGGTGATTCTGCCGAGCATGGTCGAGAACGATTCCCCATGCACTTGGCTGGAGAACAGGAATCTCCACTCGTTGCGAAGCTCGTGCGGCAAGCTCAGGTTCAGAAATAGAACGTCGCCTAGTCCTAGAATGCTGGGAAAGTGTGGTATGTTCTCCAGACCCTTGCAGACCGGCAGCAAGTTCAAGTCGTTTATTCTGCCGCTTGTGCTCTTGTCCCCCTTCTTCTGGGAAACTAGGAAAAGGCATTGGAAGACATGCGATTGGATAGTCTTAAACGTCGCAGCAGTGACGAACCAGTTCTCGATCTGGTCGAAAGTCAACATGTCCCCGTGTTTAACGATGTCTTCGCACAGAGTTCTCGAGCGCATCCCTATCCTCCTGGTGTTCACGGTGCAGCCGATGCTGCTCCAGGTCATGTAATGCGCGTTACCAGAGTTCTTCTGGAGTCTCAAGTAGGAGTTGATGGTCGCTTGAACGTATTGTAGAAAAATCTCGGTCGGTATCTCTTGCTTCTGCTCCTCCTCGGAGAAACCGTTGAACACCAAGCTCGTCCTCTCCTCCGGGCTGCCTCGAACAGCGTACACGTACAAACGGCCGAAGTTCTCTCCGTTGATGGCGGAGACCTTCTTCCCTGGCTCATGGCAGAGGAATCGTACTACAAACTGCAACAACGTGTCGTCCAGGTGGATAGACCAATGCTTGAATATGTCCTCGCGCTTTATGGAGCCCGAGCTGCGGAACATCGACTTGAATAGGTTCTCCACCAACGTTAGCTCGTCCGCGGATAGGATATTCGCGGAGGAGGCTGTGCGGCTCCATGCGTGACCCATCTGGAACAGTTAAATCCTCAGATAAGATTGGGAAGCTGTTACTCGATTGGATAGAGACGCGGAAGGGATAATTAGAGAGAAAATCAAGCAAAAGAGGTAATGGAAATACAAAGACCCGCAAATTGCATACAGTTGGAATCTACGAGTTACCATAGGCATCGATCAAGCTTCATCGAACTAACATTACTGTTGTTCTATTTATTATACATACTATGTATACTTTGTAAATTCTTTCTACCGTGCTTTTAGGTACATTCTACTTCTCTCAGCTACTGCTTGGTAACTTGTTATCACAGACAAATACAATGAAACGATAAACAGATAAGAAATTTCCTATACTTCTCTATTATTTTATATATGGTCTTACTTCTGTGTAGCTTGGATCAGTACTGACAAGATTGTTTTAGACCATTGTATGCACAGTCAGCTGTGCACTAACCAAGGTTATTAACACATTCTCAGTAGGTGAAGCATACGTGAATTTCCAGATTAGAAAAGTTATTCTCTTGTTCTAAAATAGATATTTCCATAACAGGATATATTAAGTGGTCCTTGGCACCATCGGATTGCTTCATATCATAATACTCGACATATCAACTGGATAAAAAATGACAGTAGTATCTTTTAACACAACGTAACATTGCAAAATGCAGTGACATCGACCAGCAGCTGTATCAGAAATAGGTGCGAATGTATTAAACTGTACAACAGTAGCGATAACTCGATAAAATTTGATTGATACCTATTTCCACTGAATTTGGTCTCGATGACAGCTTCGTCTGAGCAGCGACAGCCGACGTGTCACTTTCTCTTCGTTGGCATTCGTAACTCGTCGACGTGTCGTCGATCGCGTACGTGACGGGAAACTGAAGAAATAACAATTTGTTTCCTCGTTGAAAGTGCGAGATAAGACGTCCTTGTCGACGGAGAAATGCCGAGAGCACAGAGTACACACCTCTTCGTCGTTTTTCACCGTGTGAATTCAGATCGGTGGGAAGTGACGACGGTGAGAAAGTACGCGCGAGGCTGCGCACTTTTCGCCCGAATCAGGTTCGATGCATCCGAGACGAAGTTCCGAGACGGAACTCGTCGACGGAACGGTCCGCGACCTTACCCGTTCCGACGCGATAAATAAAATATTTTGAGGTTAACCGAGTACGGGCAGTCTGCTACTTGTGCGCCTATCGACTCTCGTCACCGCGCATGCGCGATGGCCGAATGTGGGCGTGCGAACCGCCTCGCGTCCTTTTCGTTCGCGATTTTTCATCCGGAAAAACAACACAAGAACCTGTTTTTCCGATGTCCAACCTGTCCGAATGAACTCGATCGAATCCCGACGACTGTTGCACGCTCCAACATATCGAAGAATCAACTCGTGTCAACAATTTAACCCAGTCCACCGCTGAACCACTGTTTAACCCTTCCTATGTCAAATTGACAATGACATTTAGGAATTGTTGAAGAACGAATTATCAAATTGGCAATAATATTAGGAGTTGTTGAAGAACGAAGTTGTTTGTTAATCAATTTTTCAAGGATCGAAATTGTAAGTTTCCACGCAATTCTCAATGTTCTACAATATTCGGGATTTGTAAAGGACTATGGGTGGAAGAGTTTTATGCGGGCTTTTTGAATTTTCCAAAATGGGGTTTACGTTTACATAAATAGAAGTTGAGGTTATGGCCTATAGAATTATTGTGTAATTAGCGAATTTAAACGGGGACTAATGAACGAAGTAGAATGTATTTAAAAAGTAGGTGTTACAAACATTGTATTATTAAATTCTATATTGATATCGTAGCATTATTTTCAGGGACCGAAAGAGTTGGGAAACTTTTAAATAGGTGCTATTTAAAACGTAGACCTTTTTCGAAAAGCGTCCTCTCGCATGATATGCTCCGATGGGAACGGATAGACAAAAATGTATAGCGTCAACAAAATTAAGCAAAGTATAAATAGAAGGTATAAATTGTTTATCGATAGTAAACATTCTATTCAATGGATAATACTATAAGTATTCACGGTGGTTCGATCACAGTTCAAATGTTTGCGAATTCTTTTGGAATTTCGTAAGAAAATTTGTCAAATCTGGATAAAACTTGTTTGAAAATTAATGAGCTGACGAAGATAATTGTTTATTTGGATGACCGATTATTTGATTATGCGTCGAATTTGTTGCTCCAATAGATCGAATTCAATGTGCGAATTGGCACGTGTTATTACAAATCAAATTTTCAACAGAACAATGCGGTCCGTGTCGTTGATGGACCATGATAATTATTAATACTGAATAATTAACCGAATAATCGTCACCTACATAGTAAGGGGCGGAAAACCGATAAAGGGTCCGCCGCGTAGCAGAACATTAATAATAGCAATGGAGATTCCCGGGAGCAGAAATAATTATTCTGGAAACCATAAATAATCCCCGGTCTTCCAATACAATTGCGACCCCGCTAAATATTTGTTTGTTTAGCCAAATTACCGGCCCGAGTGCATTGCGCCATAACAATTAATTATATATATGGCCGAGGTGTAAATCGACAAAACATTTGGAATTATAGGATACATCCCTCTCGTACGGTATATATAAAAAAATATATCTCAAATATTTATTTCGATTTGCTATTCGACTATCATCACGCGAACGCATTCATGCCGCTGCACCATCCATTATGCAACAAAGGGATCACTTGTGCATGAATAAATCGAATCGAGTTAACCCGTGGAAGACGAATTGAAACGTCATTCGTGCTCGATTTCGTTTCTGAAGGATCATTTTATTTTCTTGTTTGGAATTTCGATTCGGTGCAACTATCAGTTTCGTTTCACGGTTCAATCTTCACAGCAGAATCCCGTTTGTAGTTGAATATAAAACGTGATCAATTTCTTTTCATCCTCATTTTAAAATGCTTTCACAATTACAATTCTCTTCCTCTTTCCAGGCATCCTGCGTAGTAAGACATATCCACCCTACAGCGTCGCGTGACGCCAACTGGCGTTCCCTTCAAGAGCAGTTTTGCATTTCCAACATTATAGATATAATTACGAATATATTCACTGTGCATCTGAGATCACATTTATAGGGATTAAAGTAAGAGAAGTTGCGATAAGTATAAAGCGGAACGCTCTTGCCACTAGACTGCGGATCTGCAAAATAAATATTCATTACTATGTACAGAAGCAGTATTTATTTCTTTTCTTACTCTTTCAACGAGTCCAAATTATTCCAACGGTGTCTTAAAATGAATGAAATGCACAAAACCCGGAGTCTAATTATATTAGCTGTGACCTATTTGACCTGTATTAGAAAAAGTTCGTTTTCTGTGCAGCTGATATTCCGGAAAGTGGCCGACGTCCGACGCGAGAAGGAGCTGGCCGAGAGGAGAAAAAACGAGCCGCAGTTGGATCAAGCGCAGGATCACCTGGTGCGCAAAATTTTCTCGAGGTAGGGACAGATTTGTTGCCATTGAGCATCGAATGGATACCGATCGCGAATCCATTCCGCGCGAAACGACGCCCGCTGCTTCGCTCGACGGTCCCTCGTCCTTCCAGCTTCATCAAACGTATTTCTCTTCGCAGAAAAACTACTTGTTCACTGCCATCAGACCGATACTTTAAGCTCGCACATCCTCGGCAAAACGATCGACGATCTACGAGTACAATTCCAACAACGGGACCAGATCAATTCGATCCTTAAATTGCTCTTATAAAGCAAACGCTCCAACCATCCTATTTCGATTCCGCGCACGATACAGATAAACATTATCCAAGTGAATTCTAAGAAACAGGAATTGTCAGGTGTACGAATAAATTCTTTGCTCCTGCAAAGAAGATCCGAATCTAAACAATTAATAGATTCACACGAATATGAACGAGTGTATAATAATAACTAGCAGAAGAAATATAAAACACCAAACAGATTTAAAGGATATTGCTACGATTGCTCTCGTTTCTGGCAATCGATGCAGAGAATTTTTATTTCTTCTTCTTATTCTGTTCTCTAGAATTGACTTGGAAAAATTTTAATTGGCATAAAGAGCCGCAGTCTGCACGAGCGAAAGGGACGACAGAGATACATTGAACGGCTGGTATCCGGACATCGCTGTAGATCCTTTTTGAACGGTGAAAGGCGAAGAAAAAAGAAAATAGACGAGAATAAGCTATCGAGCGAATCGCGGCGGGCGTCTTCGACGAAAATCCGTTTTGAAAGGCGCGTGCGTTCTCTCGCCGTTGTTCGATCGATGCTGCCGCTCGAAGTGGAAAGAGCTTCGTGTTTGACGAGACAGGGGACACAGATCCTGGTCCTGGTAATCGAGACTTATGTCCTCTCAGGCGGGACATCAGGTCCTCGGAATGTGTCGAAACAGTGGGGAACACGCATGCGCTCGCATCGATTGTTCGGCGGCTATAGGCGGACTGAACCGAACGGTATTTTCTATATATACATATACACATAGTATATGAGATTACGAACGAACGAACGAACGACGAGAATAAAAAAGAATTCGTTAACGAATTTAACGGAAGGAAGAAGCTTTGCAAGAAAGAGCGTGTGTGGCTTGCGTGCGTGCGTCTGCGTGAGAGCGAGCGAGAGATTGCGTGCGTGAAGGAAAGGGAAGTAATCGGAAGTAATCAAAAGTAATAAAAAAGACGCGGATTAAAATGAAAGCAGAGGTGTGTCGTCAGCGGGCGATCCACGTCTCATTACCGCTACTAAAAACTGCTACTCTGCTACTACTACTATTACTACTACTAATACTAATACTACTGTCACTACTACTACTTACTATTACTACTACTTACTATTACTATTACTTACTACTACAACTACTACTACTACTACTACAACAACTACTACTACTATTAATACTACTACTCTACTACTCTACTACTACTACTACTATTCCAATCCGTATCTCTCTGTGGTAAATTGTTGTTGATTGTTGATCGTTGCTTGGCTGGCCTGTTGTCCGAAAAGGTTCAAGACCGACGGGGAAGCCCAGATTGGCGTGACCAGGGCCGCAAACGGACGGTCCCAGCAGGATTCCGACGAGGAGCTCACCGTGAACGTCCTGCCGCCCTGGCCCAGTTTTAGGCAATTTCATTTCTTACGTATTTATTTCTCTTCTTCATTCTTTTTTATTGCCATCTTTGCTACTTCTTACGTACCAATCTCTAATTAAGAAACTTTTGCGTCGACACCGTCGATCGATATAATACTGGATAAAAAGACAGATATTAATTACCAAAAAAAAAATGAGAACACACTCTCGAGTTTACCGACTTGATTGAATTATACCGTTTGATTGATTCAATTTTTATTATTCTTCTCATTATTTATCATCGTTATTATTATTATTATTATTATTATTGCTGTACACTCTCAACTGTGACTTTTCTACCGCTATGATGTATATATATATAAATATATATAAATATGTATGTACATGCGATTAAGATGATATAAATATTTATATATATGTATATATGTATACGTACGTGTGCGCGTGTCTGCGGCTGTGGGCAAGGACGACGCGTGTCATTTTTTCGAAATTTCGATGTACGTGTTGATTAAGTGAAAGGGAAACCAAAGTCTAATATTCAATTCGTAGGAGCTAGGCAAGATGATGTCGGTCCGCAAAATTTTGGGAGAACGACCACTACTCGGATCTCTCCCCTCTGATTTCCTTCTATTTTCTTCTATTTATATTCCGTAGTCTATTCGTTAGTCTGCTTATGCTACAACTCCTTTAGCAACGAATATAAAACGGCCAGCATAACATTCTGTATCTTTATCTTACTGGAAATAATTGTTTTCAATATATGTATACATATATAAAACACACAGAACATACAAAGGAAGTAGAAGAAGGAGAAACAATCGTTTCTCTCCAATAATTCCACCAACGAACGAGAATCGGCGCTTCGTATATTTTATTTATATTCCTAAATTTCTACAAAATTACTCGATAAGCGACATACTAAACATTTTAAAAACTTCGCTAATTGCAAGACGTCCATTGAGATCCATTCTTCTTTCATACTTTAACTATTTTTACAAGTTCTACAATTTTCTGTATTAATACAAATTGTACACCCTAAGCTTTGTCGACGCTGAGGCAACATCGAGCAACTTTTTCTTCGGTAACAAGAGAAGGGAACGAAAAACACGTTGCTCGTCGTTGCGGACATAGCTGAATACACGAATACCCTAACAAGACGACAGAGAAACGTTGCCACTAACAAGAACATTTCAAATCGCTATAAATCGAAATATTGTGGGATCGCGTGACACGCGACGTTTCGCATAACAGCCCCAGACACGTGTGCATCACTACACTCACACGGATAAATACCGTACACGTGACCACACGTGCGAGACTCGTACACGTCCGATTCGCATCAATTTTTGTTTCTCTTTTTGACCGTCCGGAGAGAGAGAATATCATTATCCGGACAGGTAATCCTGATTTTTGGCGGACACGGGACCCCGCGGTATTACGAGCGACGACATGATCAAGAAAAAAAAGAAACGTTTGATTTTTTGTTGTCGGAGAAACGGAGAAAACTGTGCTCTCTCGATATAAGCGCGCGCACGGTCCCGTCCGCGCTCGGAGACGCTCGTTCACGTTTCCGGAGTGAAGGGTATCACGGATGTGCAATCGCTGTACACACGCTTGAAAGAGACAATCGAATCCATTCTATATATTTACATATGTATATATATACGTATACGCACGCGAGTGTACGGTTTACGTATGTATGTATACATATGTATATGTTTATTCTATTTTCACAGCACGTCCACGAAACACCACGCCTGGCCGAATCGAGGCTCGAGGACCCTCTTCGTAGATAAGCGCACGTTTACAGTAGAAGTTTTCAGTATGCATAGACACCCGCAGAAAACACAACGAATCTCGTTAATCCGGAAGAGAAACAGGTCTCTATCTTTATCGTTCGATCCTCGAAACGCCGGCGAATCGACAATCTCCGTTCGCACGGAAACACGTCCCCGATAGAACAACACTTTTCTTTTTCACGGCCCTGAGCGTACGCCACTGGCTAACATTTAATTCGCGTCTGTATGCCTGACAGAAAATATTCTATTTTACTATTATCTAGATCTTCTGACTTTGATCAGATAAGAGATCACATTGCTTCCTTTTTATGAAATTATTTTAGACTACAATGTACAATTGAGGACACCGCAGCAGGAAGCTCCATCTTTAATGATTTCGAGTTGTTATAATATTTTTTTATTTTTACTAGTAATTATCGAGTTGATAAATTTTCATTTATGACCGCATTTTTCTCGCTGCGATTTCCTCAATTTAGTTCTTCCGAGATAACGTTTTGTACTTAGGAATATTCGCCCCCGCAGGAAGGGTAAAAATAGTTTATATAAACTCGCGACCAGTTTGGTACTTCGAGAAAATTTTTTTTAATAACTTTACGAAATCCACCTCCGCGGAAGGTTAAGAATAGTTAATTTAAACTTGCACACGGTTCCTGCAGCCTTAGCACGCTGAAGGGTTGAAACGGCAGGTGGAAAGTTTAACAAGCTAACGTAATTGTTTGTAGTTGCTCGTCCTTATAAATTCGCACAACGATCGCTAACTTTGGCCGGTGATGTACGCTCTACCTCAAACTTACGAGGTAAACCTCTGCTTATCTTCTAATTAGACTGTGAATTTACATTTGCATACTGGCACCAATACCTTTTTGTCTTGATACTTCAATACGATTCGTCTTTCAACAATTTCTACAATTTCGATGAAACGAGCACCGTTTTTTATTCGCTTAAAAGAAAATTCTTTTGATCCTTATCTCTCGATATATTTTTCAATTTGTCTTGGACAACTTTTCTGCATGTTTTTTTGTAGACAGACAACAAAGTTGCTGTAAATTTCTACTTCTTTATTATAAATTAATTTATAACGAAGACGATAAATTTCGTCAAAGCTACGATGATCTCGTTCTCACCGGGGACTGTTTCCTTGCGTAAGTATGCGGCATATCGGTTCGTCTCCCGTTTCAGCCTTTTCATATTTATCTCGTACGTATGAACGTGCATCTCGCGACACGGGAATCTGCGATTCGTGTGTTTCCTTCGCGAGAAGGTTCTGAGGGCGCGAATACACTGGCAAGTAACTTGCGAAATTGCGAGAGCAACTTGCAGAAGCTACGTTGTTTGGAAACATGAATACAGGGTGGTCGCAAAATGTACTTCTCTGAAGCAAGTGAATCCTGAGGTTATTTACAAGAATGATCTGAGGCATCGTTCCCAAGAAATACATTTTCGGATCACCCTGTATATCTCTTCCACTCTCTGAGAACAACTGTCACGAGTTCAACTTGCTGACCGCCATCCTCACAGTAGGAATGTTCGATTTTTTATATAATTATTCAATATTAACCTTAATAATATTCAATTTTATATTGTAAAATTTATTTGAACATAAAATTCCCTGAAGAATGCTCAGTTTACACGTGCCACGAGAGTCGCTCTTGCACGAATGTCGCATATTATAATTTGCCAGTGTATTGGCACCGTCTCGCGAAAAATGCCGCGGCGCCAACAGCTAGAGGCCAGAGGTAGAGCTTCCGTTTTGTTTTCGTAGATGCTCTATAGTAGGATCCAGGCATCGAACACGTAAAACTGCTCTCATCCCCCATGTGTCTCCTTATTCTCTCAGGTGTGACTCGGGCAACTCGATTCGGCCAGGTGTCGCATTCCTCGGGATGCATTGTATACAGTATACACACTACCACCACCCGATGCCATATATATATAATACAATGTTTGCCATTTTCTGGCGATCACTGCAGTTCTGACGAATGCTAGAGTGCTGTAAGATATACGGCTTTAGAGGGTTATGCGCATCTTTTCTCCCACCGTATATAATACACATATATATATACATATAGATATATATATATATTGTGCATACATGTATATATATAATTTTTAGCGGAAACCAGGATTGTATGGCGCGGACCCAAGGACTCCGTAACTCTTTCGCCCGAAGTTCTTAATCCTTAAATCAAAATGGCCGACCGTTAACCACTTGCCTTACGAGACTCTTCAGATCGAAAGTTTAATCAAAATATCAATTTAGTTATTTACAAGCTGTTAGTTTCATAATGTTGATCAGAGACTCTTTATCGTTCATATAAGTTCTTAGAAGAAGAAACAAATTTACGATGAAGTAGAAATTCATTTATTTAATAACAAAATATATAAATTACTAGATAACTGGATTACGAAGTTCCTGAGTTTATGAGATTTCTGATCAGGCTTCGATAGGAAAAACGATGTAGAACGTAACGGTGTTTCCCGGCTAAGGTACGCGTGTCAGAAAATTTCGATAGAACAGAATAGAATTCGCGACGAGAAGAATAAAATTTCACGTCTGGGGAATTGGATCTTGTCGGAGATAACAGATCGCAGGGCAACTGGTTAAAGTGGAAGACGGTGGTCGCGCGACGCGAAACGAAATTTCATTCGAAATTCGCAGGCCCGCGGAGCGAAAGAAGTGGCGAAGTCCTCGCTGCGCCTCGAGCATCCGATCCTTTTACGATTTTATGCAACGCCGAATGCATGCGACGGTACACACTCTAGGATTCAAGTTTCTCTTCTTCTCTCTTTTCTCTTCTACTCTACTTTCTTCTACCTGTATACCTCTGTACTATCTATATCTATTATCTGTCTAACTATATCTCTGTTCTCTCTCTCCCAATCTGTCACCTGTACTTATATATATATATATTTCTATATACATACACGGATACACTGACACACAAAAAGACGTACATATTATATATATATACATATGCATATGTATACATATATACATATACCGGTGGCGAGTGTAGCTGTTTGAAAGACTGCTAGATTGCCGTTCAGAGTCGAAAACAGTCGCAGAACCGTTCGAGAAAAGATTATTAATATTGTTATTATAGTTGTACCTCGATCGCGGCATGGTTATATGCATGATAGATACTTAGAGTACCTAGAGTAATCGACAAAGAGGTGGTCGAGGATCCTCGCGAAGTAGACCAGGTTCTATCGTCGACAAACGATCGGCTAACGGCTATCCGGATGTTCTTCGAGCAGCACACTCAACAACGTATCATCGGACGTCGCGCGTCGATCAACCTGAATCGTGACTCTGTTCGACAACATAATTTATGATTCACAGAAAAATCGATACATATCCTAAGGGATGAAACCACACTGTCCAACGCTGTTTCTGCAATATCCTCGTGGTTGGTCCTTGAGCTTAATCAATAGATTAAAGTCTGATCATTAGGCTGTGGATTTTATGCGTTGAGAAAAGCCTGAGAAAGTGTTTTAAAAAGAATATACAATTTCATTCAACTTCAGTGTCTTACGACCAACTTGGACAATCTTTATTTTGCATAAAGATCCGCAGTCTGTAAAGCTCCTCCAATTATAACAATTGACACTAGACATCTGTGATCGGATACTTTCAGCCGGATGCTGATAAAGTGTCGGTCAGAAAACAAAGGAGAAGAGCCCGCAGAGCCCGACGGATATTGCGGTGGTTTAATTCAGCGGACAGTGGGTCGAGATAATCGGGCAACCTAATATTTATCCATCCGCTCTGATTTGTTATTCCGTTCGAGTGGCCGCGGAGCAGCCAATAATTCAAAGTTCGAGAGAGCCGGGCCCGGTCTAATTACAGCGCTGTCCGTGGCTCTCGAGTTCGCAAGTCGGTCGCCGATTCAGCGTGCAAATCGTTGTCGCCCGTTGACAACGTGCCTCGACTTTATCTTAGGGAGTTGGACGGATTGTCGAATAATATACAACGTTCACCAGACTCGACTTAAAGAACGAGACTCGAGTCACGATCGACCGTTGATCGACGGTTCGCGATCGTCCATCCCGTATGTTTTATCGGCATCTTTTATCACCACTGCGACTTACCGTCTTTCGTATCCCGTAGGCACACCAAAGTAGGTTGCTCGTGAACACACCGCTGGAGCTGTCTCCCTTTTTTCTAGCCTCAGTAGAAACGAACTTGACTCATTATATATATATAAATATATATAATCTTTTTCTGCCACCAAGTGAACAAAAAAAAACATCAACCATATATCTCTTCTTCACCCCGTCCGACTGAAAAAAAAGATTATAATCGTTGATGAGAACGAGATACATTATGTATACGCCTGTCTATCTCTCTCGCGCTATCCGATATGCGAAGCGAGAGAACGAACCGGTGGGGAACGAAAGTTTCACGGATGACCAAAGAGAGAGAGACAAATGTGAAACACACCTCTCCCGCCCGCACCCTCCACGCCCACCCGCCACCACCACCACCGCCCCTCGTCCGAGGGGAGCAAAAGAAAAAAAGAGCAGAGTAATTTCTATAATTACGATCCGATCTTCTTCTTCTTCTCCCATTCTCCACCGACTCTTTGTACACCATGTATTTTATTATTACAACCCTTTACTTAATTGAATCGCCTAGTGAACTACTGGCCTCTTTGACCCCCGTAACAATTGTAAATAGCCCCAGCAACGGGTTGGTTTCTCGCCGCGGACTTACTAAACACGAGCGTTTCTCGCTCTCTACTTTTTTTCGATCCAGGTTCCGCAGGGAGAGACACACCGCCGACGTCGAGAAGGGCGACGGAAAGGACGGCAAGGACGGGAAGGAGGGCGAGTCCTCGCACTCGAGGAAACTCTCCACCACGGACGAGAACACTGCCGCAAAACCGCGGACCGGCAAGTGGGGACGATTGCTAGGTAACTGGCGAAATCTCGTTCGGAAAAAAACATTCTTCTTTATTCTATAATATTATTTTATAATAAAAACGTGGTAAACTAACAGTTTTGCTTTCGCACCGCAGGAAGCGCGAGCCTGGACTCGGGCAGCGAGACAGGATCGGGCCCGGACACGTTCAAGCGATCGTTGAGCGCTCGAGACGCGCGTCCAAGCTCCAGCGGAGGCAGCAACAAGATTTTCCCGAAATTCGGGAAGCTGGCAGGAACGATAGAGGAGTCTGGAGACGGAGAGAGTGGCAAGGAGAGCAGTCAGCTGCAGCAACAGCCGGCGCAGCCGATCCCTGCGGATTCGAAGCAGCTTCAACTACGTCGTTTGGAGAGCTACGACGACGGTCTGATCACACACCCGAGTCACGACCGCGAGATTCTTGCGGCGGTGCTGGAGGTGAAGGTGGACCTGAAGCTGGAGGTACAACGGGTGAATCAGAGGCTGGCGAAGATCGAGGACATGCTCCAGGTCAGAGCTCTGTAAAATTACTTCATCTAAGTAACTCAATTATATTGTATCGATTTATTTCATAATGCAAACTCTGTGACAGGTGTTGATGACGCGGCTACCGACGGTCAGTCCCCAGCAACAGAAGCAGGGCGGTTTCCCGTCGGGAGGTGGTGGGTCGAGTGGGGCCCAGCCGTCCAGTCAGGCTGCTCCGAGCTCGTCGAGCTGCCAGCAAGGTTCTCAGGCGACCCAGACGACCGGCGGGAACGGCGAGCAGAAGGTGTCTATAGCGACCGCGTCAACGTCGACGATGGCCGGGGAAGGTTACAGGGAGCAGGGTACGACAACCGAGCGTATCTCGAAGTCGCAAGAACACCATCATCATCACCATCACCATCATCAGCAATTGTCGGACCGGCTGAAAGACTCGGACTACAAGAGTTCGTCGAGGGAGGTCAGCAAAGAGCTGTTGGAGAGGCTCGCTCAGGCTTCGACGTCTCGGTCGGACGACGCCGCGCCCCTAGGGCCGTTGATCCTGAGGAAACGCAGGAGCAAATCGAGGAACAAGGGTGCGGCGCCGCTCGCACCGCTCGCCAGCCAACCAATCAGCCCGTCCGAGGCCACGGAGACCACGCAGATGCTCGAGTGCACCGACGACAGGGATCAGCAAACGACCTCCACCGCCGCGGAGAGGAGCGACAGGAAGAGGCCTCCGCCCAGGCCCAGAGAGTACTTGTGAAAGTTCTTGTGGCTCCGGTCGGTTGTCTCGAGGCTCCTGCTCTGATCCTTCGGAAATCTGAGACTCTGAGAATTAAAGAAACTCTGAGAGCCGTTGCACCGACTCCTCCGCAATACTTGCCGGGGGAGCAGACGACTGGCCGCCGATATATACATATATGTATACATATGTATATTTGAAGAGGGCTTGGCACACGAAGAGCCCCGATGACGACAAACGGTGTGTTCAGGGATACCGGTCCCCAACGCTCGTTTCGTGACCGATGGGGACCACCGTTCCTTACGCGGTTTAGGTTAGATCGTGTATAACTATTGTTTTCTAGTCGATCGTGTGGAGCTCAAGGACAGCCGTACACACACGCCGGCGGACTTTTCGTTTTTTATTATTTCTTTTGTTTGTTTTTTTTTCGACGTTCAACGAACTGTCTCAACGCGAGGAGGCGCTAACTGCGCGTTGTTTACACCATTAAAGCCGCGCGCATTGTCTGTAACTTTCACCGCCCCGCGCCCGTGCCACGGCGCCACCGCAAATTATACGCTAAAAATCCGCTTCGCGAAGAAATCATCCTCAGCGAGCTTCACCGAGGATCGTCGGAGCACACGCGATAAACGAACCTACGGACAGGAGGAAAAGTACTAGTGTAATTAAGTATACATACGTTTATACGAGGCGGATCCGCCACAGTGGTTGATTTTTTAGAAAAAGTGGGACATGTAAAGCTTCTTCTTTAGCCATGCGTTTCACTGTTTTAAAGACACATTTCCAGTTTTTTTAAACAGCTCGGTGGAACACGAACATCATAATTCAAATTTTTATAATTTTCGATCATTGGTTAAACCGAGAGAAACTTGCAGCTGTACATATTAGACATTAATGTATCGAATTGTATTACAATTGTCAACTTCTAAAATTGTTCTTTCGGTCCCGTTTTTCATACTCGTCGACCACTGTGGTCCAGTGACTGGGCCCCACCTGTGATTCTGTTGGTATCGCGGATAGGGAAAAATTCTGGTTCTTCTTATTTTCTACCTAAGATGAAAAACATGGTCACAGCTCGGCCCAGTTACTAGATTCACTCTACGTAGGATGAGCCTGGTCAAGCGACGGCTTTGAACAACGAATAAATTAATTGTTGTATAATAAAGCGTTTCGAACAGAAGTTGCACGGTGTCCAAGGACAGTACTCTTATCCGTATTGCTTTGCTGTTTTATCAGGACGCGAAGATCATTGAATTTTTTAAACGTTGCATATAAAGAAGCCACTCAGTATAATATTTTACCACTTAACGTTTCCACAAAGACAGTACCTTCCACAAAATCATTTTTATATTTGTCCATTTGTTCCATAAAAAAGAAAGCTAGCGAACTGGAAAACTGGAAGCAAACTGGATCCCGTGCAAACAATTTGCGAGTTGTTCGGAGTCGACGCGTCGCGAGCCTCACCCTGTATATATCATAGTTCTCCCTCGTTAGCGTCGCGCGCGCGCTATCAAACAGCGGACGCTAACGGGGGAAAGCCTGTAGACGATTATCGAATGTAAAAAAATTTGAATCGATAGATAAACGATTTCGGGGGGTGGGGGGTTACGGGGACGTTCGTGCCGACGAGACGCTCCCGCTGCTAACAAGTTGGCATATTTTTGCATGGCCAAAAAAAAAAATAAAAGAAACAAACAAAGCAAAAATAAAAAAAATAATAATAATGCGATAACAGAGAGCGAGCGAGAGAGAAAATGTGAGCGTGAGAGAGAGTGAGAGAGAGATTGAGATTATAATCGAGTTTCAATTGCTTGCGCGACGGCTTCTTCGAGACATCGAACCACGTGTGTAAATCAACACGAAATCCGAGGGAGGGGAGAAGGGAAATCGAAGAAAACTGTTTTTCCAAAATACTCGCGTTCCACGTGGAAACCACACAAATACAAGAACACATGTGAACACTATACACGCGTAGACACGTACAGGGGTTTAAACGCGCAGGAAACACGAATACCGTAATCGTAGATCTCTACACGCATTTTAGGGGAATCTCAGAGCTAGAGTCGTGGAGGCGCGCGAATGCGAATAGATTTTAAGCGACAATTTTATCGAAGAGAAAGAACAGGGATGAGATTCTGCGAACGATTTTATACATATTCTTCCTTCAAAAGGATTGCTGGATCGCGTCGGGGAAGGGTCGACGAACGAGTTTGTGCCGCAAGCTCGATCGATGAACAGACGAATTTGATATCTTATCATTATTATCATAAAAATCAGTAGATGAAGTTTATGCTCTTATAAATCACCAATATGGAAAGATACACGTGAAGCTTCGAGTATGGTTTTACATTTAAAAAATTGCCAGTCGTTTGAAGCGTCCTGGAAAATAATTATTGGAAAGAAATTAATAGAAATCGAGCCTCGATTTAGACTAAATTGCAGCAAAGAAAATACGACTAATGACTCCCGGCACAAGCTCGCGCGTCGACCCAGTGTTCGGAGCGATTAGGGCACGGTGTGACACAAAATCAGAAGTGATCTTCGCTCAGTATCGGCGACAATGATCCCCTAATCGCTCCCTGATATACATGTTATCGATGAGGAGGCGGGAAATTCGGGGGTGGGGTCGACAGTCGAGAACCTGAGCTCAAGGCGAACCGATTTGTCGCCATTTATTCGCGATCCTTGAAGAGATTGTTCCACGCCGATCGTATTCGGTTTCTGACAGTGTGGAAACGCTAGAACTCGTTGGTGTTCTTCGCTTCGAGGGAGAATCCTGCAACTGTTCACCCTAAGAGAATTTTTCTTGGTTTCTGTTAACAAAAAGTTCAATTCAGTTAACTATTTTCTATTGACATCGGTTTTTTAAGAAAGAGGGTGAAAATAATTGGGAAAATTTCTTAATTCTCTGGAAAAGAGAAATCGATTGACTGGTACGTTATGTGCATCCTATCAAAATTATTAAAAGCAGAAATCAATTTTTATGTAACTCTCCTTTCTCTCGCTATTGGTGCAGACAATTTTTCTTTTGCATAAACATCCGCAGTCGAAACATTCGCGCCATGGGACCCGTGAAAATCTCAGGTTCTAGTATTTCTCAATTGTTCGACTTTATTTCTTTGGGTCTACATTATTAAGAGAATGGATTCTTATTATTTTTATACTTCTGTTCTGTAAATAACGTTCTATAAAATAGCTGGGGAGGTTCTCTCAGAGCGAACAAACTCGTCGCATTTTTTCAAGTATGCTAGAACCGCGTTTATGCGATCAGCAGACGAGACTGTTGGAATAATCGAGCAGTTCGAATCGCAGAGACTCGCTGACTGTAAGACACAGCTTGAACAACAATTTTGACGAACATTTTGGGAATTCTAATCGGAATTCGGATAATAGAATAAAGATAAAAGCTTGCTCGTATAAACGAAGTTCTACCGTGCTCTTTCTCAGAAAGTATTCTCACCGATCTTCTCGAAGAGAAGTGAAACATGACCGGTTCGACAGGCATTGTTAACGCGCGTGTCCCCTCCGCGGGAAAATTTTCCGAAGAAGATTTGTCGGGAGATAGCCACTCGATTTTAGAGATAAGTGGTTTCCATTCGTTTCGACGCTGAGATTATTGTTTGCGAGATTCTGCGTGAAGGAATGACAAAGAGTTTCTGCGAGCAACGGAGGAAACGCAACGTACAAGAATCCGGAGATGCCTAGGAGTCAGCTTTATTTTTTTAAACGGATCCACGCGCCCGTTGCCGGCAGAACCTCTCTCGGATCTTGACGACCGACGATCGCGATGATTGTCGGACCGGTCTACGTTGTAGAATATTGTTAGAAGTCAATTTGGCCGCGCTTTCGAAGCGTTCCCGTGACTCGCGAGTGGTACGAGCTTTTCTTCAAAAGTTGTTTCGCTCCGTCTCGCGAGCTTGCATCGTGTCCCGTGGACGTCGCATTTCTACACAGTGGTCCCTAGATCGAGGGAGTTGATATTCGGAAAATCAATTATCTTCGCGTAGAAGTTCGTTGGATTTATATTTCATTTTACAAATGTCCACCGAAAATTATTTTTATATGCATTTCTTAAACAGAAAGCAATCTTTCGAATCAAGCGTAAACCCCGTCAATTAAAATATTCGTGATCGGTAAAAAATATTGGACAAAGAAAAGATTCTTTCCACGTTCGACATATCTTTCGAATCTGAAGAAGTCGCGGAATTTTTTTCAAATAGTCCTTGATATACAGGCAATTAGACGAAAGAGAATAATTTTAGAAAATACAAGAAACATCGCGTTACATACCATTCGAGATCGATTATTTTTTGCAAATTTTTTCATTCGACATCCGGATCGGGACCACTGTGTTCTCGAGTTGGGGACTCCGGGTCTCTCTCCGCAATCATTTCCCGTAGCGTTCAACGAGGTTCGACGTGTCGAATACTTTCTATTCGATCGTAGCCTCTTGTGAAATTGGCAGAATTGTTAATCGGACGCTCGAATCTAACCCTACCGATCACTGAAAGTGTATCGAATTGTATGATAAAAAAACAACAGTGTACAGTTTCAATTCTCTGACGTCTTAACCCGAGGCATACTAAACATGTCTGTAGTTCTTAATTTCCGATGGAGAGCTTGGATGAAACCGGAGCGCCGATCACGAGAGGATTGCAATTCGCCACCGATCGATGGGACACGTGTCTCGATCCTGGATCCCGGGTAGTCGATCACGCGACTCGCCAGGGTTTCTTAACTTTGTTACGTCGCGAACCATGACCTAATAACCGCGTACATATGGCATTCACGAAGCCGAACAGCAATATTAGGTGTATATATACCTTGTAAAACTAACGACGTCTGTATATATTATATATGATACATGTATCGTGCGTACGATTACGGCGCATCGCGTCCGTGACAGCGCGTTCGTCGTGATTCAGGATGTCGTACGGATGTCGCAGGACGTCGTGACGTCGGCCAAAATCGACGGCGTTCCTCGACTTCCGGTTTGCAGACCGGAAGGCACCGCGCGAAGGTCCGACTCTCCGTAAAATCGATTAACGCGAGGCGTTCGCAGGCCGAATCGATTAATGTTAATTAACTTTCGTGTTTAGTCGACGCTTTACTGCCAAATCGATCAATGCTCAGCTTCAATCACGAACCCTTTACAAGTTTAACTGTTTCATCTTCAGCACCGTTCACTGCCATTTTATGCGTTTCATACTTATTTCATTCTTGGTAGCGATCAGCGGTACCGATAAAAATTGTTCGTTACTCGATTTTAGTTTACTTCATTATATCGTCTAGTTGATAATTAATTATCACTTACGTCCAACGTGTGTTAATTTGTAATAATTCTTCTCGAAATTTTACAGTAATTTCCACGATTTTGAATAAGTCTGTTGAAATTCAATTTTTAAGAAGCTCCAATAATTTTCTTTACAATTATGTTTCGAAATGGCAGTGTACGAAATGATTAATTCGAAGCAAGGAATAACACTGAACCGTTCAAGAATGATTAAGCAACGCGATACCCCCCGTTTGTCATTAGATTTTAAACTGAAATGCAAGCTGGCCGGTAAATGAATGTTTGCTAGGAATTTAACTCTTTTAATTTGCCGAATTAATCGATTACGGCGAACGAGAGCGACTCGCGCGATTCTCTGACAGGGATCGCCTAAATAGGGGGCGAGGCTAAGAAACACGACACACACCGGTTCTCGCAAACTTTGTTGCCGCTGCCTTTTTCCAGATAGACAATTGCTGCGAAACAATTCTGAAGGACAATCAAAGATGGAAAGTACTGATCTCACACTCTCCGTAGAACGAAGCGATTAATTCACTAAGGCTAGATGTATTTCGTTAGCTTAAACTAAGACACCGCGGCGAATCACCGAGCTGACTGCTTCAGGAACTATATCGTTTCTAACTCGGGGCAATCCTGCCGAAAAACTTCGTGGATTCTCGCAGGACTCTTCTTCAACCGCTCCACTGAAAATATTTATTAATACCATAAGAATTTATTTATGGTACAACATATTTAAATTTCAACGAAAAACTTTTTTGAAACCGGTCCAAACGACTTCAGTTTCTCGGAGACGTTCGAAGGATTAATTTATCAGTTAATGTGCGGAAACATTTATTTTTAATTTTTACAAAAAGTGAAGGTCATAATTTTTAATTTTCTCATCCGTGCCTCTACCGAAAATTTAATACATGCAGTTTGCAAATGGGTGCAAATTGTAAAAATTGTATCGGTATCATTTCCTCGTGGAAGTGGTCGAGGAAGGTCCTGTCCGAATCCGCGGGGGATGTTTCGACAGTTTCAACAGAATTCGACTGCGCAGACAGAGATAAATCTGGGAGAAAATGATCGGATGCAATAATCGAAACGGAAGCGTGTACAATGGCGGACTCCTCTTGGCTAACCCTTCAAGGACGACGTACACCATACTGATTTCCAAAGATGAAGGGTGGAAACATCGACGACGACACGACCCGTCGAGGCCCGAGAACGTCGACACCTCCAAACACAAACACAAACACACACACACACACGTATTTTGTATATTCTTTTCTACGTAACTATACCGCTTTAAAAATCGAGGCGTTGATCTCCGGAACGGGAACCGTTGGGGAACGAACGGAACAAAGAGAGAAACATTGACGGGCGAACGCGCTGCCAGGGGTGGCCGTGCGTGTAAATATTATAAATAATCTACGAGGAGAATGAACAAAAAAAAAAGAGAATAAACAAATTGAGAGCGAGTCGAAGAGAGAAAGAGAGAGAATGTGTGCGTGTAAGGGTGAATGTGCGACGAGCGAACAATTGTAATCCCGCGTAAACGAGGGAGAGAGAAGGAGAGAAAGAATTATTAAAGAGTTACCGAGGACTTTGTTAATTAGGTTTTAGCGGCGGAGACGATATAGCTGGCTCTATCGTAGTTTCTATACTTAATGAACGCGCGAAAGTTTAACGGGAAAAATGGTGCGAGGGAAAACGGTTCTTCTTTTTTTTCTTCTAGCAGCTCAAGCCACCAAGTCGATCGAGCAAATGAAAGAAAACAATGCGAAACAATGCGGCGGCTCCTTTTTTAAGCTGATCACAGGATCGAAGCTTGCGGTTCCGAGACTCGCTGTCTTTTATTCTTGAAGAAAAGAGGGGTTCACCGAAATTCTGTCGTTGCATCATTCGCTGGGGGATGAACGTTGGTGGGTTGCGGTATTCAAGCTGCTCGGAACCGCAAGGAGGTCCCTCGCGCTCGGTTCGCAATCCGAGAGCTTCTCCCATCGCGCACGTTTCCGTGTACCCGTCAAACGAACTCGGATCGCGGACGATCGTGAGCCACTGCGTGTCGACGAAGAAACCTTGTGATCGTTTAGGGTGAAAGATCCTGGAAAAAACAGCTGGAAATCGCGAAAAGGATGCACAGCAAATGACGGTGACGTAGTAGAAGAAAATCATTAGACGCGACGACAAAAGTTTTGAAAGATCGAAAATAAAATGGCGACGGAAGGAGAATAATCGCAGAGAGCAACGACGAAAATGTTAGGAAGTACAAAATAAAATGAGAGAAGGGGAGATACGAGGAAAAGTAGAGAAACCGAGGATTTTCGAATCCTGAAAAGTGGGATGTGTTGGGGATGTGAAGTTCTCTTGATCTTAGGTGACCGGGGCGCAGACTGGTTTGCGATCGACCCGATTCGAGTGTCGACGGAAACACGGGTGACGGAACTCCGTCGACGCGGTGCTCCTTGTTGCCAGACGACGCAACGACGAACCGGATGGCACACGCTTGCCTGTGTTTCCCATGGGCGATCGGCACAAAAGATCGGCACGGACGAGAGCGATTCGTTCAAGAGATGGCGCGCAAACGCGACGATTCAGAATCGGCGTTTCTTTTCGAACCGGAAACACACGCGAAAGCGGAAGCGTAAGCGAACAAAACGATGGATAAACATGTGATATTACCGATTTTTTATATCAGCTACTTCGCAATAATTATCAGCCGTACTCGAGGGGGGATAGAGCGTCGCGACACACGAGTCGTCGTCTTCAATTAACGAGGAAATAGAAAGAGAGAGAAAGAAACGTGAAAAGTATTTATGCTTTGCCGGTGAACACAGAATCGATATTCGATACGGTGATCCGCTCGAGACCGAACGATCCTTGCGCGATCGATGTCTTTTTACCATTTCCGCCGACCATGCCCGCCGTTAATCCTGATTTCGAACGGTATCGCTGTCGCGCATCGATCGATCGATCCATCGAGAACGACCGGTTTTTTTGCCAAACGGTCGGACGAAGCGCAGCCCAAAAAAATGGCGAAACGGGAGAGAGAGAGAGGGAACGCGGGTCACATAGTGTTACACTTTTGCGACGACGACAGTGATCGCTGCGACGATCGAAGAAGCCGTGATCGTACCGAATTTTCATGAGAATGGTTAAGAAACAAAAGAACAAAAAAAATAAGAAAACAAAACAGTCTATAATAGTAGCTATCGAGCGGAATAACAAAGAAATAAAGAAAAAAATATATATATTATTATTATGATTATTATTATGATTATTATTAATATGATTAGAACGGGGGAGGGGTGGGGGAATTTTTGCTATAACTAAACACTTCGTCCATTTTTCTATATGGGCAATTCGTTGCACTGTAATCAATCCTCGGCCTTGTAAATTCTGTCCTTGTCATTTCCGGGAACGCTGGCCGGTGAACGGATGCCGCGGAGGATCCATCGATCCCTCGTTTCCCTGTTGCTTCCATCGTCATCGTGTTCGGTCGAGGTTCTCGTTGATGGAAACAAAAAAAAGAAAAGATACGAGTTTTTCGAATTTTTGCGGGAATCGACGCGAGAGAGAAGAACCGAGAGATCGGAGGAAGGAGTGTTTCCACAGATGGATCCACAGGATCCACGCCGCGGCATTCGTGGATCGGTGTCAGCCCGAGCTCTTTGCGGACTCTCGTGTAAAAAGAATAAACGACCGCGCGATCTCGACGCGAGCCGGCGAACGAAACGCGACGAACAAAACGAACAGCTTGTCTCTCACCGTGTCGCCGCGTTTCCTGTTCTTTGTTGTTGTTTCTCGGTCAGGAGCGATCGTCGACGATTCGTCCGTGGACACATACGCCTGCTCGATCCTCGAGGAATCGGCCCGCAGAGAGATACAGAGAGTGAGAGAGTGAGAGAGTGAGAGAGAGACAAGTCACTGGGGAACAGAAGAAAACGTTGTCGAGTGGCCGTGCCTCGGAACGATTCAACCGATTTGTTCGTCATGTTCTAGATCCTTTCGATCGGTATCCAAAGCTCTGACGCTGCTAATTCGATCCTCGTTCTCCGCGTTGACAGCCACGTCGATCGTTCATCAATATTTTTGATTAGCTTTATCACGTATTTACGATAACATTGAGTAGAGTCGTAGTTCAAACATAATTTCAGAATATCGATACATTATTTCTCAACTTCAGTTGAATGGTATCAAAGAGGGTATAATTGGAAATCAATAGTTTTTAGGTGTAGGTCAACTTGATTTTTATTCTAATAGAACCATATATTTTTCAATGTAGCCTATCGTTCCGTGTGAAAAAATGATTAACCTGTTCGTACAGTGAAATTGTAGGATCGATTGTAAGGAGGTAAACGTTACGAGTAGCATTTCGCTCTACATAAAGTGAATATTTTCGAGGAATGCAAAGAGCGGCAGGAACCGAGGGAATCGTTGCGCGATTATGGTCGTCGTGATAGCCGAGGCACATCCACCAAGCGGTGTAACAAGGAAAGTGTGCGTTTTCGATACTGACACCGTAGAATTCTAAGCGTTCGAATGGCCACCACGCTCGACCAACGAAAAACGAGAGAGTGAGAGAGATTTCTTCACCGTTTCGCTAGTCTTCCCACGTTGTTCGCTCGAAATCGGCATTCGGGGCCGGGCGCGATCGAACGGCCCGAGAAAACGATCGAGAAGCGTCATTATTACACGAATCGTCATTACGAATCGTCGTCAACGACCGCGCGACGCACCGTATCGTCGAGAGATCAAATTGTAGCATCGAACGAAGCCTGGCTAGAATACTCAAAAGAAAGCTGCTTTCGAACTTATAATAAAAAAACCATTAAAACTTGACGAGAACGATTTTCTACAGCACAAACATCGACACCCTCCAATTACGACTCAACACTGTTTTCGTCTTTGTTCACCAGTTCACTTTATTCGTCATTCGCGGACTCGCACGAGTCGATACAAAACATAGCACAATAATTATGGCGATACATCAAAATCATAATCGCGGAGCACGATCTCCACGCTCTTCACCTATCGATCATTATCAGGCTGCCGATGTTTAAGCAAAATTAAAAATTATCTGATATCAATTACAAGCACGTAACATCTGAAAATTGATGTCTTCTCTGGATGATTCGAATAGGTTGCGAATAATGTTAAATTCCTATGATATTTCTGAATGCATCAAACTGCAGCCTGTTAACCCTTAACAGTCGAGGAGTGACTCTTTTCATGTCCATAAACTGAGAAAAATCATATACATACAATGGAATTGTTCTAGGTCAGAAGAAATGTTTAATTTTCAAGTTAAAATAGCTCCGAGACTGCAAAGGGTTAGTTACTCTCAGAACGAGTTCAAATTGCTCCCGGTATCTAAAGCGTCGATTTGACGAGATCTTAGGATCAGTCCAGTCTTCTAATCAAAATGAAAGCTTGACTGATCGTTTGAGGCAGCTCCGCGCGTTGCCTCCAATAAATAAATCTAGAGAAACTAGAGTAGAGGTTCTGTGAGAAAAGCACACGCGAAAATTGCGCGCAGAAAAGTGTTTAATATTTGACAATGGGTAAACAAACCCAGGCCTAACTCCTAATTTTCTGCGAGCAATATTCGTATGCAGTCAGATAAATCCCGGAAACGATCCGCCTCGCCGTAACCAGAGATCATCCTCAACGTCCTCCAACGATCCTTGATCCTTCTCGCAAGAGTTGATCGCAATTGGCGGCGACGCGGATCGTGCGAGGACTACAAACATTATTGAATAATTAAATTTAAAGAATATAGATATGTTAGAGTAAGAAGAGGTTCAACCCCAGACGGGCGGCATGTGTCCAATCTTTCAGACGCGTTTCTCCATCACGTGGATGTAGAAGCCGGGATGCTTGACGTCGTCCAGCTGCTTGAAGTCCCCGTAGATGATGTGCTTCGCTCGGAAGTGGAACGCCTCGTCCAGCATGTTCCTGAAGACGGTAAGTCTGTGAGGATAATACGAGAGTCTGAACTCGCTGATCTGCTCGTGACCGTCCTCGTCCTCGGCGTCGTCCAGAGTGATCATGTAATCCAGGGTTACGATCGCTGGCTTGCCCGAGACGAACAGCACCGATGCCTTTATGTTCGTCATGTGTTGGCTCTGGAAAAAAGACAACAACGTGGTTCAGATCTTTCTGAATTGTTTTCCAAAGTTTTTGACAAGGTTTCAATTTGTTCAAGATTATATGAAACGTCTCGTTCGAAGATGATAGTATCCCTCCCACTTTTTAATCCCCTTTATATATAGTATGTATAGGAAACAATTAAGGTATATCTAGAATCAACGCTATTCCCACTATCATCTTCAAAAATACTCGTGATAATTCATTGACAATCGTTACATAAAACAATATGAGAATAAAGGTATAAATACAGACGAGTAGGCGATGGAAGAGCGCCAAATTCAGATTTAATATGAATTCAATATAAACATGACTACAATACTATCATTGAGAACGAGACATGTAATATAATCATATAATTAAAAGAAGAAAGATCCGCAGAGTCGAGTAATCAATCTTTACAAATCAGAGCCTGATCGTCGTTGTCAAAACACCTCTGGTCCAACCGGTTAATCTAGAGGATCTAGAGCTCGCGAAGCTCGATCCACTTGAAATTGTCGTGCTTGTGCGCACGTCGATCGCAACGATCATCCGACGACATTTGACATTCCCCTATCTCTCACCGATAAGGAAGCACAATCAATAGCTTCTTCTGTTTTTCTTGTTTTCTCGTTCCTACGCGCATGAGATTAATCGAGCACGTGCGTTCCTCGAAATGATCGTGGAATGCGCTATCGATACTTACGTTATAGTATATGCATTTCGGTGGTATGTTTCCAGTATCGATGATGTAATCATAATTTCTGTGATCGATCAGCAACAGGCCGCCGGGTTTCACGCAGCGCTCGAAGTTCAGCAACGCTTGCCTGTGAACAATTTCCCCAGACGTATTAAACAAACTCGTGCTTCCTAAGAATGTATTAGGTTAGTGGAAAAGTTTCTATGAAGGGGTGTCTTTACAAACATTGTGTGTGTGTGTGTGATGTAAACATTGATCTTCCTGTATTAACTATATACCTTTGCTCCCGTTGGTCACCGAACGTGTCCGGCATGTGCGCGAAACTGTTTCCCAGGCAGATCACGGCGTCGAAACCCTCTCCTATCAGGTGGTGAATGTCCTTGGGCAATGTCAACCAATTCGCCTCCTCGATCACTGGAAAATAAACATTCGTTGAAATTTTTCAACTATACTTTCCTCCCGCTCTCGCTGGTGTTTTCAAGTGCCATCTACGATCGATAATCAAAACACATTTGAAAATAAGATTGGGATAAATCGGAGAATCATTTACCCCAATTGTCGAATGCCAGCTCCTTCCGCCGTTCCCACCTAGTTTTCAGAGCGTATTTCAGCATTTTATCGGAAGCGTCGACGCTGACCACATCGAAACCCTCTTCGAGTAGCATGACCGAGTCAACGCCGGTTCCACAGGCAACGTCCAGAATCCTTTGGCAGCCTTTATCCCGCAGGAGACCGACCAGAAAGTCTCGGTAATTCTGTGTTCTCTGTTTCTTGTCGCCGATGAACACCTCCCAGACTTTCGCGGCCCTGCCATCGGCATACTGATCGCGGACCCCCTCGGCTGCTGTGCCGAGAGACCGGGTACGAAACACTGAGTCCATCATATCTGAAAATAATATTAATTCTCAAATTAATGCCTCAGCAAAGGGTTAACTTCTCACTTGAGTACTCAATTTCTGGCAATTAAACTAACTGAATAGCTGTTTCTATTGGGATTCAATTTACAAAAAAACACGGTTCAAAAGATCCTATAATTTTGAACTGTTCCGTATCAACAAGATGTTGTAGTATATTGCTTTATAATTTTTTTCTGTGATAAATTGCAAGACACGATGTTATTTAATTTTTTTAGAGAAATGCTTTCCTCGTATCGGTTGTCGTGGTTCAGGACCATACGAAACAATGAATACACGCTATCAGAGTGTCCGATGAACCCCTGTTGTACGCGAACCTTATCGTACCGAAGAAACGAGTAAGACTCGAAGAGACGGATGTCGAGGGTCTTCTCGAAATTGAATGTCGTTCGATAAACGGCAAGGCGTCGCTAGTTGCTCAGTGCCTAACTGATAATTAGGGTTAATTAGGACCGTGATGTTATCGGTACACGATGTGCACCCGGAAACCTGACGATGCATGTCAGTTACTCGTGCGTTGCACCGTTGATGCAATCAACGTCATCATCGTGAGTCGGCAGGAATTGCAGAAGACAGAGCTATTGATAGACGACAACTATTCTGAAATGGGACCTCTTCTAGATTGTGGACTTTTGTGGATAATAAAAATGAAATAAAAATGAAATAAAAATTGTCGGACAAGGGTCCGTCGAGTGCAAGACATAGGCGACGAATGAAAGTTTGCTGCTTTCTTTGATGACTTGAAAAAGTTGAGTGTTATATAATTTTTCTCCACTCTGTTTATCGCCAAACATTTTTCAGTTCGAGATGGAAACCGCGCACTGCGGACGTGGACGGAAACATTGGCACAGCTTTCTATTAATTGTAGAAGTCGTAATTTAATTAATTCATTAGAATTTATACTCGAAAACCGGAGGTGGGTTTAGTGTTGAAACGAGGGGCTGGAATTCTTATGGTACTTTTCGATTAGGTTCTCAATCTTCCATTACAAGTTACGACAGGAATAAATCGAAGTTTTAATAATTCCAACTTCTGAAATATGGAAGTAACAGGAGCAGATACTTCGTTAAAAATTAACGAGGAAAATTTTTCAGCGACAGGGTGGAATGGCACTGCTTCGATAAGAATGTATAATTGGAAGAGAGTCGCGAACAAACAAATTGAACGTTCGAATTTTTTCGCAGATAATGGGAGTCGCGCGTGGTTCGAATCGACAACGGGCTGTTTATCATGTTTATCGGGGCGCAGTTTCAATGGAAGCTTCATGAAAAAAATGAGACCGTCGACAATGGAAAACGAGATTAAACAAGAAAACAGCCGGACGCGGGATTAATATAGGTGTTTACCTAGTCTCTTATCTCCTATTTAAATGATCCGCAAATGGTCACGATAAGATTGCGCGAAGACCCGTTACGAAATATCGATGAATTAACGAAAAACGTTCGTGCCACTCGTTCGGGTCACTCTGGATTCTTGGAGATGCGTGAAATAGTTGCGTCAGATGGCTGTTACACTGTAACGTCCCATATCGATTTTCCGAGACCACGGTTCGAATAAAAATTAAACAAAATCATGGGAAACCCTGTCGAAAAATTGTATAAAATAATACTCGAGAAACCATGCGGTAGATAGACGAAATTATTCGTACAGTCTCCGGTGGTAAATCCACTCTTAAAATTCCTTCCTGTTCATTCGTTCTATCGAACAGCTTTAAAAATTAATAAAAAAGAGATTGACAGAATTTCAAATAGTTGATCGAAAGAATAGCCCGAGGGTCGAGTTTCTCTTATAAAATAATCGGGATAAAGTGGCTTTTAAGTTAGCTTTCTAAAAGAAAAAAATAACAGTGCTGCAGGAAAACTTTCAAAAATGAAATGTGTAACGTACCGTTTCAGATAAATCTTCGACGCTTTCCTCGAGAGCACTAAGATTATTTCGTGTGACTTTCGACTGTAAAATGTGCTAGTGGTAGCTGTGCGATCGAGAGAAGAGTGTTCAGTTCGCACGGTGTGTCAAAATGCCACTAACGCGACGAGCACAGGCACCCGACCGTATATAAGGTTCCCAGATCCACACAGTATGATGTAATTTTCAACCCGGTTGGAGTATAATAGTTGACAAACAGTCGTGACGCTGCAATCCTCGAGAAAAATACGTGTAGTAATGATTACCGGTCGATTTCATGGTGAACGCAATTTTCTTCACGATAACTACAGTATCGTTATCGTTGCATCTATCTGTTTATTATTTGATCGCCTGGAGAATCGGTTATGGTCGTAGACCGGCGCAGGAAGTTGCATTGTAACGGTGCGCAAGGGGCAGACTCCCGAAAACGATTGGCCAAATTTATTTATAAGAAGTTCCCAACAATGAAAAAAAGATTTAATTAATTTTTGAATTAAATGCTTTAATTACTTTTACTCGATAAAGGTCTGCTAAAGTGGAAAGCTTACGAGAGAATATTTTGCAACGTCCGCATACCATGATATGTAATTCGATACTTACCGTTCTATGTGTCAACCAAAAAAGGAGCCTTTTTCGAGGGATCTCAAATCATCAGAGGATAAAGATTGAAAGTAATCGGCGATGATTATAGGTCGATGAAAAAAATGAAGCCTTCGAGTCGTTCTGATTGGGTAACAACATATAATTACAAGTTCTGGTGTAAAATTCTATAATAATTATCCTCTGTCGGAACAAATTACATAATTCACGAACTTTTTCCTATGCTAGGTACACGCTAGAAAATCCTAGAAACCTTATCAGTTTTGCGGTCACTGATAAATGCATTTCTAAACGTTGCGTCTGTGCCAGCGTAGGTTCGTCTCGGTGTATGGAAGCGAATGTACAGTGCAAATTGTCGTATGTACGTTTCTCGTTTAAATCTAGACGGATCAAAGGAAACGCTCGATCTCTCTCTCTCTCTCTCTCTTTCTCTCGTCGGTACAAAACAGCATTCAAGTACTAAGCGTCAGTTTCAACTATGTAAAAATCTAACAATGGATAATTTGTTAAGCTCGGGAACAAGAGAAACCAATGCTGAAACGTGGTGCACGCATTTAAAATTAATCGATACAATGTGTCGGTTGTAACGTTCTTATTCGATAGAATAAATCGGTAAGGTATACATCGAATGGCAGTTTCTTGTCCCTTATAAATTATCTTCTCTATAGTCACTATTCACAACTTTTTTCGATACTCGAAGACTACGTAACACGAACGAATCTTTCATCGATAGACTTTAACGAAGAAAACGAACTACAGGAAACAAGTTACTTCTTTTCCGTACGAAGAAGCGCATTGTAATCGAACGATTCAGAATCCACGGAGCACAGTGTTTTCTTTCCAATATTTTTCTTCTTTTTCTTGTCGCCGTTCGCGTTCTTGTCTTATACGTAGAAAAACGAGGTAACTGCTCTACTACCAGCATCGTTAAAGTACATATAAATATTTGGAATCATTTTGCTAAATCGATTTACTTTATTTCTTAGCAATGTACATGTTCAATTGCGTTAACGGTTAAGTGAGACCTCAGCGATCGTGCTGGAGCATCTTTGGAAGAAAAACAAACGAATTTTTTCTCCGACTGAGTCGTCGGGAGCGTTACAGCAATTTGGGGCGTGTGTGCACGGAAATTCATTTTTCGAATGTGCAAATAGTTCACTCGAAACGCGCTAACAATGTTTAATTGAATTCTCTTAATTGGAACTATGTAATGATCAGTTGAACTGTATCACACTTTTTTAGTATTCTCAATAGGTTCTTTCGTTTTACGTTCCCTGTCCCTTCAACTGTTACGAGGGATCTCTACCCTCATATATTCTTCAAGTCCTCTGGCAGATCGTTCTTCGGATGCTTGTTCTCAAAGTGTTGTTTATACGTCTTTGGATCTGGCATTTGTGCCTGCGAAAATGAATATCGTATATTAGCCGATGTTACTCTTAGCGGCACAACAAAGCGTTCAACAGTTTCTTGAATCAATGGAAAGGTTTCCCGAATAAACTTACCTTGCATACTGTGCATACGTGTACTAAAGCTTTCTGCGCTGCCTTCTTCTGGTCATTGGCACTGTGTCCCTGTTGCTTTTTCACTTTCGCTGCCTTTTCAGCTGCCTTGGCCTGCGATTGGATTCTTTGTTGTCCACGAGCCATTCTGAAAAGAATCGTTTCATCGTTTTAGCAACAGCCTGCTCGAAAATAAACTCTTCGAACCCTGTTCGATATATATTCTCTACTCTTTGTTAACCAACGTAAATAAGATAAAGTCTCGATAAACAAGAAAGAAAAAGGGCTATATAAGTGCAAAGACTTTATTTATTATTATGTAAGTATCGGTACAGTAATGTGTGTTTCGCTTACAAATATTTCTAAGAACTGTGTTAACAATGTTTTCTCTTGTGAAAGGCGCACATACATCGTTTACAAACTGGGCTACGATTCAACGCAGAATAGATATCGTCGGACCCGCATACGCAGCAGCCCATGGATCGTGAGCACAGTGTGTCGTCCGAAATGTTCACAAAAAGTTCACTCGAAAGCGACCGGATCGGTACTGTGCATCTTCGTTCGTCCGAGCAGAGTCCGTTCCTTTCTCTTTGACAAACTATTATTACGTACTTTCTCTTGAACCGAGATTATTCAGCACGTAGCCAACCTATAAAATGCGGTGCGAGCCGCGATACATATGTACACGGTTAACCATTCGCGTTATCGCGAAATCCCGTATCTCGATTAAAGAACGCAATTGAGCACCGTTCGATTAGAGAAGTATATCGTACGCGAGCCAGAGGTAAAAATCGGTAAAAGAAGAACGGTGAATAGATCGGTCTTCGAAAATCGCACACGCGGCCGAACAAAAAAAAAATATAGATCACTCACCTGTCCGAGGATGAACGTGTTGCGAAAGCGAGACTCTCAGGCCACCACGATGATCCGGGGCACGATTTTCGGCAGCCACGAGCCCAGCTATTTTTCCTCGATTTTTACGTTCCGTCGCGCGAGACCGAGCAATCGCCTCGGGAAGCGAAACACACGCACGAACGACTCGCGAGAAACGGAACGGGGATAAGTAAGTATTTAAAAGTAAGTACGTTCGTTCAAAAGCAGCACCCACGGCACATCTGTCGGGACCAGTGGTCTTCGATCATCCGCACGTGAACTACTAACCGTGCTACCGTTCGATGGGGAATCGTTTCATACGGGACCCCGAAAGGCAAAAGAAAAAAACACGAAAGACACTAAAAATGTTACAGTGTCCCGACCCGGTTAATCTTCCGCTCTGCGATGCTTTTTCTCGTTCGAATTCCGCTGGTACACACGAGAACGTGAAATTGTTTTCAATCGATATTTAAATATTAAGGCTTGCAGGTTCAGTGTCCGCGTCCCTTTGCCGAAGCTCCGTACGAGGTTTTACGTTCGCTCCGGAACATGTTTCCTTCCAATGGAAAATCTTCCCTTCCAATAGCTCCTCCACATCATTGGTTCTCGAATCGTTTCGGAGTTGTTCAGAGAGATTTAACCTGGAATTTTGCGGATTGAATCGTACAATATTCGTTCGGTTTCGACGCTCTATATATGCGTGACGGCGAAAAAGGAAATAATTCTTGTTGCTTCGAGATCAATGTGAAATGGATGGGTTATTTGTTCGAGGTTTGTCACAGCTATATTACTGACTTTAGAGATTTTATAACAAAATCTCTAATAAAAATAACAATTCGTTTCATCTTGATATTTCCATCAGCCTGGTCGTCGTCCTGTCTTATTTAGTGTTATTATGTTCGTTGTTTATGAGCGTAGAAACGAAAGAATTGATAAATCAGTGTGGTATCATTTTCCTGGATTGATATTATTGTTAGTTATAACATGGGTTTTTCCCGAAGTTATAACTTATAATAACAATTGTACAGTGGTGACATCCGTGGCAGGATCTTGTAGCTTGTCGTCAATCAGTTTCAGCATCTACCGTTAGATGGTGCAGGCGCTACGTTTGTGGCGGCCTCCACGAGAAGATGAATTTACTCTTTGGAATAAACTGTGACAATCATTCGATTCTCCATTGATCAACACAATTATTTTTAATTAGAATTCTATCCACTGTAAAGCACGTTCTTCCAGTTTTAATTTGTGTCGCCAAAAGTTGAACGATCTCCACGGGGAAGTGTAGAAAAATTGTTTCTTCGTAACCTTTCGCTCCGAGGATCTATTGAGCCTTCGTAAGTTGAAAAATATTCATGCGGAAAGTATTGAAAATTAATTTTCAATCCAGAGCAAATGATTCTTGCCGGTTTTCTCATAAAAAAAACCATGCATGTCGCACAATGTCGTATTGCAAATCGAAATGAAACACCGCTTCCGACCCGCCGTGAGATGACACTGCTTTACTTTTCGGCGCGCAATTTGTTACGTTGTAATTATTCAACTATTATGCATCTTCTGGAAGGATTAGTTTCCCGATGCCCTTGAATAAGAATGCGATGATTTATTTATTATTCGCACAATGAATTATCCTTTGCAAATTGCCCAATCTTTTTATCATTGTGCACGTACTTTCATAGATATCGTTTTGTACGTGCGTAGATAAAGGAACAACAGTAGTGGGGCGAACACTTGTGTGCGTTTATTGGTGTGCGTGGCAAAAATATGGCTACAACTCGGTACTATTTCAAATAGAATGTTTCGCAGGAAACGCTTCTCTTTCGGCTTCATATACATTACTGAATAAACGTCGATTTCTTTCATGCATCATTTAAGTGTCAATCACTCGTTTGCACTGCTGCATGTAAGTAAATGAATCACGTTTCATACATAAGTATTCTTTAAAATAACCTCGATGTAATTACATCAATAAGGAGTACTTAATTCGTGTTGTCCCATTGTATGCACAGGCTCCGTTGAATCATTTTGACCAGTACGAATTCCCAAAGAAACATGCAGAAGTTCAGACGTGCCCAAGCGCAGGATAAGATAGCGATTAACAAGCATTTGGAGGCGAATGCTTATTTAGAATCATCCAGCGAGGACGAGGACGATGTAAATACAGAAGACATAGAAAATGTAGTCGGCAAAGTGTTGTCTGCCTATCAGGGAGGAGAGGTAGACACGGAAAAGACTTTATGTTACTTAGTTAATCTATTTCAATCTGGCAGCACGGTTTGTTTAATATGTATCTCAACTGTGAAGAAAGCAGATGCGGTACGATCAATTATATTGATTCTATAATCAACACACCGTTCAACACGTTTATACATGTTTATATATTACAGATTTGGAACTGCAGCAAGTGTTTCGCTTTCTTACATTTATCCTGTATTCTACATTGGATACGAGATAGCCTTAACGTAAAACGTGAGAAAGGTGTTGCTCCTCTTTGGGCATGGTAAGAGATACATTTAAAGATACAATTTATATTATATGATTTTTACTATACGAACAAATCTGTTTCAGCCCAAAATGTCGTACGGACTATGGACAAGACGAAGTTCCTCGTAATTATAAATGCTTCTGTAAGAAAGTTATAGACCCTGTGTTCCAACCATGGAGTATACCACATTCCTGCGGAGATGTATGCGGCAAACTCTTGCAGCCAGAGTGTGGTCATAAATGTGTTGTACTTTGCCACCCTGGGCCATGCCCACCGTGCGCGAAAACAGTATCAATCAAATGCTTTTGCGGTAAACAGGCTCCTGAACAAAGAAGGTGCAACTCCAAGAACTGGAGTTGCGGCACGGCGTGTAACAAAAAGTACAAATCATGCTCGCATAGCTGTGTGCAACTATGCCATGCAGGAGACTGCCCTCCATGTCCGGAGTCGTTGCTACTCGAATGTCGTTGTAAGAGCAGTACCGAAATAAGGCAATGCTATGAAGGCGCGTGGAGTTGTGAGAAACCTTGTCGCCGACCTCTGTCCTGTAACGTTCACGTTTGCCAGAGCACATGCCATTTGCCCGGAGACTGTGGTCCGTGTGCTTTGGAAAAGAATAGAACATGTCCCTGCGGCAAGAAGCGTTACGCGGTTTCTTGCATCCAGGAACAGTTGCCCACGTGCGGAGACACGTGCGGCAAGCTACTCGATTGCGGTTCGCATTATTGCAACATGAGATGCCACATGGATCAATGCGGACAATGCTTAGAAGTGGTAACAAAGTCCTGTCGATGTGGTAGCTACAAGAAAGAAGTCGCCTGTGGCAAAGAGTTCCATTGCAACAAGAAATGCATGCAGATGCGCCTCTGTGGCAGGCACATGTGCAACAGAAAATGCTGCGACTGCTTGATCAAAAACACGTTCAACGTGTGCGAGAAAATTTGCGAGAACACTTTAAATTGTCGCAAGCACAAATGTTCGGGCCCGTGTCACAGTGGTCCGTGCTACCCTTGCGAACGTACGGATATTATCCAATGCAGATGCGGATACAATAAAATAACAGTGCCGTGCGGCACTACGAAGAGAGTGAAACCACCGCCGTGCAACAAACCGTGTAAGGTGCCGCCGATCTGCCATCACCCTAAAAGGGAAACGCATAAATGCCATCAAGGTCCGTGTCCGCCCTGTAAAAAGATTTGCGATTTGGTGTACAAACGATGCGGTCATTCTTGCGTTGCCGTTTGCCACACGAAGGTTTGGGTGAAAGTAAACAAAAACGACGTGAAAGCGCATCCTGCGGGACCGTGGGAGATACAAAAAGAAACGAAGCAGCTAAAAACGTTACCGTGTCCGCCTTGCGAGGTATCGGTACAGGTCACATGTTTGGGAGGCCACGAAACACGTCCATGGCCTTGCCACATGGCACGACCTACGTCTTGCGGAAGACTTTGTGGGAAAACGTTGCCCTGCACTAATCATACTTGTGAGCTAGTTTGCCACAAAGTATTATCCACAGAGGATACCAAGAATGCTACTCCGTGTATGGATTGCGAGAAATCGTGCGAGTTCCCGCGTCCACAAGGTTGCACGCATTCCTGTCCGAAGTCGTGTCACCCGGCGCCCTGTAACCCTTGCAAGCAGCTGGTTAAAATTCCGTGTCATTGCAGTATAGTCACATTGTATAGAAGATGCGTCGAGTTGACATCGGCCACCGCAGAAAAACGCAACGACTTGCTCAAATGTGGGAATCAGTGCCCTAAAAATGTAAATATAATGTCCAGAGGTGTGCAAGAAAACGAAAATATGGGGTCAGGAAGGCATCGGTTTAAGATCTCTGACATACTCGGGAATCCCAAAATTTTCGAGAACGCTAATATTCCAGTCCCGAATAACATTTTCGGGTTCTCGCACATCTCTGATATCTTTCGTACATTTATGAGATTTTGTATACAGTCTTGTCTAATCGGTTCTGTTTTTGCAGTATCCATGCGGTCATCGATGTATGTATGATTGCCATCCCGGTCTATGCAAAAATGAGAATGACTGTAATAAAAAGGTGAAGCTATTCTGTCCGTGTAAACGTATCAAGAAGGATTTCGCATGCTCATTGGTACAAAAGGAACAAATTCGGCTGCAATGTGATGATGCTTGTAAGAGGTTGAAGATGGAGAAGAGTCTGGCGGAAGCAGCTTTGCTAGAACAAAAACGACAGGCTGAAGAGATACGTAATCAAGAGGAGATCGAAAAATTCGAGAGGAAATTCAAACCGCGTCGTAAAGGAAGGGACAAGTACGATAAGAAACAGTCGCGAAAAGAAACGAATAGTCACTATTGGAAATATTGGATTTTAGCGATTGTACTGTGTACAGTAGGCATAGCGATAGGCTACTATTCGGTTCAGGGGACCACCGATTTTGGACTTTCCTTTATATAATTCTGTAGGTTTTGATTAACGAAAATTTCAATTCTAGGAATGCAGTAGTTCAGAAGTTTGAAAAAAAGCAATGCCGCTAGACGGCAGAACAAGTACACAGTGACGTCGATAATATTGTAGAGCAGTCATTTTTGAGATGTATACTTTGTTCTGAGATTGTTCTTTCATCGAACAGTTATTAAAATATACAAAATCATATATAGGATCTCAAAGAGAAGGTAGAGTCCACTGAATATCAGTGGTAGAGCCTAAGTTGGTTGGTAGTTAGTTGTTACGCTCTACGTCTAGACTATGTATATTTTAAAACACCAAACATACCATCGTATATATTTTTATAATCCTTGAGTATAATCATTATGTTATGGATCTTGTGCCATCAAATTGAGAATACCCAAAGAACATTATTTTATCCTTACATGTATAAAGAGTCATTAAACTATTAAATGATAGCAGCAATAAATTGTTTAATTTTACGCAAAGCGTTTTACTTTATTCGATGTATAAGATATATTTGTAAATAAAATATGTATATTATATGTACCTTGTAGCACCGACGAGATATTGTTAAAGACTGCCAGATCCCGTGCTATTCCGTGGCAGGGTAAATGGGCGCAATGGGCGGGGTGGTAACGGTGGAAATTACAGTGATCTGAAATACCACATCGCTAAAAGTTGCACTACCGACGAGAATAGTATCAAAATAGTGGCAAAACCACTAATCTGTATATACACATAATTTTATATAAATATCATAAGTTTATTTGATACCATAAGTTTATTTGATACCATAAGTTTATTTAATAAAAATTATTTCAGTTGAAAAATATTTGTTTTCGACGAGATCACGTCGATGGCCTTCTGTCTTCAGAAGGAGATGCGTCTGGCTTCAGTGGAGACTGATGGCGACACTGAATGAGGCTGAAATCAGCTGAAATCGCCGCGAGAAAAGTTGCACCACATCGAAGCACTACTGTACAGTTCCGTGTATTTATAAAAGGAAAGTGTTTGTTGTTTATTTCAAGGTATTGAAAAAAGAATAAGAATGTCAGTCCCATCAGTTTCACTGTCGACCAGAAATAAAAAGCATTTCTTGGGAGTACCGGCACCTTTAGGATATGTTGCTGGCGTTGGAAGAGGGTAATGTATAAATTATACAATGTTGTTTACTTAGTTCTAACCTCTGGTGACACCTCGAATCGTTGACGTCTATAGACTAATTCATTATTCGCAGAGCTACAGGATTTACAACTAGATCTGATATTGGTCCAGCTCGTGATGCGAACGATGTGTCGTAAGTATTTTCTATATTAAATTCGTAGTATATTAAGTAAATGGGACATAACCTATTGTATTGGCCTGTGTTGTATATAGAGATGATCGACATGCTCCACCAACAAAACGAACAAAAAAGAAAGAAGAAGAGGAAGAAGACGAGGAAGATTTGAATGATTCTAATTACGACGAGTTTTCTGGATATGGAGGCTCGCTTTTTAGCAAAGTAAGATGGCATTTGTTTTACCGAAACTCTGAACTATTCTAATCAAAACTTCTTGCCTTATCCACGCATTAATATGTTACGTATTCGCACAGGATCCGTACGACAAAGATGACGAAGAAGCTGATGCCATTTATGAAGCTATTGACAAGCGAATGGATGAAAAGCGAAAGGAGTATAGGGAGAAAAGACTCAGAGAAGAGCTGGAGAGATACCGTCAAGAGCGTCCTAAAATTCAGCAGCAGTTCTCCGATTTGAAGAGGGAACTGGTGAACGTAACCGAGGACGAATGGAAGAATGTTCCGGAGGTAGGCGACGCTAGAAACAGGAAACAACGAAATCCGCGGGCGGAGAAGTTCACTCCTTTACCAGACTCTGTGCTCGCTAGAAACTTAGGCGGCGAAACGTCCACAAGTATCGATCCGACAAGTGGTCTAGCTTCTATGATGCCTGGCATGGCAACACCTGGAATGTTGACTCCAACAGGAGATTTAGATTTACGAAAAATCGGACAAGCTAGGAACACTTTGATGAACGTTAAACTGAATCAAGTTTCCGACTCTGTGGAAGGGCAAACGGTTGTCGATCCGAAGGGATATCTCACCGATCTGCAAAGTATGATTCCGACATACGGCGGTGATATCAAGTAAGATTAAATAATATCCTTAATCTCGATAGTATTTTTCTCGAATCTATAATCGACTCTATTTTTCCAGCGACATCAAGAAAGCCAGATTACTGTTGAAGTCCGTAAGAGAGACGAACCCGAATCATCCGCCAGCATGGAATGCATCAGCCCGTTTAGAGGAAGTCACAGGAAAGGTGCAAGCCGCTCGAAATTTGATAATGAAGGGCTGCGAAGTGAATCCTATGTCGGAAGACTTATGGCTCGAAGCGGCCAGACTCCAACCACCGGATACGGCTAAAGCGGTGATCGCTCAGTCCGTACGCCACATACCAACCTCCGTCAGGATATGGATAAAAGCGGCCGACTTGGAGATGGAAACGAAAGCGAAGAGAAGGGTGTATCGCAAAGCGCTCGAACATATTCCGAACTCGGTCAGGCTTTGGAAAGCGGCGGTGGAATTGGAGGAGCCTGAAGACGCCCGTATTTTGCTTAGTCGCGCCGTCGAATGCTGTCCCACCAGCGTCGACTTATGGCTTGCTCTGGCCAGATTGGAAACCTACGACAACGCTAGGAAAGTGCTTAACAAAGCGAGAGAGAACATTCCAACTGACAGACAAATCTGGACCACTGCGGCGAAATTGGAGGAGGCTAACGGGAACAAACACATGGTCGAGAAAATCATAGATCGCGCTATATCTTCCCTGAACGCGAACGGAGTAGAGATTAACAGGGAACACTGGTTCAAAGAAGCCATGGAAGCTGAGAAGGCGGGTGCGGTGCACACTTGCCAAGTTATCGTCAAAGCGATCATAGGTTTCGGAGTGGAAGAGGAAGACAGGAAACACACGTGGATGGAAGACGCGGAAACTGTAAGTTCGACGATGCTGCATTTAATAATAATAATTATTAAATTTATACATTGTTTCAGTGCGCTCAACAAGGTGCGTTGGAATGCGCCAGGGCCGTTTACGCTTACGCGTTGTCGACGTTCCCTAGCAAAAAGTCCATTTGGCTACGTGCATCGTACTTCGAGAAAACGTACGGGACGCGAGAGTCTTTGGAATCTTTGCTGCAGAGAGCGGTTGCCCATTGTCCTAAGAGCGAAGTGCTCTGGCTGATGGGTGCGAAATCCAAGTGGCTGGCTGTACGTGTGTATGATTGATCGAGTCTTACATCAATGTTTCATCAACGTATTTACATACATATAATTTTTCTTCTTCAGGGGGACGTTCCGGCAGCCAGAGGTATTTTGTCCCTCGCGTTTCAAGCAAACCCGAACTCGGAAGAGATTTGGTTAGCGGCTGTGAAACTGGAGTCCGAAAATTCGGAATACGAGAGAGCCCGACGATTGTTGGCAAAGGCTAGAGCATCTGCACCGACTCCTCGAGTAATGATGAAGAGCGCCAAGCTTGAGTGGGCTTTGAACAACCTTGACGCAGCCTTGTTGCTTCTGAAAGAGGCTCTGGAAACGTTCAACGATTTCCCTAAGCTGTGGCTAATGAAGGGTCAAATTGAAGAACAAGGAAATTTGGATAAAGCTCTAGAAACTTATGTCCAAGCGGTAAGTTCCGACATTTTCGGGTTCTCGTACAACCTCTCATGCATAGGCAATGTTATACAGCATTTAATCGTGTTTATATGTTTCGATTTGCTTTACAGATAAAGAAATGCCCGAATTCCATTCCAATGTGGCGTTTATTGGCGCAGTTGGAGCACAGGAAAGGTCAGGTGACCAAGGCTCGGTCAGTGTTGGAAAAAGCTCGCTTGAAGAATCCGAAGAACGCGGAGCTTTGGTTGGAGGCGGTCAGAAACGAGTTGAAAAGCGGCGGTGTAAGAGATATGGCGAACACGCTAATGGCGAAAGCTTTACAAGAATGTCCTACGTCGGGGTTGCTTTGGGCAGAGGCGATTTTTATGGAGCCGCGGCCGCAACGGAAGACCAAAAGCGTCGACGCGTTGAAGAAATGCGAACACGACCCTCACGTGCTTCTTGCAGTTTCCAAGTTAATAAATAAATAATTCATTAGAACGCGACTGGTTAAAATCTGTTTCTCTGGTAATTGGTTTTGTATCTTTTTTTCAGATTGTTCTGGTGCGAGCATAAAATTTCAAAATGTAGGGATTGGTTCAACAGAACAGTGAAGATAGATCCCGACTTGGGAGATGCATGGGCGTACTTCTACAAATTCGAACTTCTAAATGGCACCGAGGAACAACAAGAGGACGTAAAGAAACGATGCGTTGCTGCGGAGCCACATCACGGAGAGAATTGGTGTAAGGTATCGAAGGATATAGCGAATTGGTGTTTGAGTATAGATCAAATTTTAATATTAGTGGCGAAAGACCTGCCAATTCCGATATAATACTCTGTAAACTAAGCTGTATATATGTCATGTGTATATAATATGTACTTTTTAAGGATTTACCATAGACGTATAGAGATAGACTGCGCCGTCTTATGGGCGAGTTGAAGCTCACAATGGCGGCGCGCGGTACAAAGAGTGAAAGAGAGAGCGATAGCCGGGGGGTATTGCGCTCTCTGTCTAATTGACGCGTTGGTGGGGAAAGATTCCCCTAATTGCTTGCTAGATAATGTAGATTTCTACAGTATTGATTAATTTGTTAATATTTTTTTTGACATGTGATGTCACATTAGAAAAACAACAAGATTTAACAATATTGGAAAAATCGTTATTAAAAAGGTAGTATATTATATTATTTATTTAAAACATAGAGAAGAACAGCGCGTGTAAAGAAAGACCACGCGCGGGTCTTTGAATTGTGCCGGCGACTGAAACTCTCCGTAGGGATAATATAATAATTAAAATAAAAATATATATATTAATAATATAATATATATATAAATATATATATATATTAATTATAATTATTTTATATATATTGGTTTTCCAATGTGACATCATCATCAGAATTGTCATTTGATTTTGTATCATTATTATTATTAGGATTCATGGTCTGTTTCAAACAAAACCTATTATGAATTTAAAAGCTACAAACGATTATGTCTTTTATTTTACTTACTTATGAAAAGTAACGTCAGGAGCATATTGGAGCTTGCAGATGCAGCACTGTTTTACCATTTTTAAAATAAATATGGTTTCACTTAATTACGTTCAATAAATTAAAGTTCTCTTTGAATGTTTACTCTAATCTGTTATTAATTCGTTAGCAGGAAAACAAAAAACAAATAATTTAAAAAAAAAAATAAATATTAACAAATTAATCAATTTAATGTAGACATCTACATTATCTAGCAAGCAATTAGGGGAATCTTTCCCCACCAACGCGTCAATTAGACAGAGAGCGCAATACCCCCCGACTATCGCTCTCTCTCTCACAATCCGCCATTGTAGGCTTCAGCGGTTCGTACAGGCCGCGCAGTCTATCTCTATACGTCTATGGGATTTACGTACGTTTCTCATAGTAATGAGTTACTATGTTTGTAAATAAAAATCAATAAAACCTGTAGGCGCATATAGTTTATTCGGACAGAGGTCTCCGCAGGCTTCGTAGGATTTTCTCAGTAGACGTGGTTTTCATAGAAGCTATACAATATTCATAGTATTCCTACTTGCGCACGCATGCGCACTTCAATATGGCGATCCAAGGTTATATGCGTGAAGGTTGTTGCGCCGAACGACGAGGTGTAGAGAGTTTCGCCTCTGTGTACGCGTTCTTGCTTTGTATTCGCGTTGATTCGCGCCATACTCGTCAATTTGAAAAGTTCAGTTGAAGTTGAAATCCGTCCATGAACCGGCACACGTTGTGAACCATTGTGAAACAAATAACAATCAGGACGCAGGAACACGTTTGTACATCATTCTTATGCGAAATCATACAATTTTAAAACAGTGAAGCTTACAGACGCTCGGATGGCTAAAAATTTCAATCGGTGGCGCGATTCGCCTATTAGTAATGAAAGATCCATTCTTATTTCGGATAGTGATGATGAAATCACTGCTGGTGTTGATAAAGAATCATCTTTTGTTATCGAAAGCACCGGTAGCAGCGACAATTGTTCGAGGAGCGTAACTCCTGAAAGGTAAACAAACTGTTTTCGTCTCTGTACCGAAAAAAATCTTCGTTTTTCGCATCGCACTGATGGATGGTATTTTTACTCGTGTTTTGTTTCGAACCATTTTACAGATCCGCGACTGTGTTAAAAAGAAATCAATTAACGGAAAATGCCGTTAAGAAGATTATCAGAGAGCATATCCAACATTCTGACAGCGAGGATGAGAGTTTTGCACTTGAAGGAGATGGTATGTATCGAATTTTCTTAATTTAAAGCATAAGAGCATAGTGTTGAAACTATATTATAAATATACAATTTTATAGAATCGCACTATGTTTCCATGCCAGAAGTACGTAACAGCCAGTCCAGCAAGCATTTTGATCTAACTCAGACAAGTGACAGCGAAGCAGAAGGTATGTATCGAATTTTCTTATATTTATAGCATAAGAACATAGTATTGAAACTGTATTATGAATATACAATTTTATAGAAACGCACGATGTTTTCATGGCAGAAGCACGTAAAAGCAAGTCCAGGAATCCTTTAGATCTAACTCAGACGAGTGACAGTGATGGAGAAGGTACGTATCGAATTTTTTTTATATGTACAGCATATGGATATAGTATTGAAACCGTATTATGAATATACGACTTTGTAGAAACGCACGATGTTTCCATGCCAAAAGCACGTAAAAGCAAGTCCAGGAAGCCTTTAGATCTAACTCAGACGAGTGACAGTGAAGGAGAAGGTACATATCGAATTTTCTTATATTTACAGCATAAGAACATAGTATTGAAACTGTATTATGAATATACAATTTTATAGAAACGCACGATATTTCCATGGCAGAAGCACATAAAAGCAAGTCCAGGAAGCCTTTAGATCTAACTCAGACGAGTGACAGTGAAGGAGAAGGTATGTATCGAATTTTCTTATATTTACAGCATAAGAACATAGTATTGAAACTGTATTATGAATATACAATTTTATAGAAACGCACGATGTTTCCATGGCAGAAGCACGTAAAAGCAAGTCCAGGAATCCTTTAGATCTAACTCAGACGAGTGACAGTGAAGGAGAAGGTATGTATCGAATTTTCTTATATTTACAGCATAAGAACATAGTATTGAAACTGTATTATGAATATACAATTTTATAGAAACGCACGATGTTTCCATGGCAGAAGCACGTAAAAGCAAGTCCAGGAATCCTTTAGATCTAACTCAGACGAGTGACAGTGATGGAGAAGGTACGTCTCGAATTTTTTTTATATGTACAGCATATGGACATAGTATTGAAACCGTATTATGAATATACGACTTTGTAGAAACGCACGATGTTTCCATGCCAAAAGAACGTAAAAGCAAGTCCAGGAAGCCTTTAGATCTAACTCAGACGAGTGACAATGAAGGAGAAGGTACATATCGAATTTTCTTAGATGTACAGCATAAGGACATAGTATTAAAACTTTATTAAGAAGATACGATTTTATAGAAACTCACGATCTTACTATGCCAGACGCGGACAACAGCGATTCCAGTGTGCATTCATCCGACATGAAAACAGAGGATCAGCCTATGTCTTTAAATAGTCAGTCTAGTATAGATATTAAAGAGTTCTAGTTGAGGAGCACATTATGAAATTACGTATATTCAATTTTCTCTGTTTCCAGACCCCATCACGGTCGAAAAAGACGTAGAATCTCTCAATGTCACAATGTCTCTGGCGCAACAAGAGATTGGAGTTGGCAACATAGATCCATTGGTCGCGCAGAAGAGAGCTCTGCTGGTTTGCAAAATGGAACACTTGCAGAATCAGTTGGATAAATCAAAAGTAAGTATGTCGCTTCTTGGGAAAAACTTCGCGAGAAGAATGATTTCATTTACGCTGTTAATAACTTCGGGTTTTTAGATGATACTCGAAGGTGGTAACGTTGAACTGTTACCGGACAGAGGCAAAAAACTGCGCGAGAATATCGCGATGCAAGAAGTCGAAATCGAGGAAATTGCGAAAGAATTGGAGAACACTCCGCTCACGACGCCTGTGAATCCAGAGGTGTCTGTCTCCGATGACGACATACAGTTCGTTTCAAAAGATAATACAGAGGGGTCTTACAAGTTCGATTCTGACGTGATCGATCTTGACAGCATACCGATGGAACCGACATTGTCTTCCGAGCGCAAGGAACTCGGTAAAAAGGCTCAAGCGACTATGGACAGAGAATTAACGTTGACGGTCGACAGATTGCAAGACTTGCACGGATCCCTGATCGCCATGCCGTCTGAGAATGAGAGAGCAGAAGACCCACGGGGTTTGAGGATAAAGTTGATGCCCCATCAGCAGCGCGCGTTGGCGTGGTTGATGTGGAGGGAAGGGCAGAAGCCTTCGGGAGGTCTCCTTGCTGACGACATGGGCTTGGGGAAGACCCTTACAATGATATCGTTGATCATCGCTGGCATTGCGAACGCAGGGCAGAAAGAGTCGAACGAAGACAGCGACGACGAATGGGCGGACAAAAATGCCCCTTTGCTTCACAAAGGTGGTACCCTGGTGGTATGTCCAGCGTCGTTGTTGTCGCAATGGGAAAACGAAATTAACAACAGGTGCAAGCGAGGCATGCTCTCGGTCCAAGTTTATCACGGTACCAACAGAGAGACCGTTCCTAAAAGACTAGCGAGGAACGACGTGGTGATCACGACGTACAATATATTGTCCCGTGAGTTCAAGTCAAGAGCCACTGCATACAGGATTAGTTGGGAGCGAGTGATACTCGACGAGGCACACGTGATTCGCAATCACAAGAGCCAAGCGGCGGAGGCGGTGTGCGGCATTGTGGCTAAGAAACGATGGGCTCTCACTGGAACCCCAATCCAGAACAAGGAATTGGATTTGTACTCTATATTGAAGTTCATCAAGTGTTCTCCATTCGACAATTTACGAGTCTGGAAGCGATGGGTAGACAATAAAAATGCGGCTGGACGCCAGAGGTTGGCAACCGTGATGAAATCGTTGATGCTGCGTAGAACGAAGCAAGATCTGCAGTCTAAAGGCGATCTCGAGTGTTTGCCAGACAAATGTGTAGAGGAGGTTGTGGTGAAACTCGACCCACAGGAGCAGTTGGTATACGAGAAGGTTTTGATCTATTCCCGCACGCTGTTCGCGCAATTTTTGTCGCAGAGAGCTGAGAAAGATCATATGTATGATCTAGCCTCGGGAAAGTACGATAAACCCTCTTTTCTTTCGAATCCTAGTACGTATGCTAATCGAATACAGATTTCGGTAATTATTTGCTTCAGGGGAGCTTTCTATTATGCTAGCTCCGCTAAAGTAAATATTTACATAAACCGTTACTCATTTCCAGACAAAAACACTCAGTTCACGAAAGCGCAAAACAAATTATTGTCGATGCACGCCGATGTTAAAGCACACGAGATCTTGGTTCTGTTGCTGCGCCTACGTCAGGTCTGCGTTCATCCGTCTTTGATCCAGTCTATGCTGGATCAAGAGGATATGCAAGTGTCTGGACTGGTGGATACAGAGAACATAGACTCTAACTTGTTATCGAGAATGGATAGTATAACGTTAGGCGATGAAGGAGGAGATGCGAATACCAGCGAAACGGAGATAGGCGTCGATCACAGGGTGGTATCCAATTTACTCACGTCCAGCAATCCAGTCTTTCAGCCCGAACGTGTCAGCTCCAAGGTGAATAGTGTTTATGCGGTTCATCCTTTTGAAGAGAATTTTGTTTCAAAAAATTCTAATGTCGAAAACAAGAGTCACCCTTGTGCTCGATTTAGGTCCAACAAATTTTCATACTAGAATACATACTCAAATTCCTTGTTTGAATAACAGAGCAGTAAGAATTTCTTTGTGTCTAGATGCAAGCGGTACTAAAGACAGTGAAGCAGATTTTGAAAAAAGACGATAAGTTGATCATCGTGTCCCAGTGGACGGGCATGTTGGAAATCGTGGCAGCCTATTTGCCATCGTTGGAAGGCGCTACGTACAGCATGTTTACGGGCAAGGTGCCGATCAAAGACAGACAGGTATATCCGAAGAATAAGTTTTCCCCCGTATACGACGATACCTCGTGATTTAATTTGTGTTCGACGATTCTCTAGGGTATAATGGACGATTTTAACACGCGACGTAACCCGCGGATATTATTGCTGTCCCTCACCGCTGGCGGTGTCGGATTGAATCTGGTTGGCGGGAATCATTTGCTGTTGATCGATATTCATTGGAATCCGCAATTGGAGGTGCAGGCTCAGGACAGAATTTATCGTTTTGGACAGAAAAAGGATGTTTATATATATAAGTGAGTGGCTGACACTATTGTCGATAAGGCTGGGTCCAGCACGTTTCAACGTTAGTTATCTCAACGCTTATGTGACGAAAATACTTGTGCAGGTTCATATGCAAGGACACGATCGAGGAACGCATCAAGCATCTCCAAGAGAGGAAAATGGATTTAGCGTCGAACGTTCTCAGCGGCGACAGCTCGATAGCCACGAAACTCACCCTCAACGATCTCAAATCCCTGTTCGCTCTCTAACGAGAGTCCCTTCTATTCTAAAACCGTCTTGTGATATATATGTATATTATAATATAGCAATATAGTTTTCTATTGATACATGAATGGAGCAGTTAGATTCTTTTAGCGCGATATCTGATAAGTATTCAGAGTTCTTGAAAGACTTTTATTAGAAATTCAGAACGCGCGGAGAGAAAAAGAGAGAGAGAGAGAGACACGCACAGACAGAGAGAGTGAGGTATCACGTAGTCCTGGAAATGTTTGTGGTGTTCCATGTTTCTTCGTTGACGACGTTCTCGGTTGGCTTCTCGAGTTTCTTTTGCCTCATCTTACTGTGTCGGACACCGTAGCAGAAATATATACCAAGTCCTACGAGAGAACAACATATTTCACGATTCGTTCGTCGGGCTTGCTCTACGATTCAATTCACTCACCTACTACCATCCATATTGAGAATCGCACCCACGTCATCTTGTCCAACATCATCATCAAGTAAATGTTTATGAGAATGCTGAGCGCGGGCAGAAACGGCACCAATGGAACCTGAAGATTACCATTGAAATAGTTAGCAACTTAAACACGTTGGAACTGTTTTGTTGTATGCGCGCCTACCGAAAACGCAAGTTTCTTTCCGGAAGTTGGTTGCTTGTAGATAAAGGTGAGGATTGCTATCAAACCGATGATTACGATCACCAAGGGCACGATTACTGCGGCACTTCCGGACGCTATGTCTTTGGAGTATAACGAAACTAGGACACCGGCGCAGACGCACAGAACAACTGCAAAAGAATACTCTGTGAAACAGCAACGCTAATCAGAAGAAAAGACAACGAAGAACAGAAGCGATTCTTACGGTAGCATACGACGAGGTACGTCACGATCTGCGACGTCAGTTTCGTCGAGTGATTCAATCTATTCACGTTAACCAGTTGCTTGACGATGAACGTTACGGTCCTCGGATCGTGGTCTCCCTTCTTTTCGTAGGCTTCGCTCTCTTCGTACCTGAAACAAAAGCGATCAAGATGATTCAAGCGGATTATGCTATCTGTTGACTGACCTCAGCTTGAGATCAACGGGTTGCCATTCCTTACCGGAGTATTAAAACACAAGTCGCGACGATTGAATAGGCGAGCAGAGTTCCTATGCTCATCATGTTAACCAGTTGTGTCAATTCGAATATCGCGGCCAGTACACCTGCGAATAAACGCTCAAGTTTATAATCAGGTTCGCGCCACTGATAGTGTACAGGGTGTACCGTAATTATAAGTCGCGAGAGTCACGAATAAGCATCATTCCAGGATAGGTAATGATCAGACGCGTCAATATGTATTCAATAAAAAGAAACCTCAATTAAAAGATCGTAGAATCTCGCTATTCGCGAAGGCAAACCTGTGAGAAGTCCGGCGGAGAAGGTGCCCATCAGAGGTGTCTGGAATCGCGAGCTGACTTTGCCCATCCACTCGAAAATCAATCCGTCCGAGGCCATGGCGTAGAGGACTCGCGGTAGCGGAAACATTGCACCTAACAAGCTGCAACAGTCGAAGCAGAAATGTTGATGAAATTATGATCGAAAATCGGTGAGCAAGGTAGCTGTTCTGGAGACTCGCCGAACCGATCGAAAAACAGCGAGTTTACCTGGCGCACAGACCGCAGATAGCACCGATCGAGACGACCCATTTCGCCCAGCTCCAACCGATCTTCTGGAAGAGATACGGGAACGGCGCGTCCGGGTTCTGCTCGTAATAAGGTAGAACGGTGGTGAGAACCGTGGCGACGCCGAAGTACGCCAGGAAGACGACGGTTAACGAGACCACGATCGCTATCGGAATAGACTTCTGGGGTTCCTTCGCCTCTTCGCCAGTGGTCGCAACACAATCGAAACCGATGAACCCGTAAAAGCACGTCGCGGCTCCTGTTATGATACCGGCGACGCCATAGGGTGCGAATCCACCGGTTCCGTATTTGCAGCTCTCTTCAGTGCACGGAGGTTCCGTTTTCCAATTGTTTACGTCAGCTTTGGTACATCACAATTATAGTTAGCTAGGTTCTTTTATTATTAGGGTATCGGGAACAAATGTTCCACCGCTATTATTATTACCATACTGCAGATTTTATGAATTTATGATAAGAATGGGTAGTTGCAATTTGAAACAAGAACATCAACGTATTCGTTGCAGCTTGTAAACATTGTTGAAGGAATTATTACTTGGCCCTTGCTTGTTGCAGTTGATGTGAACAATTTTGATTTTGCATAAAGTTCCGCAGTGTAATTATTACCTTTGAACGATCCAGCGATGATCACGAACAGGACCACCAGTAGGTTCACCAGGGTGAAGAAGTTGTTCGCCACGGAGGACTCCTTCGCCCCGAAGGCTAGCGCCGCTGAGAAAACCGATTTCTAGTGAAAAATCGGAGAGAAACAGGAGGACGAATCCTACGGAGCAGCGTGCAGTAGTCCGGATCCATTAAATTACTACTGTTGCTATTTACACTTCCTAGGAATTTTCTTTCAAATTAAATGGAATTCTATTTTGATTGAATTCTGATCCAATATCGGACACATTTCGGGTGCAACAACTTAACAACTCACGGATAAACAACGGATACGGACGACTGTGGTTGCGTAATGTGAAAAATCAGAGAGATACGCGCCCCTATCGGCGTTTACGAGGTGGTTTACCAGAAAAAACAAGGGTTATTCCAAACGCGAAGAAGTCCGGATAAGAGGAGAGATGATCGACATCCATGTGCGCCGCTGATTCGAACGCGTTCCTCATCGAGTTGTTAAACAACGCGTCCACGTAGGTGCTTAGACCGCGTACGACGCTCGCCGAGCCGATCACGTACTCCAGGATAAGTGTCCAACCGATCAGGAAAGCCGTGAACTCGCCAACGGTTACGTAGCTGTACACGTACGCTGATCCGGCTCGCGGAACTCTGGCTCCGAACTCCGCGTAGCACAGCCCTAATCCACAAAGAGAAAAACTCCTGTTTAATTCTCGCATATGTTTGACAACCCATTGGAAAAGTTTCCACTTGTTGCGGCACTTGTGAACAAACGAATATATATGTACAGGTATGTAGATGCTATGAAGTTCGATCGACTGTGGTGTGGGTGCAAACAAATTGTTTTACATTTGAATATTTTTTAGTCGGGTCACGAGAAGCAATCGGTGATACTGGGGCCAAGGATCAGAATCAATAGAAAATCTGTACCCGCGAACATGGAAGCAATTGCTGCGATGGCGAAAGAGATCACGACAGCTGGTCCAGCGGTTGTTTTCGAGACCGATCCAGCGAGAACGTAGACACCAACGCCAAGGGTCGATCCAATTCCTAAAGCCGTCAGGTCCAACGTGGACAGACACCTCGCCAGCTTGGTGTCCTCCGGAGGATTCGCATCCTTCTTTCGTCTGAGAGCTTCCAGGAGGTCTAACACTTTCCACGACCTCATGTTGTACATCTGAAAGGGATAGAAGCACGTGACAATATATTTCTGTTGGCCTCGAGAAGGAGCTCGATCCTTCTAAGTTAAAAGTTTTAAGTAGTACCTTAGTTTCGACTAGTTACTAGAAAGCTACTGCTAATAAGCAGATTCCGGTTCTTTACGCAAGATTAAATTTGTATGCATAATTGCTAGAACAAGAAGTCAAATAACGAATGCATAAAATTCGCAGTCCATTAGGATGGATTTTTGTATCGACTTCTCCGTAAACAAATAGTTATTCTAGAGCTTACCTTGCACAGGGTACTCATCGACGATTCCATTTTGGCGCAAAAATCGTTTAGCCAACGTGTACGAAGTGGCTGTTGTTAGCGCGGCGAACGCGTGGCTTCCGACTAAAGCACGCTAATTAAAATGTCTTTAAATCAAGCTTGGTAGATATCGGTCGTCGAGTGCGATTGAGTCGTTCAATTGGACGGAATCGTTTCATCGCCCCGCGGCTAGATTAGAGGCGACCGTTCTTAACTGATCAAATCGCTCCGCTGGTTCGTTGATTCTCTCCGATAAGTTCGTTGATACCGTGATCCCGCGTTATCGAACTTTTCACGGGCACCGAAATCGAAAAAATAGATCTTTCGTCTACTCTCGTCAAACGTTCCAGCACAGCCCGGCTGTGATTATCGCCAGAGTCAAAGGGAAAGGATTTTTTGAGCAGTATTGCTAATTTCATAGTTCAAACACCGTTGCAATATTCCGTCCTGCCAAATTTTTACGGTAAATATGTATGTATAATGGAATACCGAGTCACACGTATTTTAACATCAGCCATCTATCGCTAGATTGATTATTGATACAATTTCACGTTACGAATCGAATTTGCGTGAAATGTTTTCGCTACTTACATACCTGTTATCTGTTCGCAGGTGGTTCGCTCCGTTTCTTTACCGACTTTGAACTGCTCGCGAGTACTATTTTGCTAAAGACATTCTTACTGTTATCAGATATCAATTGTTCTTGGAACAGTAACAGTATAGCGTACATGGTTCACTGTAACCGATATTTTCCGCGACTGGGAGAGGTGGTAAGCCATTCGAACGAGTTATGTCGATGATAAAAAAAAGTAAACGTTTATTTCTATAAAAACAATGCGCTCTGTTGTCGGCACGGCTACTACATGTCGCCGTGGCGACAATTATAAAATATATATATAACACTATATACTTGGCGTTAATAGAATATTAAAAATGTTTTTATTGGACGGTTCGATTAAAGCACGATTAGGTTGATTCGCTTCCTCCACTTGTTCAAAGCCTTTTGCCTTTTGTTTCTTAATACTTTTACTCTGCGACGACACACCGGGTTTTCTCCGGGACCTCGATAATATTTGTTTCTGCACCGATTTTCGCTGCTACAACGAATGCGAGACGTTCGAAAGTGTTTCTAAAAATTTGTATACAATTTGAAAGAAATTTCTGCTTTAACATTATGGAAAGAAAACTTTCTCAGGGATGCTCATTACGAATAATCCGAGCATAGCTTGCGGTACTTATGGGTGGTACTGCAAATGCATATGGTGTGTCTAATCGTCGAGTCGCAGGCATACAGGTACAGAGGTACAAGTCACTTAACTATCTTTCTTCAGCTTGTTTGTTGACTGATCTTTCACTGTCTAAAAGTTCACGAGTTATGTTCTAGACCATAAATTAAACAAGCATATCGTGAACACGCTTCCTATCATCCAGGATGGCTGGAACTTTTCGCCGCCAGACTAAAATGGTAAAAAATCGAATTTACTTCTTAGTGCAATTGTTTAAATTCAAAAGTGTTATAGTAATATGGTGTTACTCACAATAACATAATAATTGCATTTGTCTCCTTGACAGCAATCCGAGCATTTCCAGTCCTGATACCAAATGTACGTGCAATCAGGCATGTTCCCCTTTTTTATCCTTTCGCATTCCTTTTTGGTGGAACACTTTTTGGAAACATAAAATTGTTTCTTGGCGCCCTGGGACCAGTACGGTGTACCTGGAATTAATGGAATGGAGTAGAAGCTTGTTCTTGATTTAGTGAGAAGGCCACTGTGGGCTTGGTGCATTTTTGCAACATTCAAATTAACGGAGAACAAAAAAATTGTTGCTTTTCCATAGAGATCTGTTCATTAGACGATGTAAACATAACCTCGTCGTCAAATTTCTACGGACGAACATTTAAAACTTACTTCCCCATCTGATCTCGGTGAGACACGTATCCTGGCCTTGTTCGCAAGTCTTTGTGCTTTTCAAGCATTTCTCCGTATTACCCTCCTGTTTATTGCACACGTAACATTCCAGGGCGTGGCCTAAAAATATTAATGAGTCAATCACAGACAATTCAAAGAGAAATATATTCGTTGAACGTACCGATAGAGAAGCAGCACGCGACCACCAGTAGTAAACAATATTTGTTTACTGTCATTTTGAAGGTAACTTTAGAAAAACAAAAGGGCGTAGCGTGGTGTAGACTGACGCGCGCACGCGACACAAACAACGCGACACTTGTTTGAATCGAACCTGCTAAACCAAAAGAGTAGGGATACAACAAGTGGCGACATTTATTGTTAGAAAGACAACGACTTTTTAGAGTTAGAGAGAGATAACCGATACAACCAATTTAAAAGTCCATTCGGCAGGGATGGGTAAAATTCGGCAATGCTTGTACATGTTTCATAATATATTTAAATTATCTAATAATTAGAAATAGATGTATGATAATATAATGGATGTGCAAGAGAGATGGTATTACGAGTCTGTAAAGTTAAAATTACAAATTTGTGTGTTTTATATTTGTAACATATTTGTAATAAACATTTTTGTAATATCGAGGATGATCACAATCGATAGCACGAATTATCGATATTTCTGTGTCGATCGATATCGAGCAAGGTGCTGACAAGATCGACGATCGATTCGCTAGTACGTTTATTGATGACGAAAATTCAAGATGGCGCCAGGGGTTTAGCAAGAGATTGGACGGTTTGAATTTGTTCGAATTCGAAGCACGCGTAAGGTTGCTATATAGGAGTAGGAATAATTACGTAAGAGAATTGCCCCTGTCGTTCTCCTAAATTGTACCTAATCTGTTGTTTTCACAATTAATAGATGAATGGATGACGAAACAGCTCGATCGTTAACCTCACGATCCATCCGATGTTAACCGGACTGACGGCGTTTCTCGTTTTTCTATTTACGACGTAAGTCTTCGACGGAAATGAAATTCGAATTGTACGTCTTTACATAATTTAAATCGCAGTTATCTTTTATAGGACGGTATTATTATGTCGCTAGCGGAAGTCACGTGTTTCATGCAATTCCGAAACCTCTCTACCGGAAGTGCTGTGCCTTTAACCCTGTCGACGTTTACGTCGTGTATGCTCGTCACGAAAACATGACGGTTGAACAACAGGTACATTCGTATGAAAATAATTAATCACACGGATGCATACTTCCAAACTGAAATAAAACGCTGAAAGGCTTGTCGTTTAATGGAATACATGTAAGCAGGGTGTTCAGCGAAACGGTAAAAAGTCAAGGTCACCCTGTTGCTTTTAAAACGACGTATTTTTAATTGCACAGTATTATAGCCGCATCGTTTCGTCGAATACCCTCGTTCACAGTATTGCTGACGAGTACGCAGACATTTTGCTATTTTTAATTACTAAACAGTCTCACATCTATTTTCAGACTCATGATTACAACGAAGAAAACTGTCCGCGTATTTTCCGAGCGGCAGTGTACACCTCGCATGGGGGCAGAACTTTTTCAAGAAACCGATCGCGTTCGAGTGACCGTGGGGTCGATCAGACGAGAGACTATGTTCAAAACTAAAAATATTCAACCCTTATGTGGGCCATTGAGGTCACTGTGGCCCTATCCGCCATTCGCATCGCACGGGAGAATGGAACCATTTCCTCTTTATTATATTGAAATAGAGAAGTTGCAATAAGTACAAAGAAATTTCATATATTGTACAATAGGTGTTCGCACATTGCACTTCCGATCAAATGCCGGTATTTTACGCGTACTTCGTTCGTTGTACTTTGTACGTGGAAATAGTAATTTCGCGGTGGATGATATTGTCGTATGTATGTGGGAAAAATCATATATATACATATAAAGATGATTAAACTACTACATTGCAAAAATTCCGGTCCGGTTCTTGTGCAACGAGCGAGTACCTACTGTATCGCTAACGATGCGAATAGCTTAAATTATTTAATACGTATCAATGTTAATTATTCGGAGATTTGGTTAAACCTTTATTGTAGCGTTCACCGGTTCGGCGAAAATGAATTTTCCAAGATATTTCTTGATATTACATTCGTTACGCTGGAGTTGTTGCGCTTTTTAAAGCCTACTTAACAGTTAATTAGCCGGAAGACCAGGTTAAGGTATGCTATGAATCTAGATGCATCGTTGCTGGATGGGACACAAGAACGTTGAACTAAAAATCATGCTCGTCGACAGGTCAGAGCGGGAAGGCGAATCGCGGGAGAATGAGAGAAACGGCTGCCGTCGACGAGGCCCGAGACGATTCCGGAGCGCGTCCGTCGGAGAAAGCGAGTACGAAGAGAGGAAGGAAGAATGCCCGCGACAAGCGAAAGAGCGAGAGAGAGAGAATGAGAGTAAGGTAGGCCGATGCAGGCGGTCCGTGCTCTTCTCTCTTGCTCGCTCTCTTCTTCTAATTTGAACTCTCCCTCAGGGTTTCGGTGAGGTCGTGTGTGCTCGCTCTCTCGTTCGTTCGCTTGTTCGGCTCGCTCGCGGCACTCGCGGCCGTCGGATGTCGATATTCTAGTGCGCGGCGCAGGCTGAGCAGTGGCAGTGTCGAGCCACTGCGCCGAGAATCTAAAATTATCGGTCGCTTCGAGAGAGAGAGGGAGTGCTGGATAGGTACAACGTGCACATACATAGACGCGCGGGCGCGCGCACATGCACACTTACACAAAAGAAGAGTGGAAAGCGATGAAGGTGGAGCGAGCTGATGAGAGCTTGATTCAGGGGGGAGGGAAAAATGACGGGGTGAGGAGCACGGGGCGAAAGACTGTGAGAGAAAGAGAGGCAGAATGTAGGAATGGATGAAAGAATACGTAACCGAGGAGGTAAAGAGGGGCAACTTCTCGCGCGCGGAGAAGAAGTATCGACGATTCAACGGAACGTCCGACGTGTCGCGATGGATGTAAGTAAATTCGAAACTATGAGCGGTCAGGACCAAGAAGACGCTAGCTCACTAGGGTGCCATAAATTAGGCCGTTCCCAGCAGACTATGCCATACACTGGCCCGGTGGCTACGATGCAACGACGACGATGATACATTCTCCGTAATATGTTCGCCTCTTTACATATCATGCGTAACATCCTCCGTTCGGTCCATATAAATAATTTTCTTACAAGAAGCTGCTCGTTGGTAGAACGAGCTCTCCGCATCGTTTCTCTACAATTTCCTTCGAGGAGCAACCGTGCAGCAATTTTAATCGATGATCCTGCACCGTTGCAGGCCGGTCGCAGGTGGAACCGGAAGATCGGTAGCCGGGATGTGTTCGAAGCGCGGGACAGAAAAGAACGGACAACGACGAAGAGGATTAGAGAAGAAGACGACGGGGTAGTTGAAACGACGCGATACGAAGAGCCCCGCAGCGAGCGGTGGAGAAAGAAAGAGGACTGGCCGAGAATGGTGGGGGTAGTAGAGGAGGGGTGAGAAGAGTCGCAATGGTGGGGGAATACAGGGGATCTATAGCTATGGAAGCCGCGGCCGCGGGATGATAGAATGCGCGCGCGCTTGGTCCCGCGAACCAAGCTAGCCCGCGGGAGGAGGGAGAAAGGTGAAACGGAGCGGGAGGGTGTAAGCGGGTGGTAGAGCGGGCTAGTGGTGGGGTTGGAGAGGCCGAGGCCAGAGAATCGTCGACAGCGGTCGGCGCGAGAAGAACGTTACCTCAGCCACCGATCGAGGAACCCGCGCTGAACGAACAACTGCGTTTCTAACTGGACGGTTTAGACTTTAGACGTTTCGTCGCGAGAGTATCAACAACCACCTCTCGGGCCGCTGTCCTCTTTAGCTTTATCTCTTTCTCTCTCTCCGTGTTCGTTCGTTCCCGGCGACGTCGTGTCCGCTCGCGGTCGATTCGCTGGTGTACGCACCGGTTCGACTCCAGCCGCTAGCAGCCGCTCGGAGCCGCTCGGAGCCGTTCGGAGCCGCGGCCAGCCAGGGTCGGCGGTGCGTGCGTGCTTGCGCGCGCGCTCGTGCATCCTTCGAGCAAAGACGGTGACAGTCGGGGAACAGCCGCGGTAGTGTCCGTAGCCGTTGCGCGCCAGACCCGAGAGAGAGAGAGAGAAACCAAAGACCGTTCTTCGTTCGCGTTTCCTGTGAACGATTGTTCGTAAAGCAGCCGTATCTCTTATCCGAAAACACCCTGGTGTATCGCGCCGTCTCGAATCGTTTCACGAATTCATACACTCGGGGAGGAACAGGGAGCCAACGGCCGGCCACCATGGCCGACGAACAGGAAGCAAACAACACGTGCGAGGACTCGCTTGGCCCCGGGGACGCAACAACCGCGTTCGCCAAGAAGATCCGGGGCCGAAAGGGTGCTCTCAAGAAGAAGAATGTGTACGTCGTCAAGAATCACAACTTTATGCCACGGTTCTTCAAGCAGCCGACCTTCTGCAGTCATTGCAAGGACTTCATATGGTGAGTGTCAATTGCACTTTGTTTATCCGTATCGAATTACCCACCCTCGCATCCCTTTCATCTGGTATCCTAATCCTCGACCTCTCTCCTACTCACCGACCACAGTTTTCGATCGCGAAGAGAACCCTCTTTCGATGCACGGGGCGAACCCATTAGAGAGCTACCTGTCTGAGAGAGGGCTGCACGGCAGGCTGTGTAATGCGAGTGTTCTGTAAACCGGAGCACAGGGATTGTTGCACAAGCCGAAATCGATTAACCCCCCCGGAAGATAAAATGTTAAGAGGACTCGTGGAATAGTATACCCTTTGGTTTTTCACCCCCTTCCGGTCCGAACGGTTTTCTTTCTTTCATTTTACAACTTGCTTCCACGTATGAATGTACCGGAAATGGGAAAAATAAGCGACCGTTAGTGCGAAAGATAATTTTCGAGTCTAATAACAAATTTATCGAGAACTAATAGCGACTGACAGGACTGGACTATTAAAATTGAAAGAATCGTCTCGTTCCAATTTAGAAAACGATCATTTTTCACGAAAGCATGTGTAAAATCAACTCTGACCCTCCACCATATTATTTATGTGTTATTAGACCTTACCTCGCGAGGGTTAAACGTTTAGAAATTCATAAGATGCAAACTAGTAATGTGAAAAATATTTTTAATATTACTATAACAATTTTTAGTGGCGCTTCCGTGTCGTCACTCGAGTGCAAAGGGTTAATAGTATTGTGGTTATACATATACACTACGGAGCATAGCGATAGCATGGCCACAACTGTCAGGAGGGTTGTGGAATTTCATGTAATTATTTCTATTTATGCGGTACACGAAATGCTCGTATAAATTGAACAAGATCGAATTATAGTCGACGTTGTTCGAATGAATTTTAATAACGGGTCTCCTTCCTCGGTTTATTAATTGGAAGGCGTCGCGTGCTTTTATCTCGACGACAGTTTCTTTCGACGGTAACATATCGGAAGCTTGCCGACGACGTTGACAGTTCGTCGAAATGTTCCGTAACACGAAATATCTGTTTTAACAATCATACGATCGATAACAATAAGAACATTTATATAATATTCAGATCTACCGGATTACTCTATCCGAGCATTATCTTGTTAGGTCCAGGAAATGTCTTGCGCGAACAAGTAGCAGCAAACGATTCTCTAGAACACTTCAATGTACTCTCTTTCGGTATATCGAATGGAATTGAAAAATTACATTTCGATCGGAAAAGCTGGAAAAATATCACCGGTGCTCCGCAATGTGTACCTCGAGAGGACACTCGACGGTTTATAATGACGTCGGTTCGACAAGAAACTCTTCGTGTCCGAGCTAAAGATTCACTGGGTCGTAGAGGGAAACTGAATTTTAACCCTTTTTAGAAGACAGTCCTTCGATAACTAGGCATCGTAAATCTTGTTAGGACGACCCTTTCGAGAGGACACGATAACCTCGCGATTACGGAATTTTTGTCCACGCTTCAATATTATTTGATCGACGAAATTGATTCGCAGAATTTCAAGAAGAAACAATATACCTTTAAAGTGCCACTCGTACATGACCGACGTTATCTTTTTTCTCAAACTGACAAATCAATCCTCGCTACGATCTACCAAGTATATAAACCAAATTGAGATGTGTACAAGGTGTGTTGTGTGCGTTGGCGTGGCACCAAAAAGTTGGGCAAAAATTTCATTGAAGTACAAATTTCGAATATAGTAAGTTTAATATTGATTTCAATAAAATGTATGGCCTATTATACCTGCCTCATTAAAATCGTTCGACGCCACGTTCAGTGGCACTTGAGCAAAAATTGTATTTAAATAAGACAGGTATATATAACAGGCGAGAATGATATTCTCGTTAAGTTGTAGGTAGAGAACGGTAAGATGACCGAGCGAACGATGTTCTAACCGTCGAGCTTGGTGCATCGAGCAGAGGTCGAGCGTGTTAGGAGCGTGTTCGGGTGGGGAAAGTTGGGTGGGGAGATTTTGATTAGGAATTTGGCATGCAGAATCGGCCCGCGAGGCCGATTGCCCGTTGTTTTCCTCTTGGCGCGCGAGAATTGTGCTCCAGCGATTCCGTCTCCGATTTTCTCACGCGTATCACTCCGTATAGTCTCTCTCGTTTCCTTGTCGATTTGTCTGTCTCCTCGTCTATCCGTCTGTCTGTGTTCGTCGGAGAGACACACGCAAATCCAGCGGACAGCTGCCATGCCTGCGAGGCAACTCCGAGCAACGTTAAACGGTCCGTCCTTGGGAATACTCGCGCCTCGTCCGAATTAGAAGCGAGAGGTCGATCTCGGAGAGCGCGAGGTTTACGAGTGTCTGTCTCTCGGACGAGTGCCTCGATCGTTCACCGAATTCCAGGTCGGAAACACGCGGTACACCAGAGATGCCCGGTGTGTGTCGCGGCCTTGGCTATAGTAACCGGGTAACACAAACGGGCCCGGCCCGTGTACAATCGTCGCGTCGCGAGAGAGAGACCGTTCACCGTAACACAGCTGGCCTGTAAACGACCGTCTTATCTCTCTGCATCGTTAACATTCCCAATTTCGAAACGTCCATTCCTCCGACCCGTCGCAGGCTCTTCGAGATTCCGTGCCGCCTCTGATATACCCATCCAACCTACCATCACCGATTAGATCATCGAGTTTATACATTTTCTCTTTTATTATTATTTATTATAGACGGGCAGAAGCCCTTTTCACATAAGTATTTACAAAGAAAAGAAAACGTTATCCATTAAGAAAGAAGGGACTGCGCACAAAGTAAAGAAAAAAAGATAAAATGATACTGGTACAATCGATAGGTATATTATCTCATATAATCCTGTGCAGTTGCATTTTAAAATTTTGCAAAGATTCAATGAAAAAATCAATACGGTTATAAATAGTGCATAATTTTACAATAATGCGATTCATTGATTGGTGAAATTCATTGATTGATGAAAAAAGTCATATACGATGGAATAATTCTCGGTCGGAAGGAATGTATAAATTTCAAATTAAAATAGCTTGGACATATCAAAGAGAATTGATGCGTAGGGATTCGAATGGACCCATTCACGGTTGCTATCGTCGAAAGCATCCGGTCTGCAAGGATTAACCCTTTGAGGACGAATGTCGACACTAACGTGTGCTGACGTCAGAATTATGCACATAATTTCTAAACTTGATAGCGAATAATTATACTAGACTGCGGGTTTTATGCATTTATGACAAAAACGGGTACGTACAATATAAAGCAGTGGACACGTTAAAAATATTTAATAATATAATTAAAAGAAGAATACAATTTTTATTTGGCTCTTGTGTCTGCAGTCCAACAATTATATACGAAACGAAAGACTAGCGATGCGTGAATGTAGTTTCGATTTCTCCGAGTTATGTACTTTGGACTCTGACGCGCCGAATCAGTTTTCTCTTTCGAGGAGAATATTGATATTTTGTTGAAATCCTCGCACGGGAAGGGGAAGCCTTTCCTCGCGGTGAAAGCTGGCGAAATGATCGATCGCGCTATAGGACGGTGGCGAAACTCGATGAGAAAGAAGCAACAGATAGTCGCTGGAAATTGTTTCGTTCGTTATCGGCGGGCGTCTGTTGTGTTGCAACGCGGGTTCACAGAAGGACGAAAGTACGATTAGCTAGAAAAAATATCGAACGGCGCTACTGTTCGACGGGTTTACCCGGGTTCTGTAGGGATATCTGGGGGAAGGTCGTAGGGGGTGGAAGGGTGAAAAGGGCGGGCGCGCAGGACGGTCAGAAAAGGTCGCGGGATTGAAAATTCCGGTCTAAATTGATGCGGGCGCATCGCGGATCCGAGTAATCGGAGCGCGTTGGCTGTCGATATCGGGTCCTGCACAACCTATTTACCGTTTATAGTTGAAACATTTACGGTTTCTGGTTGAAACGTAAAGGCCTGGCGAGCATCGAGGCACAATAGCTCGCGACCCAGTAACCAAACCAAACTAACTTGTTTCGCCGGCATCGATTTTACCGTCGAGAACGGACGCGGACGCAACAGACGTTTCCGATGCCCGATGCCCGATGCCCGATGCTGGGGAAAACCGCGTTTTCTCACTTGTCCGCGATCATTTCTCTCCGTCTTACACGTGGGAAGAATTTTACGAGTCCATCGATTTTCCCCAAAACGCGCCGTCAACGCGCCCCTACAATTTACTTCCGGTTATGCCGATGAACGGAAAATTTTTTAATAAATACGCTAAGGAGAGCCAGTATTCATCTACAATTTGCATTTTCTTTTATACGAATACCTTACATATTTATCGAAAAAAACGCTTATGAAGTTAGGGCTTGTCTAACCCAGTTCTCCGAAAATCGTCACCGGGAAATCATTTTTTTTTCTATTCCTTACGATGCAGAGAACATTTTTACAAAAAATCCTACGAATTCGTTCGAATATCTAGCACAGTTCTCCAGACTAACAATTTCAAAGTTAGGGCACCTGTGAACGTCTAGACAAAATTTGATCGTTTTCAGAAACGATTGCTAGGCGTTCACGAAGAGAAATCGAGAGTCCGCGAATTGCGGGGTTTCGTGCATCGCCATCGACGTTCTTTCTTCCCCCACTTAGGATTCCGTTAACGAGGTCCAAGGCGTAATCGACTTAAATTGCGGCGAACCAGCCGGTTCAGCGCTATCCGATTCGATCCGAGCTGAACCGATTCGATTCGATTCGAACCGGTCCGAACCGCGTCTCCAGCTCCCCCGGGACTGTTTCTCAGAGTCTTGGGGAATCGTGTGAGACCCAGTGAAAAGCGAGCGTATGTCGCGCGACCACTGATCTAAGAGGCTCAGAAATGGTGAAATTTCGGATATTCGTGAACCGCGTCTACTCGAAACTGCAGGAGACCTTGGCGAGGTCCATCGAACAAAGGTGTGTCACGTGCCCGGGGGAACATGCGCGTCCGGGTTGGAGTCACGGAGTAAATCCTCCTCCTAATACAGTGTTTAGAATTTTTGTAGATTCGCGTCGGTGAAACGTTTTGAATGAAAGAATTTTTTTAAAACATACTCGCGTCTGTTCGAAACGTATTTCTTGAAATTGTTCATATAGTCTGAGAGAAGGGGTTGAATGGAAGAATATTAGAACACCAAGTTCTCTGGAACGACTTCCAGCCAGCATTTCGAGAAACGCCCAGCACTGGTGCGACGTTAATTAATACGGAATCGACCTCGAGCGACAACGTTTTTTCCACCGTGGATTCCTTCGGGCTGATTCGACCGACTCGGAACTCGAGACTCGCGGAACAGGAAACGTTTTCCGGAGAGGAAGGTCCGTGGATCTGTATCGCATTAGCCGGCGGAAAATGTCCTTGTAGCGTTTCACGTTGTAGGAAGTAATTTGAGGAAGAAGTCGCCACTTCGCGTTTTCGCAATCATTTAAATTTACGCGTGAGAACGTGGTACAATCTTGGAGTTATCGATTTCTTCAGCTACGGTTAGAATTTTGCTGTTCTGCATCAATGTCCCTTCTAATTCGATAAGTAGTCTTGTATCTTTCCCTTTTTTTCTTTTAAATAATAATAATATCAGCGCGTAGTTTATTCGTTGATCGTAGCACGATCGTGATTTTATCGATCGAGATCTAATCACTGGGAATCCTCTGCATTCGTGAACAATTATTTCCTCGATATCTACGAAGTCGTTTGTCCACCCAGCCGTCGCTCAAGGGATTCGGTATTCTCGCTAAACGTTAAAACTATATTTCCACAAAAGACCCTCGGCCCTACTTCGCTTCCAGAAACTTCTTGAATGCGCAGAAATTTATGCAGCCACCCGTGCAACTTGAACCTCACGAGGGCTCGGCTGAAATCTTGGAGTTTATTATCGAGTTTGGCGAGCAGAGTTTTAACAAACGAAAAACGTACCCGGGGCTTTATATCGTGCAGTAAATGGAGTATAACCGTCGTTGTTTCAGGTCTCCGTGTACGTAATCGATAACAATTTTCTGCGTTAGCTTTGCAAATCAATGCGAGATACGTCACGGCTCGAGTTGAGATAGCGAACGAAAAAACCCAAGAAACATTTCCCCGATAGCCTGATATTTACTTCGCTGGCTTCCTGCGGCCGCGACTCACGTGTCGCGATCCCCCAGCACCTAACCTATTTAGGAGACCATAAATCGTTATCGAATTGTGTGGTTTCGCGCTAACAAGTTCGCTTTATCTGCAAGGATGTCGACCGGCTCACGCGGCCGCTTCGATCCAGCCACGCGCGTCGTCGTCGTCTTTTACAATTCAGTTATTTCTCTCTCTCTCTCTCTCTGGTCCTTTGCCGTTGTTCCATCGTGTTCGACAGAGAAGAATCGACTGCGAAGGAAGCCACAGTCGTCTACACTATGCCTCATAATTGCTGCCTCATTATTCCTCTCGGGTCACGTGGAATTATATAAAATTCGAGCGGCCATTTGCATCTTGTTTGCGGAAGAAGCCTAGTTTGTCGCGCACACCACCAGCCGCCGCTTTACATAAATCAATGATCGCTGCGCGTTTCGGAACGATTGTTTTGCTATCTCTTTTATGCACATTTGTTTTCCATAATTATTCGCACATTTGTGTTTGCAAATCACGAATATTTTTCCCATTTCCCACGATTGCTTACTCGTTTACTCTTGTACGTCTGTGTCTAATTGAAATTGGAATTTCTACTCCCTCGCGATGAACGGAAAATTAAAAACAATATATTCCAAGTACTTTTTGGTTTGTTCGAATCTCTCGCATGATAGGACCAGACAGGGTGGTTCCCCTCGCAAATCGTCACTAAGAAATCATTTTTTCCGCCCTTCCCAAACGATCAAAAAATTTTGGAAAAAATACTTGAAGTAGAGCTGGCGTTCCTCTATAATCTGTTTTTTATTTCGTTCGAATATCCTGCATAGTAATCGACACGAACGTTTACGAAATTAACTCTCGTATTGCAAACAGGTTTTGCTTGGCCGCGATTTAGGGTAAACGATAATAATTCCGTGACAGAAGGAAAATTCAACCGTACGATCAGGAATGAACAAAATCACCAATATTAAGCTACTAAAAAGTTTTTAAAAATTGGTCGCTCGCCAGTAAATCACGTTAGACGGGTAGCTCGAGCGGCAACAGCAGCCAGAAGCGCGTAAAACGCGATAAATTCCGCGAACGCTGAGCAGAGATGCTCGGCGAAACAGAAACCGGTATAAATTAAAACGAAGCGTTATTCCTAAGCGGTCGGCATCCGAATTCGAGTAGCGACGCGTCGGTACGAAGCGCTTATTTAAACGAGTCGGAGATTCTGTCAGAGAGCGAGTGAGAAAGAGATATTAATATTCCCGGCTGTTGTTGCGCGAGCTTTAATAGACATTAACGTTATTATATTTAGCAGCGGCTGTGTAGTTTTCCCGGACACGTTATCCGCGCGAATCGATCACGTTCGTCGCCCGAGATGAGACTAGCGAGAATTGTTTTTCCTGCTCGTTGGTTTGTCATTGGTCGTGTACGTGATCGGGAATCGTGCGCGAGAGAACCGGTTTTCGTTGACTAATCGAATACGCAGTGGACAGCTTTATCGTTTGCCTCCGCGAGCGAAATAATGGAATTAGATTGACCCGGTGTAGAGTTACGAGGACGACGACGCGACAAAACGAGCCACGCGTTTCTCGATGCCGTAGAAAAACGCGTACGATTGATCAGCAAACTCTCTCGCGACGACAGAGACTTCTGGAGTTATTTTTTTCGGGTACTAGAGGACGACCCAAAAAGGATACCAGGAAACGAGGAAACGAGTCGATTGCCTGGGGAGAAGGGCTTGGCCCCAGCCAACCCTCTCTGCAAACACCCATCTACCAACGATTACTCAGAGGCCTTTGCCTTCGACGACGTTTGCACGATAGATTTATTATCGCGCCTTTATTGCTGATACGCCAGCCACTCTTCATCTAGCACGCTTCGCAGGCTATTCCCTTGCTACCGGTTTCGCTTCGGCGAGACACACTTGCTTATCATTTTTTTTTCCGCCGTTTACGGGTGGGCCTGATAGTACAGGGTACATTTTTACAATTGATTACTGTAAAGCTAATTTTCCGTGAGTAGCTTCATTTTGATGAGACGTATTTTATTATATTATTAATATTATACATATTTTATTCCTGCTATCCCTGTTAGCTACGACAATCGAGAATTTTTAGAGGATCTATAGGGATTGTTTAATTATATTCTCTAATAAATATATAAAAAAATATAAAATAAGAATCCAGTTGGGCACCAGAGTACCACGTGACCGTGCTCCTGCCCCGAAAATGGCTTCACGCCCCTCGCTTAAAGAAACAGTTTGTGCTCCGTTCCCTTATTCCTTTTTTTCTCTTTCTTCCTTGATCTCTCTTGAGGGGCGTTGGTGAGGGCACTTTCTTCGATTTACTCACCAACGCCATACTCCCGAGTGTGGCCACTCATGTTCTTGGCATTAACGTCCCCTTACTCCTATGTCCATGCTTTCCTTCGATCACGAGGTACCATTCTTTACCGCGTCCATTCAGTTTCAGTCTTCTTCCTCGTTCGTGATTAAAGTCGAAAGGTTCGCGAACATATTGAAGTACATCGGCGTGTTCCGAACGATTGTCGTTTAATGTCAACGAGCTCAGGGCGGTTCTCTTTGTAGAAGAAATTGATGAAATCCACACGAGCGGTTGTGTGTTCTCGCGTGATTTCCAGCGGAAGAAATCTCGTCGGTTCTCGAATGCATCAGGGAACACGGGGGGGATGATCCCGAGGCAGCTAATAAGGGACGATGGAGCGTGAGAGCGAGCTGCGGTAAATTCGATGATTTATTAGGAAACGAAGATTATTGTGTGGAAGGGAAGCGTCGCGAGCGGTAGTTGGACTGTTCGGGATCCGCGGGATCTTTCCGGTCGGTTGGAAATTCATTTATACGGGCCGCGAGTCAGCCACTGGAAAAGACGACTCGAGGAAATGAAACGATCTCGACGCGGAGGCAGCCTCATCCCTTTCCACTAGTTTCCACTCGACGCGAAACACCGAGCCGCGCCGAGCATTGCAGACGAGAGCACGCCAGAGGGACGGAGGAGCGCTTTTAACACATCTCGGACCAGTTTATTACAAACTGCTTCACTTCAGACTGCTTCTTCTTCCGCCGGAATATTTCTCTTCGAGCACAGTCTCGATTAAAAATCGTTGTCCCGTTAAACTCCAATTGCCGGCCAATTAACACCATCGGTGTTTCATTTAAATTCTCAGACTCTTTCCTTAAATGTTCGAAGTGTTTGGATCAGGGAAGGTAGAAGCCTACAGGCTCATTGTTAGACTAAGGATCTTTATCCTGAATAAAAAATGATCGAGTTGATTGCAGGACCACAGAAGCCAAATAAAATAAATACCCGTCTATAATAAATAATAATAACAATTCGTTGTTCCCTGCATAAAAGTATTAGTTATGCTCTGGACTTATTCCTTGGGTGGTTATCGCAACTAAGAGTTCTGCTTTTGATGAATCGACTAGCGATTCTAATTAAAGAGCACGCTAGAACAATGCGATATAACGATCCACAGTCGCTTGCCAAAGCATCTAGGAAAAACTATATTTTTAATGTTACGATACGATTTTATTGGCCACCGCTCTTCGCATTGGTTCTTCAGCGATATACAGAGTGGGACAATAGTTTTTAGTACAGAAAAATATGAAGTATCATAGCGGGGGATCTAGTTAATATTTTTCGCGTGGGTGCAAGCACGAAGATTTCCACTAGGTTCGTGTCTCCGTTGTTTCAAACGGAACGCTGTATTTTCTAGTCACTGCACAGCAAGACATTCAGATTATTTTACGAGAACCCGAAGGTCGTCCAAGGTCGAATGTCGTAGTGAAATAACCTTGACCGTTCTCGTTCGCGTGTTAAACTATTTGTTTTAACGACAGTTTGATTTTATTTATACTATATTTTCTAGTACCGGTTGAGGAGACACTAAGATATTTACGAAAGACGATCGAGCGAAGAGATACTGTCAGCGATTTTATAAGACTGCGCACATCGGTTTTAGCGGCGGAGCGTCGAAGCGTTAATGCGTTTCCACGTGCAACCGCGGACAGCCGATCCGTGAAACGTTCGCGACGTAAAACAACGATTTGGAAACCTGTTTTTCTGGACAAAATCATTTTAACGTTGCGTCAATGTTTCAGTATAGCAGCTCGTTAAATTCGTGTCGACATCGGCTAGTATATTACGAAGTATCGTATACTATTGTACATTAACAATTGAAAAATCGATGTGACTCACATTGTTTCTAAAAAAATATACATTTTTTAAAATTATTTATATTGAAATTTGTGGGAATGACATTTTTTGCCAAGTCAATGGAAATGCTTGCAAACGATTGTCTGACATTTCACGGTCGAAATTAAAAATACCTTTACGTCGATTTAATTCATAAAAATGCCACGAATGTAACCGGTGTGAAAAAAATGGAAACACTCCCTGATTATTATTTATTTATAAAATCACAAAGAAGGGACATGCAGAAAAATTCATGGTACAAAAGTCTTTCAATTGCTTCGGTGTTCTCGTTTTCAAGCATCAAAGGATTTATCGAGTGTATTAAAAAAATTGGTTGAAAATATGAAATTCGAGTAAGTAAATTTTGCCGTGGAAAAACACGTTTGCAGAGCTCCTCTGTGCGCGACGGTGAGAACCTAACATGTACCTCGTCGTCGTTTAACCGTCGTCGGGTGATCGCGTCGCGACAATATCCCGGAAACGGTGAGAGACGCTTGTAGAAGAACGATCGTTCCTCGGTGAAACAGCCTGGTAACAACGCGATCGTTATTTTTGGACGTGGTTGGAAATATTTTCGAGGTTCGCGAATTCGGAAGCTTGACGCCAGGCAGCCGCCAAACGTGAACAGGGTTTGGCGATCGTCGAGCCACTCCAGGATCAAGCGTGTCGAGCGTTCGCCGCCAGCTACTCGAAAACGCTCTGTGATGATCCCTTAACCCTTTCGTCGGGCCTCAATATTTATAAGCTCGAAGAGGGCCGTGCATCCGTTAACAGTTTTCGTTTGATCGTTGCCTCCTCGCCAAGCTTCGCACTCGTTCTCCTAGCCTAATCACCGATCTCGCGTTTCATTAGCGAGCACTATGGTCTGCATCTCGTGTGCATCCAACGCCGCCGGATTATTATTACTCTGCTGGCCACCTTGGTAGTTAGGATTTATATCGAGACCGACTTTCGACAACGGTCTCTCGATCTCTCTAGTGTTCGAGAAGGTAGCCTTTATTTCGACACTTTTCACTTTTAGCCTTGAGAATTTTTTCACAGACTTCGAAAAAGAAGTCTGTGCCTTTCTTCGCTTTTTTTCTATGTTTGTTCACCAATCACCGAAACCATTTGCATCTTTTAGAGTATGTCCCCGGGGTGGTCGTTATAAAATTTTTGCATTGTTTTATTCCTAACGAAAAAATTGTGAAAAATGTACAAAGCACGTCTAAACCAGCGCACATAATTTTGCATTTTAGTTTATTCGAATATCTTGCATGGTAATCGAGAAATACCTTGGTGAAGTTAGGGGTTGTCGAAGTAACATTCCAGCCAAGTTTGCTCCCCTGCGAAGGTTCTCGTCAAAAAGATATTTTCTCTTCCCCGTCAACGAACGACCTACAATTTTGAAAAAATTTAGAAAGTGGGGCCAAGACCTGCACAATTTGTATTTTTGTTTGTTTGAACATCTTGCGTAAAGAAGTTAGAGTTAGTTCGTTTGGGAAAGCTCGACTGTCGTGAAATATTTTATTCCTGTTTTCGTCGCTGTTTTACTAGGCATGCTATTATTTATGTAACAAAGGGATTACAGTGAGCGAGTCGCAGCGCCGTGCCGCGTATAAATCGAATCGTATCGAGTCGAATCTTATTCCCGTTCCGTCGCTCGGGTTCGGGATTACCGGCAACCGGGACACGGATTCCACTAATCCCCGTCGTTCCTCAGAAATTCACGGGAATCCTTCTCGGCCGTCGAGGTCGAATCTCTCCTCTTCCCCTTCGGAGCGTATGCGAATTGGTTCCCCCGGCCTTTAAAAATACCCAGATTCTCACGAATCGAGCCGGTTTCGTAATTCGGCCGTTCTCGGGGCGCCACGCTTGCTAAAAAAGCCACGGGACCGTTCCACACGAAAGCGAAACGCGGTCTCTCTCTCTGTCCGTCTGGCCGACCGCCAATCACAGAAAACCGCCTGTTGAATTCGCCATCGAAATCAAACGCGAGCTTCCACCCTTTTCTCGATGATCGATCGATCCAGAACGGAGAGACACCCTCGACCGAACTTCCGGCCCGGACTGTCCTCGCTTTCTTCACCGAGGCGAACTTTCGCGATCGAACAACTTTCCTCGCCGCTATCGCAATCCTTTCTTCGAAACCGACCGCGAGTCTTCGCCCCTCCAAACTTTCGACCAGCACGCTAAGTCCTCTGCAAAACCCTATTTTTCCCAGTGAAAATTCAATTTTTCAACCTTCATATTTTTCACACATTCTCCTATACACCAGTCGATAACGCGCCGGAGATTTGAATTCGAAAATATTAGCCATTTTCGAGTTCAAAGTAAAATCAGTTATTCCGAGAACTCATTCGCAGGGCACGAAACGACAGGTTCGAATATTTTCATTTCATTTATAATAAAAATAAAATAAATAAATCGACGTAAAGGTATTTTTCGGCTACAAAATGTCAGACGATACTTCGTATTCAGTGCTCGCATTTCCACAAACTTCGGTATAGAATATTCAAGAGAAAAATATCATCTCGATTATTTTAAATATTTTTATTCGATTCGCGTTAGTTGTCAGTATCTTGAATTAAACGAGTAAACACGTTCCGAATTGCGTCGTGTTTGGTCTCCCTTTAATCGGCAAAATGTGGCGAATAAGCCGAGGCGAGAGTTTCATTAATAAATAATTCTGTCGTTATTGTATCAGAGACTGATTCCCATCTTGCTCAGCCATTTCTGTAATAAGTTAATAAAGGTCTGCGCGTCGATAATCTAATGTTACATCGATGCAGAAGATCGGATCGAACCGGGTGACTGAGTATCGGTGAATTTCAAGCATCTTCCTGATCGTAGGTGGAAATTGGTCTCGCGAAATGCGTGGGCGGTCGGTCACGGCAATACGGAATCGCGCGAAACCGTTGTCAGAGTGTAGGCGGTGGTTAGGCGAACGGTGGTTGGCCGTTCGCCAAAGTTCACCGTCGTTCTCTCTCTCTGATCTCGCGAATAATATCAATCATAACTATAATAACATTGTTATCGTACGCGCACCGAGAAACATCAAAATTAGTACGCAGCTATCTTCGATTACGAAAAAACAAGCAATAAAACGAGCGTACCTCGTCCAAGAGATTTCGCACGATTCGTCTCGGAGTCATTAGGTTAAAGATAAGTCGGTTAAAGATAGTTTTATATCTACGAAAAACCGTGCGAAATTTGTTGTCGGTTTAATTCGTCGGACATCGGGCGCGCTTGTATTTTATTAATCCCTTTTACGAGACGATTAAAACGTCATAAATCGAAGTCTGAGTAACGAAGAATAAATATGTTACAAGTCACAGGAAAAACTTCTTCCTTTAACAATTTCTGTAAATCACGAATGATATAGTTTGGTTTGGTGAACGCATCAAATCAACAGTTTGACGAGTCCACTATAGTCTGAATAGTCGAGAAAATAATAAAAGGAGGACGATGTACTCGAAGAATACGTAACGTGTATCTCGGAACATCCTTCCGACTCTCTTCTGTCTTGCGAGTACCTGAGAACACTTTGATCCTGTACGGAGAAATGAATTTGTATTCGAATCCTTATCTGATGCAATTGCTTCAGGAAATTTTGATCTTCGGTATAAAGAGAAGAAGACTCGACTGTAGGTCTCCTCGAATTGCTTTGGTGAAATCTTGGTCTTGAACAGACGAAGAGAATACTTCTAACCGGTTTCCACAATTTGCAACAGCTGCAGAAAAATTCAGTGAATACAAGAGGAAACGAACGTCCGCTGGATTTTCTAATATTTCACGAGAGAAAATATTGATCCTGAATAGAGGAAGTACACCTGAATCTCTCTTTGCTCCCAGTGTGTTAAAGTTGGTTCAGAAAATATTGGACTGAATTTCTATTCGACTCCTGAATCTTGCAACAGCTGCAGAAAATTTCAATCTTGAATACGAGGTGAAACAAACGTCTACCGGATCCTAATGTCTTTCAAGAGCTTCGGAAAATATTGATCCTGAATAGAGGAAGTATACCTGAATTTCTCTTTGCCTCCAGTTTCTTCAAAAATTGGTTGAGAAAATATTGATCTTGAACGGAATTGTTGAATTTCTATTCGACTACTGAATCTTGCAACAGCTTCAAAAAAATCCTAATGTCTTGGAAGAGCTTTGAAAAATATTGATCTTGAATAGAGAAAGTATACCTGAATATCTCTTTGCTCCCAGTTTTTTCAAAAATTGGTTCAGGAAATATTCGAATAACTACAGTCCAGTGTGTGGCGATGACTTTGGGAAATTTCGGGATAAGGTATTCAGAGGGTTAAGTTTGATAATAACGTATAAACCTGGTGGTTTTTCGGCTGGAGGAAGAATTTTGAGGGTCGCTTCGGCTGTGGAAGCTGGCAGGTCGAGTCACGGTCGGTCCGAGGGAAGTGGGTCGATGAAATGGAACGTATCGGGTCGGAGCACGATGCTGCAGCCAGCCGAGTTCGATACAGGGTGTATTCACGGGGCAGAAGCGGCTCTGGTACTCCTATATTCTCCTCGTTGGCTCACGGAGCAGAACAGAACAGAATAGAGGAACAGAACGGAACAGAACAGAACATAGCTGAGCGGTGCGGAGAGGACGCAGGATCTCTGTCGGAAGCGGGGCGAGGCGGATCGAAGAGGGTAGTTTTCTCTCTTTCTCTCTCTTAGTCGCTCTCGGTCGGCGTTCGACGAGGCTATCTTTGGGAATTTTTGCTGGTCCGTTGCCGCAAAGGGAGCCAGCGAGTAGAAAATCGATGGACACCGAGCGCATCCAATTAGGCGGGAACAAAAGGCTTTCGGTGGATTCGCTGCCGCGTGTATCTATCTATTCTATATTCTATAATACGTGTATATTGTGGAGGATTGGTCGCGGGGATGACCCGGGAGCGACGAGCGCGCGTGCACCTCGAATCTTATCCCGCAGTGAAACCCGTCCAGTCCCCCAAGAAGCACGAAAATATCGTTTCGCGAAATTGGATTCAGCCCCGAGAGAAGCTCGCGAGATCCGCGCAACCGCGGCGTCGGCCGACCCGCACGAAAATTACCCTCTATCTCCGGGCCGAAAATCGCGCCGTCAGGTTCCTGCACCAGTTCTGTCTACCACTGCACATTCTCTTCCACGTAGACGACCACGACTATCCCAAGTCAGTCGTACCCGCTCGCCACTGTTTCTCGTCGAGCTCGACGGCCTCCTTTCCCGAGATTTTTTTTTCTTTCCCTAGCAAGCCTTGGAAAATTAAAAATATTGAAATTATTTAATTCAACAAGTGGGGGGCTAATTTCTAAGAGGCTACGAAGTTAGGGATTGTCTAGACAGAATTTTACATAGATTTTGATATCGCTTTCGAAAATCATCAACGGAAAATCATTTTCCTCTGTGAAAAATTCTGAGAAAAACATATGGAATAGAAGCGACTCGCGTCTAGAATCTGCAACTTAGTTTGCTGAAATATCTGGCACAGTGCCCGAGATAACCGGTAGTAAAGTTTACCAGTTGCACGAAACAGCGTTTTCCATAAAAGTGATGAGAACTTCGGAGCAGAGCTATAGTAATTCGCGATGCGCGACGTCGCGACTTGTTCAGGACACCTTGAATTCAGGAGAAGACGGTCCTTTGATTCGACTACCTTTTGAGGTATATTTAAGCAGAGCTTTCGGCGCGGGAGCGAGAATCTTCTGACGATCGTAAAACACGGTGATCCGTGGAAACTTCGGGGCTTTCGTGAAACGGGATATTTTTAGCGAACGTGGTAGCGCGCGCATACACACACACACACACACACACACACACACACACGGTCATACTATTCACGATTTCTGTGTCCAGCGAGGCTGGATTACGGGTTTCTTTTGGTTCCGGGCTTGTGTGTCGTCGATCGATCCTGTCCGCAACGGGCTCACCGGGAAATTGTGTTCGAGGCATGGCGACTTTTCATCACCCGCATCGCTCTGTATATTAAGTCGGGGTTCATATTGATTTCATCCTCTTTTTTAATAATGTTTCTGTCGCTTCCGAAACTTTTATGAATAACACGTAAACGATGCAGCGTCGATTCTGATTTTTCATAGGGTCGATCAAAGGGTTTCTCTAAACCCTGGAAAATTTAATGACCTGTCGCCTCGACTCGCTAATTCCCGCAAGAGTTAATCCGGTTTTCATAAGCTTTTCCGTTGCTCTACAATTTCTCTTAGGCTTTGGATAGTCTGCCTAATCTGTCGTTTGCGCTGACGGACCTACGCTGATTAAGATATCTTTTCGCTGACAGGCAGCTCCTCCTCGGATCTTCAGCTTTCCTTACTATTAATCTCTAAAGTTTATTTTCTGAGTGCTGATCGATCGCCTGCTAACCTCCAACATAGCTCCAAATTTTCTCTTTAGACACTGCGAGCAACTTGCAATTCTCGGGATGACCCCACGACCCAATTATAAATATTTTCTTGACGATTAAATTTTGTTTCCGATGGTCTCGTAGCTTCCGCAAATGTCTCGAATTTTTCTTAGTCCCCAAAGTCCAGCATAAGAATGCCTATGAACGATTTCTGAATCGTTTTCAAAGATCCGCGAATTTTTCCCAGAATGAACTGATCCCAGCTGTAGTGATTTTCTGTACGATGTTTCCAATTAGTCCCCTAAAGTTTCAGCATATAATTTCAGTTAGTCCTCGGAATCAAATTTATCTGGAAGCCCATAATCCACGTTCAAGTCGTGTGCAAGCAGAGAGAACCATTTTTGGAAAGAGCTGTAGGTGAAGCTCGAAAGCAACAGGGAGACGGGGAGTTCGGTCCAGACCAAAATGGAACCGGGTGGTTGTCGCAAACCGTCGAAAGTTTGGAGCGCTTTAGCCTAGCCGGCGGCTAGCTCAAGCGAGAATTGCATTTTCATCGTTCAGGTCGGCTCTCGCGGTTTATAACCGGCGACGGTTCTACGCTGGACCCTCGATTAAGTCGGCTTCGACGAGCAGATCGATATTTCAAGGTTCTGCCGACCTGCAACGTAACGTTTGCCCTCCGAATACGAAAATACGATCGCGTAACTCTTTCCCTCCGAGCTTTCGTTCCGCCGCGCCGCGAATCTCCTCGATCGTCTCCGAGAATGATTTTTCCTGGGAACGAGCAAGAAATCCCTCTGTGTATGGTTTCTGGTTGGTTGCGCATCGAGCGGGGCGAAACAAGCGTGGAAAAATATTAGTTTCGAAATAAAACACTGTTTCGCAACTTGGAAAACATCATCGGAAAGTTTCGATTTCGATGCACGATCTCGACCAAGTTTATTAATACATTTATGATAGAAATATTTATATAGAAACATATAAACAATAACCTCCTATTTACGGAGGTTGAAAGAATTTTATATAATTCTGCAACACAATTTCCAAGCGAAATCAATTTGTGAACGATCAAGATCATTAAGTATGCTCCAATTTATGCTATTTTCCCTGTGCCTTCTTATTTGCACATCGGGTGCAAACCGTAAGAAAAATGTTTCCTGCCCCCCTGCACAGAGAAGACGATGCTGTCAATGAAAGAAGAGCGCAACGGCAATGACAATCAGCGAAACGAGGCGAAGAAGAAGGGGCGGTGGGAAAGTCAGGGAAACGCGTCGAAACGCGAAGAAACGGCCAATGAAACGCAAGGTGCATCGGCGAGGAGACGGGGGATGAAAAGCGTCGCCGCAAATCCGCGATTAGCCTACATTCCTTCGAAGCTTCCGTCGAAACGTGCTCGATTACGTCGTTGTACAGGCTGCCACGTACCTGTGATCCACCCTCGAAAATTAGCTAAACCATTTTAAAGGCGTGGAAGGGCTTGGATAACAATTCGCGATCGCTTGTCTCGATCCTTAAGATGAACGGCACGAAAAATTCCCTGGAACTGGTTCTCCTCGTAATCCTCGATAAAAATGTAATTATTTCCTGTACATTTTTTCCTTACGGTTTTACAATTTTCTTTCGATATAAGACGATGTTTTTCTCGCAACAAGAAAATCCCCTCTCCTTCCGAAGTAGTCAATTAAATTAAAAAGTCTCGGTTTGGTCCGAAAGTTCGTGCCATTTGTAAATTAAAATTGAAAGCTGAAATTCAGATATTTATTCATAGATTTATTCAATACCATATTCTCCATTCTGTATTATTACTTTCTGCCATTTTCGAGGTAACATGAATACCTTAATTTTATCTTCGATTCTTAATTTAAGAACGCTACGAACTCTCTTCCCGACCTAATATTATTAAAATAATAATAATTTATTTAATTTCGACCTCGCGGCCAAGAAATCGAGCTTGGCTTTACATGTCTACTGTCTAACTCATCCTTCCATCCATTCTTCCATTATGTTTTACCACTGAACTAACCAAGGATAATCGTTTGTTTCAGGGGGTTCGGCAAGCAAGGTTACCAATGCCAAGGTAAGCTTTATCCTGCACAATCTACCCGGACATCCGTAAAGCATTGCAGACATAAGGTATGGCGATGATGCTCGTGTTTCAGTCTGCAGCTTCGTGGTGCACAAGCGATGTCACGAATACGTGACGTTCACGTGTCCCGGGGCGGACAAGGGAGCTGATTCGGATGTAAGTGTCGACGTACAAGTCCGTGTCTATCTCAAAGTCCGCGACTTGTTTTTTGTTTCGGGTTTATACTACTCGTTTCTCGGCGCAGTTGATACGCGCCCGCGCGCGCTCACCTTTCCTCGTGTTCGTCACAGCCGTGGATCCATCATTCTCTTTTCGTTTATACTTTTGCACACCGGACGACTGCAGTTCCGTGAAAAAAATACAGATCAAAATGATAGAAATAAAATGATTGGAAAGATCCTGAGCTGGAGAGGACTGGGAAAGGACCACCCGGGGCTGAGAGCTATATATTTATTCCACGTTTTATCGCACCGCGCACGATTGGCCTAAGCGTTCTCTGCGCTTCGTTTAACCACGCTTGTGACACGGAATAATTTTTCGCGGATACCGAGCCGAACCGATTTTATTCGCGAAATTCTCGCTGGAACCGCCGCAAAACGTTCGCGACTCTCCTTGAGATCGCCGCTCGGAAATACACTTGTCGAAACCGATTTTGAATTGGAACACGAGGATCCGTTACGGGTCGCGAACGTTTCGTCGACCGCGCGGAGAAACCGGGTTTTCAGTTTTACTTTCGGGGATTCTGACTAAAAACGATCAATGTCCTAGCGTCTTCCCCGGCCCCTCGATGCTGATCCCCTCGTGCTTCTGTGCTTCGAAGATGACTCTCTCTCTATTTCTTTCTCTCTTTCTTTCTCTCTCATTCTCTCTCTTTCTCTCTCTCTAACTCTCACTTTTGACACCCACGAACGTCCCTTATCCGATTCGATCTCTCGACGATCTCACCGATTCTTCCCTCACCGATCTCGCGACTTTAATCCGGCGATTTTGCGCTTCGGATCTACGAGGCGACGATCTTAATCCCCGAGTCCTGAGAAACTCGATAAGACGATTTTCACGTGTACCCAATGGTCCAGGAGATGTATGATGTTTCAGCTGATTCCAACAGATTATTCAATAGTGCGAAGAATCTGCGGATGAAGAAAATACAAGAATCGTTGTCAATCAATATGATTATTAATTAAATGAAATTATTCTTCGAAAAGACAATGTTTCTAGGTTCGAGGAATGTTAATATAGTGGAGTAATTTGATGAAATAGTGACATTGGATTATTTAGCTTATACGATCAAAAACCTGAAAAAATTATGCTGCACTCTCTCTAGCTTTCGTACCAATTTGAAATCTATGAGATATCTCTTCGAAACACCTCGGAAATTTTTATATCGCTTAGATCCGCAGTCTAATAATAACATTGTCGAGTTTTGCAGGACAGGTCCGGTTGTCGGCGGACTGCACGTGATAGAAAAGCACGATTGGACGGTTGCGCGTATCGAAAATTGAATCGCCCGGTTACACCGTCGGCGATAAATGTCGCAGAAAACAAGCGTTAAAACCGAAAACGGCTGGCGTCAATCATCGATGCGAGCAGAATTACCTGTGTAACGAGAGTCGGTCGTCGCAAGCGCGAAGCACATAATCGAGTTCGCGCTTCCGGACTTTGACGGCCGAGCGTTCCGTAGACTATAATAGTTCGTGTCGCGACGCATAACGCCCGATGGGAGTTATGGTAGCGCTCGGATAATTGTCGCGGCTCTTGTTTCGCAACAAAGATGGAAATTTTCGTGGAACTCGACGCTGTACTACCCAATTTGTCGTTCGTGCTAGTACCGCGCAAATCGAGAACTATCGCGCGTACGCCCACGGCTCGGAGATTGTTATCGCGATATTCGCTCCGGACACTCGCTGATCAATCGCTTGTATTCAGTTTACACAAGTATCGGAGAGTTTGCAAGGTTGCCCTCCGCTTTCTTTTATAGTCGGGAATTCGCACGAAAACGTTAGCGGTTTACAGATTGCTATCATGGTTTTTGGCTTTAGATTCTCAGAGATTATTCGGCTCGCGTGTTTCTGCTTTGTTGAACATACGAACGAGATACGAAATTTTATAGAGTTCAGCTTTGGCTGGTTCCTGTGCTTTCTTTTACTTCGTACTCGAGGATTAAAAATTTACACGAACGTCCGCGAACTTTACGAAGAGTCCCGAAGGTCAGGAGTGCACAAAGATTCCCGTAGAACAACCGAGCATAGGTTTCGTCAATTTTTCAGCTATTGTTTCCACTCGCCTGTGAACATCATAGATTTTAACATCATTAGATTATCAATATTATTAAATAAAGGAAGAACTTCCAGTTCGCGAGAGTATGGCACGAGCGACAATTATCCGAGCAGCGTACCGATCGCTTACCGCGAGAAAATCGGTGAGATCGAGTCCGATCGACGGATCCGATCTAGAATCAGTCCCGAGATCCTAACGATCCTGATCCAACCTGGTCCACCGAGACATATCCGTCCCGAAGCCATGAACCCCCGAGAGTCTGCGTGTGTGTGCACGGTGTAATGGTGTAATAACGCAGGACACGCGGACGAAGCACCATTTCAAGCAACATACCTACAACAGCCCCACCTTCTGTGACCACTGCGGTAGTCTTCTCTATGGTGTCATCCACCAGGGCATGAAGTGCCAAGGTATCATAATTAAAAACCAAAGAAAACCGAGACTTATTAATAAACGAAAGAAATACGAGAACACGCAACCAGTCACACGCACACAGACACACGAAAGGAAATGAATCCGATTGTGGAACACGGAACACTTGTCGCACGTATACCGAAAAGGAATATCGTATACATTTTGTTTCTTTGGCCCACCGATTGTACATGGTGTTGCTTTGTTCTTCGTCTTTGTACCTCTAACAAAATCTTCGTACTCTTCTAATCGTGTTCTTATATATATACTTCTTCTTGCTGTTACTACTACTACTTCTTTTTCTACTACTACGACGACTACTACTACCGTTACTACTACTATTGTACTATTACAGCTACTACTACTGCAACTACTATTACTACTACTCTACTACTACTACTACTACTACTACAACTTCTATCACTTATTCTACTCGTTCTTCTTCTTCCTGCTCCTACTCTATGTAAATAGATCTCTTGGCTTAGCTATCCGTGGAGCGCGCTCTCGAAAATGCTTGTGTACAGTCTCTCCGAACGTGTTTTCGATTGCGCGCCGATTTCGATCCCCGATGACGAGGAAATCGGTTCTCTATTTGCTTAAAGACCGCTTGTCCGTGTTCTTTCTTCGCTGTCTCATGTGCTGGGGCACATTGTCCACGCCCCTCCGATCGGGAACCAAATCGCTGCTCGCGCTCTCTGCCGGAGGCGTACACTTTGCGGTCGCGCGCTTCCTTCTGTAATCTGTGTGCGCACCGATGACTGGTTTTTTCGAAAAAAGGAACAAAAGCAATCGGAGAGAGAAGAAAAAGAGCCACGAATTATAACGACAACACGTCCGAGTTTTCTTCCGTTCGCTTTTCTCTCTCTCTTTCTGCTTTCCCTTTCGCGCACGTTCTTACGCAGGCACGGGCTCCGGATTGCCCCCAGGGGCACTGGTCCACGTCCAGTAATTAAAGAGATAGTCTCTACCTGTCTTTCTCTGTGTAGATTGTTCCGAGTGGGAGTGGCTTCGTGGCTCTCGATACACACGATTCTATCTGTTTGTGTAGCATCGGAAAGAGACGAAACTTTCTCTTTCTCCGTGTAAATTGACCTGACTGGGCGTGGAGAATCTCTTTTCATCTGTACAGAGTGCTCCGAGTGGGCGTGGCCTAGTGGCCCGCGGGGCAATCCCCACCCAAGCCTGCCGTAGACTCTTTCAGATACCGTCACTCTTTCTGTCCACTGGATCCTGCGGTGGGAACAGCGCGAATCGATTGAGAATTGCAAGGATCGATTCGCCTGGCCCACCGATGGACCCCACCGTCTCGTTTCTTCGTCCACGCACACAATTCTGTTGGTTTTCCGATGCGTGCGCGCACGAGAGACGTTTCTATCCCTGAAACTTCTATGTTTTCGGCGCGCTGCCGTGCACAGACTTCACTTTTCGTTGGTGTGTACGTGCGTGTGTGTGTGTGTGTGTTGGTGTTGTCGCACGCTCGCTCGCGCGACCCGCGTCTCCAGCTTGACGAAGCTCGAGATCCGTGCGTGTCACTTTCGACGAATGATCTTTGTAGTTGGATTCGTCGAGTCTCTTTCTCTCTAGTCTCTAGAGCACTAGAGCTTGAAGCACGTCTCTCGAGTCATCAAACCAGTCGCAAAGTAGAATAGAACAGGCATGGGCGACTGCCGTCCTACGCCCTGGGAGGCCGCTTCGTGGCAGAGTCGCCAGATTAAGACTTTTGCCTCCCACTCTGCGTCACGTGACTAATCCTGTACTGGCAGTGAACCGGGGTAACTTTTTCCCCTAGATTCGAATCAATTCCCCTGATCTGGCGGCTCTCCTCCGTGGCATCCGGAGAGCAAAACGCTCCGGGCGAGTCTTTGGTCTTCGAACTCTGTCGATCGTAAAAATAAATAAATAAATATAATAATAAATAAAACTCTTCATTGATGTCGAAAGAAAAATATAAGGGAGGGGGGGTTTCGTTAAAAAAGAATACACCCATATGGTTTCTTTAGACTCTCTTTTATTTTCTTTGCTATCTTTGATCACTAGACTGCGGATCCTTATGCAAAGTAATATAATATAATATGTTTGCATTGACTGCAAGACACAGGAGACAAATAAAAAATTTCTTCTTCTTTGAACCATCTTATTAAACTAAAACTACTACATTGATGTACTTGAATCTTTTTAATACGACCGTTGCATGAGAGAACGCATAAAATCCGCAGGGAATCCGAAGTTTTCAACACAGTTCGAAGACCACCGATCTATCTCGCTCTATCTCGCTACACAGTAGTGCACCACAGTATTGCATAATATATCCACAGAAAAGTTAAGAAAAATCGAGTTTTTATCTTATTGTGCACTTTAGAAAGAAACTAGAGAAAATATTGAGAACATTGTCTTCGACAATGTCTCGCTACTGAAAATATTCACAATCGCATGCGCTGTTCGGTAGAATGTTCATGATTTTTTTTCGTAATTATTCGTTCAGCGGAATGAAAGAAATAGAGCTAATTGACGGAAACTAAGTTCTTGCTGTAGCTGTCCTTGCGGTGGGGGTACCGATTCGAAATTTGTCACGCAGCATTTTCAACAAATTGATTCAAGAGAAATTATTTATATTCAAGTATTTTAATCCGATTATGAAAAGTAACCGCAGTGAAACATACACCGGCAGTTATTGGTACGTTTGCCCTTTAACCGTGCACTACTGTACAGAGTAGAGCGATTCGGTAGGTGTGTATGTCGGGTTTGAACGGGAAAGCAGAGCCCCAGAGGGACTCCCGGTGGCCCATGGCTGAGAATCGAGTGTCGGTTCGATGGAACCGAGCGTAGTCTGGCGAAAGCACGCATCGATCAGCTTGCCGGATAGAAAGGGAGAGCTTTGGACGGCGCGGCGGCGGCCGAGAGAAACGGTCCTCCGTCGTCGTCTCGGACATTTGTAAATAGTCGTTGTTCCACGTTTTCTGTACAGTTTGTTTTTGCGCTCTGTGTCCCTTCGCTTCTACCAGCCTGTCGGCGACGACACTGTCTTCCCCCGCACTCTCTTCACCGTCTCTCTTCTGTTTTCTTTACTCTTTTCTATTTCCCGCAATCCCGCGCGCCGCTGCGAATCGAACCAAGGAACAGCAGGGTTCTCGCGAACGACTTAGATCGAACACGTCCATCTACGAACAGCAGCTACAACACCCAAAGAACCCGGCGAGAAGAATTCTTTCTCTGTCTCCCGCTTGGAGAATTCTTCACGATCGAGTGTCCTCGTTGAACCGAAGAAACAGGGAGCAAACAACAACCGTGGGAGAAACAACCGGAAAAAAGCGCGCCGCGGAAACGAACTTAATGTCTCTGCTCCGTCGAACGGAATCGGAGCTTCCGTCTTCCCCCCTTCGCCCCTTTTCTCTCTCTACCAGTTTCTCTCGGTCTCTCGACCCTGTTCTCTGTCAAAGAGAACCAACGAGCCGAGGCTCTCCCCAAGGGTGTCTTTATCGGCGTCTCGTGAAAGCGAAATCGCTGCCTCTCTGGTCTTCGCAAGCGAACGATGAGCTTGATTCCAGCTTCCTCGATGCTTGATTCCGCCGTGGGACTGTCTGTCATCTGCGGTCTCGTCATCGCGAGATGCTACGGCACGCGATTTTCACCTTTCGTTACCTACAATCCATCCCGAGGAGTTATGGTATCCGTTGACTCGGTTTTTTTTCGGAGCGATCCACGGGAACGGTGGCCTCTCGGTGCTTCCGACCCGCACTCTATCTTCCCTCTCTTTCTTACTCTCTCTCTCTCTCTCTTTCTATTTCTCTTTCTTTCTCTATCTCTATCTCTCTCTATCTGTCTCGCTCGTCCTTTCTTTCTCTCGCTCATCCCCAGGATCGGACCAGAATGAAGGACCGGGTGTTCCTTGGACCCCTTTTTGTGTTCCCAGATGAGCACCGCACACAAATGGGATGTTTTCACGTTCCTGACGCCGACCTTCTGCGACCACTGCGGCTCGATGCTTCACGGTATCGCGCATCAGGGACTTAAATGTTCAGGTAGCCTAGCATATATTGATTCGATAACAGAGAAAAACCGGAAACAGGCAGGTCCGCCGAAAAGGAAGCTCTCGCGATTACAAGCCTCGGATTCGTCTCGTCGCGTCGCACGGTGGTGCCAATTCCTCGGAAACCTGGCCAAAATTCAGTCTGTTTAATTGCTATCCGGAGCTTCCGACGTCGTTTGAATTGTTTTTTTATTTTTTTAAATATACACGGTCAGTCGAAGTTGAAAGTTCGTGCTGCTTGGTGTCTTGGAAGTTCGGAGCATGTTCTATGTGTGTCAGAGATAGTTTTACTCTCGAAAGAATTTATGTGTGAAACATTTTTACTGTTGACGTAGATGTACGTAGTATTACCGTAGTCCGTAGTATTTTCTTTATTGACTCACGCTCGCATCATGCCGCGACGAATCGCGTTCTTTCTACGAAAAAAGTCCTACTACAATGTCATGTCGCTAGCTATACGAATTGTTAGAAAGAGAGCTTGCCGTAGATGAAATGTAGGAACGTATTTCAAAGATCATTTACAACGACTGACTCTCCGTTCTGATCCATTCATCGGTCTTGTAGAATGAATCGTGCAAGTAATGTAGATGACACAGGTAGCACATCCCATTCCGATGATTCAGAACTAGAGTTCGAACATAGGTAGTTATAGAATTAATATACGAATATGTCAGCATTCTTCATTTCAAACATTATTCACGATCCACTGTTTCCTTTTACGAATTATATATGATATTGAACGTGGCCCACTGAAGAGGCCCACTAAAATGGTCCAGTGAAGTGGACCAGTGAGATGGTCGACTGAGGTGGCCCACTGCAATAATGACTCAACGATGGGGCCCACTGTGCTGGTCCACAGAAATGGCTCACTGAGAAGGGTCCACTGTGATAGCCCACTGAAGAGGTTAAATAAAATAATGGTCCACAGAAGTGACTCCACTGAAGGAGCCCACTGAAGAGGCTTGCCGAAATAATGGTCCATTGCAGTGGCCCACAAAAATGACCCACAAAAATCTTGCCCCCCAGAACTAGCTGAGTTGTTGAGTCCACTCAAATGTCGAGTTTTTCACCAAAAAGCATTGTGAAGCACTACGTTCACTTTGCTGCATAAAATCTCAATGAATGTTCACACAATCTAATTTAACACCAACATTCGCACCAATGAAATTCAACGACGAAATCATTTCTAAAATACACGAAATCAATACTTCTTTAAAGTATAAAAAATCGAAATTTGTAATTTTGGCCAGGTTTTCGAGAAATGGCACCGTTGTGCACTCTCGTGTCCTCGTCTAGCCGAGAAGAGGCTCTCTTCGGTCTCCAGATTTCTCAGCAAGCTCACCCGCGATTCTCCGTTTCGGAAAACCCTTTCTCCGCTAGCGAGCTAGCAAGTGTTTCCAGTAGCATAATTGCTTGGCAAGTAGCAGTATCTTATCGTACCCGTCCACGGTGTGTCGACCGTCTCGCACGGCTCCCTGTACCCGTAATCGTTGTTGGCCCGCCAGCCCTTGCTCGAGATCTCTTGTCGGATTCGAAGCTCTCGTCCGTATCGAGAATATAACACGCATCGATAAGCGAAAGGGTTAGATGCCAGTTTCAACGTTATTCCCCGCGCATTGCGTGCTGCGTAGAGAATTCGTGCTAACCAGAGAGCTGTGTTGATCTACTACGAGATGCCCGCCGTAGCCCTGAACAAACACGAAATCGCCCGGGCGGCCTCAGGTCACCCAAACGGCCGAGAATCGTCGAGAAGAATTTACCATCGAATTTTGTCAATTCCGATTTCTTTAAATATTTATTTTTTTAACGCTGAACTCGCCGAGCACTAAAAATGTCTGGTACGTGTGTCGCCTCAATAAAAATGTCACGATAGAGTTTGCACAAAGTTACAACAAAGTTTCAGAGATATATTTAACATAATTAGTAAACAAATTTGTTTAAAATAAGTAGCAGTCGAGGAAAACTATTCTTTGAAGTAGATCTCGATCAAAACTATAAATCCTAAAAATTCGCAGTGTTGAGCGATCGTAGATCACGTAGAAAATGTTTGTACACGAGCGACACACGTCGGCCTCAGACTGTCTTGCATACATAAACCGAGAGGGACATATGTATTTCGGTATAGCGTGGTTCATCCGGAGCACTTGGTCTGCCCATTCTCAACAGCTCCGTGCTCTTTCTTGTTCTGCGGCCACTTGGACGTTCGTTGTTTCTCTATTGTTCGCTTTTCCAGTGGATCCGTTTAGCGCGGATCGATCCGACGATTAGCGCGAACGTTGGGGTCGTTAAAGTCTCGACGGTCTCGGCCGGTCGGATAGCCCGTGGCTACCCGGTGCGAACCGGTAGCCCCCCAGACCCCTAATCTCGCGTCACAGTATCGCGTGTCACGTCACTCGGTTTTCTCTCTCCTTCTCGCTCCTCGCTTTTACTCACCGTCGCCTCTCTATCTCTCTCTTTCTCTCTACCTATCTCTATCTCTCTTTCTTTACCTCTGTCTTTCTCTATCTTTCTCTCTCTCTCTCTTGATCGTACTCTATGGCACGTTTTTTTTCAGAGCTCGCCGCCTTATACATAAGAAAGTATACATATATATACTGTATATATTGTGCCTCTTCTGACGTTGTACATACGATATACTACACGTGTATAACCCCCCCCCACCCCCACGTGCCCCTCGCGAGTCTTCGTTTTTAGATCTCTGTGGATATCCTAGTTATACTCTATATATCGTACACTCTATTGTTTTCTATATATCGCGCATGCTCAGTAGTTTGTAGACACGTGTATGTGTCCCTTGTATGTGTATGTGTATCAGATATATACCCGTAGACCACGATAAAAAATGAACCCAACGACGAGTACACGCGAGCGCAGAGACCCGACCCGCTCGACGGTCGCGCGCTACCCTCTCTGCGACTGTCGGGTAAAATCATGTTGAACTTTTACAGAGGAATGTATGTAGTTTTATTCAGACATCTCGCGACACACACTTGCATGCCCGGCGAAACATTTTCGAATTATTTCGACGAAAACGAATGAATGCTGTTCAAGCCAGTGGCCAGATTAAGAGAATGCAATCGTACCACTTTTATTAGTTTCAGCTTATCAATATCTTAATTTTATCGTTGAATTTTTATTTAACCCTTTGCAGTCTGAGCTATTTTAACTCGAAAATTAAACATTTCTTCCGAACCTAGACTAATTTCGTTATACATATATGATTGTATATGATAACTGTATATTATACAGTTGTAGTGCAATTTTTAGTGGTGTCTCTCTCTCTCTTTGAGTCACCACTCGAGTGCTAGCAAAACGAAGTAAGTAGCGAATACTAATTGAATACTATTTGTCCTCCCGTGGAAAGTGTCCGTTCTTTTACCCGACGATCGCAGACCTGGTCGCAGTAAGACTGCGCGCGCCATGTTACTCGCCCGTAACTTCCGCGGGTACCCGCCACTTTCGTTTTTCGGCTCCCGATTCCGCTCGAACACTCCAGTCGCAGGAGATAACAAGCAATATTCAGTGAAAAACGTCGAAGTGGTAGACCGTAGAAAACCACAGCGTTTCTCAGCCTGAAGACCTATGAGAAGCTAGGAAAATGATGTACAGTAAATCCTTAAATACTGTCCGAGGTTGTCTACGTAAACGTTGTCCAGTGCCTGACTCCATAAATGAAAAAATAGAATTTTCTATGCGAACGCTGACTGTCCAGAGTACGCCTGTTGGACAGTGTTCGAGGATCTACTGTATTTAGGAAACAATCGATTCAGAGTAAAGCTGCATTCTTTTTATCATTCAATAAAATTTACAACTAAATATACATGATGTCCCGAAAATGTTAGATTTATTTGCAAGGGATGATTCTTGGTGACATCTGGAGTATAACATTTTCAAAAATGCTCTCCGTGGTTTTGTTAACACTTTACCTACCCGGAAGCCTACTAAAAGGATTTTCAATAATTGTGTTGCACCAAAAAAGCATTTTTCTTTTACATTGCAATTTCAAATGAAACTATTAGACGACGTTCCAATTTACATTGACAACGCTTTCCTTTTTTTTTCTCGCTGCTAGTTCGCTTGAGTTCACTGCACCCGCGCGCACTCGCTGCACTGAAATATGCATAACGTTATCTATTTACGTAAAACGGCTACTCTCGCCGTCTACGGTGTCAATCTGATTCCGGTCGAAGGTTGAGGAACGCTGCGGCGGTAACTCAGAACTATGGTAAACGGAGGAGGCAACCGGAGGAAGAAATCGAAAATCAGAATGATCCACGTTTGAATGGGCGACGGAATTGCGACAGTACTCGGTGGCATGGCGGGTCGGCACCGGGAGCCAAGAAACCGTCGCGTCGATTCGCATACGCGCGGGTAAACGAACGTCCGTCGTTCCGGTTCGCGATCGATCGTCTGCTCGTCTCGAATTTTTTTCTTGGCTCGTTCGACCGGGCATGCAGCGGAGGGTGTCATCGACCGACCCCTCGCACACCGGGCTGGAAACCCGATTTTCGTGGGCAAAATTCAATTTTACAAAACTCCATACTTTCAACGAACTTTTCTACACGTTTACCATATCCTTCGCAATATAAAGTATTAGCCATTTTTCAGGACGTCACTCCGATAAAATCATTCTCATTTATTATCTAAATACTTACGATCGAAATAACAAAAATCCTTTAGTTATTGTTTTGAACATTTTTTTATTTTATCTAACGGGGTAGTTACGGAAATTTTTGTTACGAATAGATGGATGTAAAGATGTTTCGAATTCTGGCCACGAAAAGTTACTTTTCAGTCATTTTTCTCTTTTCGTTTTTCTTATTCTTGTCGCCGGCCACGCACGAGTCGTTTCGCAGAAGGTTCAAGGTTGTTGCATCTCGCGCGTATGCGATCACCGACTGCAGCCGCCCTTCGTCCCCTCGCGAACATGATCGAAAACGGAAGAGCAACATGATTCCACCCTTAAAGCTGGGAGGAACATTAACGATGTGTGCAATGATTGCCAAAAACAGTGTAACTTGTCTTTTCTAATAAAATCACGCGGTGGAAGTACAGAGTACATAGGTAAAATTTAATTAAAAGTTTAATTTAATCAAAAAGAAGTTCGCATGCTTTGAGCTTATAGAATTATGAAAAAGATAAGAGGAACGCTGCAAATGGAACACATTTGGTATTAGAAGTTTCGAAAATGTAGGGCAACATGTTGCCCTTCGTAAAATCGTGTGGAGGAAGTAATACACAGTGATATTTATACAGATAATCGTCAAACAAGTTCGCATGCTTTGAAATTATAGAATCGTAGGAAAGATAAGAGGAATGCTGCTTCCACTGGTAAAGCAGGGTGGACGATGAGAGATTGGAACGCTTGTCAAAAGCAGAGTAATTTGTCTTTGATGAAATCGTGTGTGGGAAGTAAATACACGGTTATGTTTGCGCAGACGAATTGTCAAAAAGGTTGTTTTGAAATTATAGAACTCTAAACGAGAGAAGGGAAACGATGACTCTGACCCTTGGAGCAGGGTGGACGTCGATGAAATGGAACACTTGGTTTCAGAAGCTCGGGGAAAATAGAAGGATTTGTCTTTTTGAATAGAACCACGCGGAGGTAGTAATGCATAATTATATCTATACGGTTGATTGTCAAAAATCGCTCAAATGTTTTGAAATTATAGAATTCTAAGCGAGAGAAGAGAAAAGATGACTTTGGTCCTTGGAGCAAGGGGTGGACGTTGATCAAATGGGACGCTTGGTTTCCGACGCTTGCCAAAAATACAGAGGAATATATATTTTTTTTAATAAAACCATGAACTAATACATAGTTGTATTTATTTAGTTGATTCTCGAGAAAACGTACGCACACACTTTGATGTGAGGAATGAGAGGAGATGAGAGAAACCATGCTTTCACCCTTAAAGCGCAGGGTAGACATTGATGGAAAGTAACGCTTGATCTCGAAAGCTTGACAAATTGTATAGGGATTTATCTTTTCCAGCTCTTTGACGGTCGCGCGTTTCTTTCCTCGGCTTCGTTTCGCTTTGTTCGTCGTGTAATCGGTAATCAATAAACTACAAATTTTTATGCAGAACAAAAATTGTCCTGTTCCAACGTCTTTGCAATTTTCTACACGAAACGTTTGAAAAGGAATAAAAAGAGGAAGATGAAAGAAAATACGCCGGCGTGACAGCGGCCTTCAAAGTGTCAATAAAATTCACGGGGTAGGAATAAAATAAAAATCAACGATTCAAGAATTATTACATCTACTGTTAACATACGTATAGACAATATTTATATATAAAGAATTGAAACAGCTTATTAGAGAAAATGCAGAGCCTGAAGATTCTCTGTTGGAATGTTTTGTGACCTCCCATGATCGATTTCTTAACACCACCAAAGATCGAACTAACATTACAGAAATTCGCGATCGGCGGCTGCAACTCCGGTAGCGAAATAGACGCGCGTTCTAGCATCGCACACCCCTCCCACCGCGTTGTTTTGCATCCATTCCGCTGCTCGAAACGTTCGAATGTTGCGAAAGTATACATCTAACAAACAAAAAAAAAAGATAGAAGTGTACGAAAAAACACGGCAAACGAACGAGGTTGCCTGTTGTCTGGCTGTGAGCGACGACGCTGACGCCAGCGGGATCGTCGAACGATTCCGATAACTGATCGATGATCTGATGACGCAGCATGCGACATGAACGTACACAAGAGGTGCGAGGAGAGCGTGCCAAACCTGTGCGGATGCGACCACACCGAAAGACGCGGTCGTATCTACTTGAACATCAGCTGTTCTGGAAACAAGCTCACCGTCGAGGGTAAGTTACACCCTAAGTACCACGCTAACACCCCAGGTTCTCCGTAATCTTCGTAGTCAGCCTCTCTGTTGGCTTTCTGGATCATAATGCCAACTACTGTCTCGATATACAGAGTGAGACCAGACTCGCCAGATAGAGACTCGTACTCTAATTAATTAAAAAATCCCAGTTGAACAGAATTTTTTTTAATATCAACTTTGACTTTTCGAGGTGGGTTGAAATATATCCCACTGTGCGTACAAGACGGAATAAAAGGTACTTTGATTTTTTAAACGAATTGGTTATAAAGTTAAAAAAGAAAGTATTAACCCACGTATATCGAAAGGTGATGGGTTCAGCAGATATTTAAAATGAAATATTGTTAGTCGAAATTGCATCGTGTTCGGTTACACGTATATTGGTTTCTCGGATGTATATCGAGAGGTATCCTCTTCCGATAATGATCTCCGTAGTTGAGGAAGATCGCGATAGTGTCCCGCCGGGGATCGAGGATCGAGTACGAACGGATTCTATTGGCCGAAAAACGGGTAACCGTGAGCGGGATTCGTTTGATTATTACGGGCCGCGTAATAATCCAGTGTCGGGTTCGCGGGAATCGTTATTAAAAATATCTCTGGAGATCGATTTATCGACTGATTCCCCGTCAAACGTTTTTCAAGTGGTTACGAGAGGAAGATTATCTCGTGGAGGCAGGGCCTCGGTAGGAAAGCAACGAGATCTTTATTATTAGACCGTTTATTATCGGCTAGAAAAGGCGGTTCTTTTCGATTTCGCAAGGTCGGAACACGTGAAACGAAACGGTAATGGAAATCGATCGCGGAGAGAGCCGTTCGTCCTCGATCAGCGTCTCGAAATTAGGCTGGATCGCGGAGAACACCATTCTAGAGAGAAATAGGGGGTTGGAGAGGGGAAGAGGTTGGAGAAGGATCTGAACGGACCCGATCCCTTGGATCGGATCATGGATTTCAGTGAAACAGGGCCGCAACCTGATCCCAATGGACCCGAACGGACTGTCGGACCCCTACGTCAAGCTGAAGTTAATCCCGGATTCGGACAACGTGAAGAAAAAGACCAAGACGATCAAGTCCTCGCTGAACCCCGAGTGGAACGAGACTATCGTCTTGTGAGTCCTGAACGTCTCCCTTTCTTTCCTCATCTTCACTCTTCAGGAATAGAGATAGGAGTTCGTTCGAGTACCAAGTATCTAGTGAAATGGTTAGCTAAGGACCTTTTTAACACATTGACTGCCACAACTCGACCACCCCAAACCATTCGGTAAAATCGAACCTATTTAACACTTTATCTACCAAAAGCCTGTTAACACTTTACCTACCGGAAGCCTATTAATAGGATTTTCAATGTTTCTGCTGCGCCAAAGGAAAGCACAGATATTTTCTGTTACATTACAATCTTAAATGAAACTATTAGACGTTGTTAAGGGTGATTTATTAGTTCACCATGAGAATTGATGCTGCTATTGAAGGTTCCATTAAAAGTGTTTAATTATACAATAATCACCGGTCGCTATTGTGTTAATAGGCTGTTTAAATTAGAACGGGGTGTTAGGGGTGTAATATTCGTAATTTACAAATTTCTGAAATTTATGAAAATTACATTCTTTCGGGTAACTCGTTAAGGAATTCTCCACTATTGATCGTCCGTTCCAAAACGACTATCGGAAGGTTACGGATAAAGTGTTAATAAAAAGAAAAACTGAGAAGATAGGATTCACGGTGGTAATTACTTTCCCTTCGTGCTGCAACATTTCACAGACTAATTAAGCAAGCAAATTCTCCAGCTATCTCCGGAGAAATTCATTTTTCAGTCTGGAAAGATGATCGTGTCATCCACGCGTGGGTGGCATGCCAGTCAAAGTGTTAATAGGACCTTCAACAGCGATAGAAGCTTAAAGCATTAACCCTTTGCATTCCATTGGCGTCGCAACCTTCGCGATCAATAGACATCGGATCTTTATGAAGAATAAAAATTGTCTATCAATTTCCAATGAGCTCGAGCGAAATAAAAATTATTGTTTTCACTGGCTCAAGTTACACCTTCATAAAATCTGCTGCCTATCAATAGAATCGATAACTACTTTGATCGTTCTCATCTCGGAATAACATGTTGGTCTCTTTAACAAAATTGGGTCTGTCAATGGTAAACCATTTCGAGTGCCAAGGGTTAATTAACACTGAACCTACCTGTAAAAAAATCCGAAGCGTTTAACACTAGACCTACCATCACCGGTTCCAGATTTGTTATAGATATTTTTAGTGGAATTACATATTACAATAAGAGCCTGCAGGAGTAGTAAATAAAATGAATCAGTTACTTTTAAGGCTCGGTAGGTTTAGCGTTGAATACTAATGTCGGGTATCAAGTGGTTCCAGCGTTTAGGGTACTCGTTCATTGTACCCTGACTGTTCTCGTTATTCTAGCGACCTGAAGCCAGAGGACAAGGACCGACGGCTGCTGATCGAGGTATGGGACTGGGATCGTACGTCCAGGAACGACTTCATGGGCTCGCTGTCGTTCGGCATCTCGGAGCTGATGAAGGCACCGGCGAGCGGATGGTTCAAGCTGCTCACCCAGGAAGAGGGAGATTTTTACAACGTGCCCGTGCCCGAAGAAGGCGTGGATCTCGCCGAGCTCAAAGTCAAGATGCGAGTAAGTCTCCCAATTCTTCCGGATGAGTTTTCTAGGATCGTGTCTGATCTATTCCCTATATCTGTCTCCTTATCTCTGATAGAAAACGTCGGTGACGAAGAAGGCCCCGGCCACCCAGGACAAGGAGGTGCCGCACAACATGGGCAAGAGCGACTTGATCAGAGCGAGCGACTTCAATTTCCTGATGGTGCTCGGCAAAGGCAGCTTTGGCAAAGTCAGTCGCCTCTATTCGTTTATTACTAGATTCTCCGAAAGAGAGTTAGGCAACTCGCGAAGTCACGAGAGTCTACTGTAGTTAGAATTACTGTGAACAGTGTGTCAGACCTTCCTGATCTTCTAATTTTTCTCTATATCGATTGTAAAGAATTAAGACATTAGATAGAGTTTGATTTGAATGTTGAATCATTTCGGTTCGAGACCAACGTTTGCTATTAGGAATTTCTAATAGTAGAGGAGAAGAAAGGTGATGTTTCGTCCTGATCTTCCTCTGAGAAACTGGAACATTAAAAATACATTTCCCTTCTCGACGATAATAGAAACAGAGTAGGGTATATTCCCTTGCAAGAAAACAACAGGTCCTTGAAAGGGGTTGTCCTCGGATTCCAGGTGATGCTGGCGGAACGAAAGGGTACCGACGAGTTGTACGCGATCAAGATCTTGAAGAAGGACATCATCATCCAGGACGAGGACGTGGAGTGCGCCATGGTGGAGAAACGAGTGCTGGCATTGTCCACCAAGCCACCGTTCCTCGTACAACTCCACTCGTGCTTCCAAACCATGGACCGGCTGTATTTCGTGATGGAGTACGTCAACGGAGGAGATCTCATGTACCAGATACAACAGTGCGGAAAGTTCAAAGAGCCGGTAGCTGTGTAGGTGTTAATCGAGTACCCTGTCAGTTGTACAAAATTGATCCGCAGCCTCTCGCGCGTGAATTTATTCACGACCTCTATTATTCGCCTTTCCTCCGTGGACCACGAATTAATTTGTACAACCCAATGTAGTATAGTCCTCGAAACGTTCGATGAAACAGATCGACGAGTATCGGCATTTCCGTAGATTCTACGCGTCCGAGATCGCGATCGGTCTGTTCTACCTGCACGGTCGCGGTATTATCTATCGGGACCTGAAGCTGGACAACGTTTTGCTGGACCAGGACGGACATATCAAGATTGCGGATTTCGGGATGTGCAAGGAGGGCATCAGCGGTGACAAAACAACCAAAACATTCTGTGGAACGCCTGATTATATTGCTCCCGAGGTTTGTTTCCCCTGGAGTTTGTAGTTTATAGTTTCCAACGATATTTTATAGAAAATTAACTAACGGCTTGTCCTTAGATTATTCTTTACCAACCATATGGAAAATCCGTGGACTGGTGGGCGTACGGAGTACTGCTGTACGAGATGCTAGTTGGACAGCCGCCTTTCGACGGGGAAGACGAGGACGAATTGTTCGACGCGATCAAGGATCACAATGTCAGCTACCCGAAGAGTCTCACCAAAGAGGCTAGGGAAATTTGTAAAGCGGTAAGAACTTGCTCCGCTCCTCCCTCGAAGCGCGATCTATTTAGTTAGTTTAACTGGGGCATTCTCTCTCTCGTTTACGTCGAATAAGAAAAATTTGAAACTGCTCCTCGCATGCGTTGTACCATGATTTCCCGACGTGGCCCCTCGGGAGATCCGGAAGAAGTTACCGACGTACGTACACTTCGTAAAAGAGAGCTGCGAGCCAAAGAACCTTGGGAAACTGTGGTATAACAAACCGCTGCGAACTATAGCTCGCGAAGCCTCCGTCCAATTGTTGCGCAAGAGGGAGGGGAAAAACGACGACATAGTAATATCTTGACGCACGAATAAACGGTTGTGTTCAGTTCCTCACGAAGAATCCGGTGAAGAGACTGGGCTGCGGGTTCCGGGGAGAGGAGGACGTGCGGAGCCACGCGTTCTTCCGGCACATAGATTGGGTCCGGATCGAGAACCGCGAGGTGCAACCTCCGTTCAAGCCAAAGATCGTGAGTGCCAATAATTGAACCATAAACATAGCGAATAGAACACAACAGATTCGACAGATTTAAAATCGAGACGCTGATCGGTTTAGCGTTAACGTTCAATCAATTGACATGTCGATGACGCTTCGTTCAGACGTGCCACACGCAAGACCCGGCGCAGATAATTTTGCAGAGTCGGTTTTCCTATACACATACTATACCTATGCCGGGTCTATTAGTATATATGGTCTAAGGCGTGTACTGACACTCGTCTATGTCCGGTGTTTTCAGAAACATCGCAAGGATGTGAACAACTTCGACAAACAATTCACTTCGGAGAAGACGGATCTGACGCCCACGGACAAGCTGTTCATGATGAATCTGGACCAGACGGAGTTCATGGGCTTCTCGTTCCTGAACCCGGAGTTCGTGCAGCACGTTTAAAAAAACGGACAGGAGGGCCGTTCTCTCCTCTGTCGTTAGTTGCAAAGAAAGAAAGATAACAAACAAAAAAAAACACCTTTCGTCGCCGCGTCTCTCCCCGCCATTTTTCCCCGGGGGTTCATCTTCCTTCTTGCTACTCAGGGCTTTCACACGATCGTCTTCTCGTCCCCTCCTGATTATTTTTCCTCTCATCGTTTACCTATCCCGGTCCTTCTCCCTGTTCCTCCTCCTGTTCCCGAAGACGATTCTCTTTCCAGGGTTTTTTGGGGGGAAAAAGAAATACAAAAACAAAGAAAACCAATTTCGGATCTCGAACGTAGAGCCCGTCGTAGCGACGGGCGTTGCAATCAGGATCCTCGAGGTCCGAACAGAGCTCCTTCCTTCCTATCCTCTTAACAAGTCGATCGAAGTCGGCGAATAATCTAGAACAAGATTCGAATTAATCGCGCGAATGAATCGCGACAGGAAATCTCTCTTTCTCTCTTTCTTTCTCTCTATCTTTCTATTTCTGTCTCTTTCCGTCTCTCACCCATACTTTCTATCTCTTTTCTCGATTTTCGCGCGCTTTCTCTCTCTTTCTGTCCCTCTCGCGATTAGATACGAGACGGGAACACATTTCCTAACCGCTGTTCTCGGTCTCCGGCGCATTACCTGTTATTATTATAATATCGTATACATATATTTACTTCGGTAGTTTCTACTGTCGCCTTCCAGAGAGTATAAATATATATATATTATATATACATATAAATATAATGTATATCGAACGAACGAACGGACGAATATATTGTTATGTACAGCGTCTGGCGGAACGGGTGCTGGAACCGAGAGAAAAACGATCTTATCATTATCATTATCCGTTTGAGTTCGTTTGCTTGGAGTCATTATAGCAACTGCTTCTGTCAGTATCAGTTGTACATTACAGTTAACGAGAACAGTTAACGCGTCGACTGCCCCGTGAATTTTCTGTGTTTCACACAAGTGCTGCCTATTCGATTTGTACGAACGACCAGAATTATTCGTAATTATTATTGATTGCTCGGTCACGAAGCTTCGGTCTTACACTATACTTTAGCTCATTTCAGAACGAATAAATTGATATTCGGATGACAATCATTTTGAAATGAACGAATAAATGGCATGGCAGTCGACGTGTTAATAATTGTATATTGGTTTTATAACTGAAGCGATCTTGCAAGGAACACTCGAATGAATTTGTCCGATGATATTTCGTTTTTTGATTCTCGATTTTGTCTCTCGAGGGATCGTCTGTGCTACACGGTTCCAACAGTCGTCCCGTCGTGCACTGTATACACGCGTGTACATTATGTGTATAGAGGGACACGGTCACACGAGACCCGTGTCGTGTGTCACTGAAATTTCTATCAACATTTCGTTAAAGTTGCACTGCTCGCGTCGATCCCGAGTCGAACCTAGTATAATACAAGGGTGTGCGATACGTATATACTGAAATCTCGCCGGCTCGACGCTAAATCAAAGTGGTGAGGGACCCTTTAACCAGGGAAGTCCTTTCAGTTTTCTCTTGATCAATTCCAAGAAGTACATTTATCTGAATTCGTAGACCCTCCTTCTTCTATTTGTTCTATTGTGATCTATTTAAAAAGAATCACTGAATTCCGTGGATAGAACGTTTAAAAAATGTTACCAACGATTGAGGGCCACGAATTAATTCGTACATCTAGCATATCAGACTTAGAAAAATTGTCTACTTCGATTGCGAAACAGGAGGCATTGTTTAATGATTTGAATTTCGAAATCACCTGGTTGTAGGGTCATGCACGCAGACCGTCTTGGAAAGTTGCGCCACGGAAAGACAAAACAGCGTGCAATAAACTTGGTTCTGCTGTTGTGACCGATCAAACCAATCGACTTGATAAATTCATTTCGTGGTGAAGAAATTGGTCGACATTGATCCGTTCACTATTATGTTCCTGTTACTCCCCTCGACGAATGCTAATCTGTATTTCTGTTTATTTATTTATTAAATTCGCTCATTTTCACCGCGAAAGACGATCTCTGAAACAATTCTAAGATTGAATTATGTGTTCAATTTGGACAGCGCACGGTACAATGTTTATCTCTTGATCTCAGTCGTCGACGGGTTACAAATTTCATTGTATATCGCAAGGATTCGTCGTCGAGTCGTTGGACGGTCGTTAATTGGTCGGGGCGGAAGATTACCGCGAAGATAATAACGGATTACGCTCGTTCGTTCGTCCATTCCGACGTTATCCGCCTTTACTTTTTACTGTTCGTTATCACCGATCACACGATTATTTCGTTTGGAAACACTGTCGTTCGAACGGTCTCTATTTCTCTTTCTGTCTCTCTCTTTCTCCTTCTGTCCATAATCCATCTCTCCGCTCTCTTTCACTCTCGAGTTCGTTCAGAAACGTTAAAAACAGAAAAGTGAAAAAAGAAGATATTTCCTACAAGTTCGTCTCGTGCCTGATAAACCCTCGCATCCAGAAGATCACACGCGTTTCTATGAAACGATCGAGGACGAGAACGATACGGGGACGAACCGAGAGCGTCGAGAGGCCGAGTAAAAATCGATGAAGCTGGACAAACAAAGAACGCGTGTATGAACACCGATTCCACGGGACCGTTTTCCTCCTCGAACGATTATATCTTTTATCGCGGACAGGCTACAGAAGTAGATCGATCCGTTGTACGTTTATTCTGCATTTCTGACAGTCGTTCGAAAATTAAAATGTTGTGGGCGTGACGACAAGTAGAGTGAGTGGGCGTGGCAACGCGCCCTCCTGGCCCCGGGAGCGCTCCGAGATTGCTCCGAGCGTCAAACTTGACGGCATAGTCGTCGGAAGAGGGGGAAACATGGCTGCGTACTTGGATGACGTAAGCGAGGAAAGAAGTAGAGGGGAGGATGAACGGTATCACATCGATTAGCTTCGCGAGATGAATATAGAAAATTTGATGAAGCAAATACACGTGTAAATTGTCGCGGTGAAAAGCAGTTATCGAAATCGACTGAAATCAAACGCGATCTCGTATCGAACGACGGGGAACGGATCGATCTACTTGTGTGTTTCGATCGGCGGCTCGATCCTAGGCGATCGGTGAATCATTCTCGATCGACACGCGCGAACTTAGAGGTAGACGATCAGCCTTCTTGGACAGAAGAAGGCTATTAGTCCTTTTTTAAGAGCGCTCGGCGAACCTGGTCGAACTTGGTAGCTTTAGAAGGAAAACTCGAGTCGAGTGGAGGATCTAGGATCTGACGCGGCTCGTGTGCACCTTTCTTCTCGATTTATTCGAGCAACCGTGTCTCGCGTCGTCGATTCGTTCCTTCGTAGAGAGTTTCTCGGTTCTGTCTCTCGCGACACTCGTTGCCTCCTTCGTCTCAGAGAGAACTCGCGGAAAACGTGAAACAATCAGCGAAACTAGATCTAGATCAGGGGTCGTGATCCCGCTGATTGTACCCCGCACTGTTTCTCAACCCGAAGCACAGCGGCCTGGAAAACCATTCTTCGTGGTTGAAATGTGACATTTTTCGAGCTTCATAGATCGAACAAAGTTTTGTATGTATCAACCCTTCGAAGCTTCAAAATCCAAAGTATATATAATACATATATGAATAAGTTTCAATGTAAAAAAATTTCCGAAAAATGTTTTTCTTGTAAAGGTCATCTCGATTTTGTAAATGTACATTTTTGACTCCATAATATTCTAGTTGGTGTCGCGACGAATTCAACCACCTCTGATAAACTGTAACGATACGACAATTTTGGATACGAATTTCCAGGCCACTGTGCGACGCTGCAAAAGCCCGGAAATTATGAATCACAGGTTTCGGCGGTGATAGGTTTGCCCGGCGTATCTCTCGCGCGATAGCGGGCTTGTAAATAATTTGGGCGTGTCGAAGGCAGATTGATATGCGAAGGTGAATCACGAATCGCGTGGTTCAGTAGAGATTTCTCTGTTATTAGCTGTCGGATCGAAAATACTTTTATCACGGTTTCTATACATAGTTTCAAAAGAAACATATTGAAACAACAATTTTTCGCAATCCTTTACGCGTTTTTTTTATGTTACGATACGTTTCCGAATTTGCCTTAAAATCCCCCACCAAATATACGTGAAAAATTAGAGGTGCATTTGCAAAAAATTGAAGATAACACTGAGAAATCATTAAAAGAAAAAAGTTCACGTCAAAGCTCTCTTGAAACCATGCTGTACCTGATAAAAACATTTTCGATCGGACTCCTAATAAAGCAGAAATCTCTGCCGATCAAGATTCGTGATTCAGCCCGAATATAAGTGGTAACAGATGTTGACAGAATCTGTCTACAAATCCGTGGCCATCTGTTGCCGCGTTTGCGTTAGGTTTTGCAGGATCTGTTGACAGTCTGTCGACAGATTACTGCTTCCAGTAATCTCTAGCTGGCAGATTCGACTGATCGAGTGACAGTGAAAATAGTAATAGCCCCCCGCTTCGGTGAATTCGTTGATCAACATCGGTTGGTAAAACATGTTTTCCTTCTTATTCGACTACGATTGTGCTATTTTCAGTCCGACCACAAGCAAGAATACTTTCCACGGAACTTTTCGGGCTTTTACAGTAAGAATTATATATCACGCGTACGCAGTTCGTGTAACGCTTTGCCGCTTCGTAAAAAGCAAGGATAGAAATGTTATTCGATATTATTGTTACGCGCTGATCGATCCTTCTCTCGAGGGCTTGTCATTGACTGTCAGTCTCAGGTTGACGAGCTAGAGTACGTTTACGTTCGAGCTGTGACGAACGATCAACACCACGGGAAACCAGTGAAGCCAGAATGAGGTCGAAACGAACCTCATGTAATCCCCAACTTGCCCCTTCCAATATTCCATTCCAGCACCGTGCGCACGCGCATCGTTGGGCTCCTCCCATTCGCCCCACTCATTCTCCGTCATCGGAGAGGGGGTACATCATTTCACCGTGACTCCCCTAATATGGCTACAAAGTCTTTCTAAACTGTTTCTTTTTTTTCTTTAGATAAGCGTTTCCTTTTTATCATTGATTCGTAACTTGGCTATCATCGTTGCCGCTTCGCTACACCATCCGAGCAGGATATTTTCGAGCAACTAATAGCTTCGCTGATTTAGCTCCAACGTAAACGTACCCCGAGGGTTCGCTAGACTGCCGGATATTATGGACTCGCGCTACTTCTGTTATTTCGAAAACCACACCTCGCAAACAGGGGCGAATTAAGCGGACTGAGCAGTCGCTTACGGCATTGAATGATTATCTTTTAGAATTCAATTACTCGATTCTACATCTTCTAAATTGGCCGATATAAATTCGCATAATGCTCCGCAGTCTAGTCCACAAAGTACACCGAATGGGATCGAGCGTGAAAAGATTTTCGCCCCTGATCTAGCCGATTCCTTAGTTCGGAATCGTTCCCGGCGGGAATGCTCGCCAGTAACAAAAGTGTCCTCGTTGCCAGTGTCGCCAGACCAGGGGAATTGAGGGGAATACGGTTACCCTCTCTCTGTCATAACCGGACTAGTCACGTGACAGTGTGCACGTGGAAGGGGAAGGGTTAGAGTGGGAGACAAAGTTTTAATCTGGCGACGCTGCTCGTTGCACACGTCACACTCGGTGGTGCACTCGCGAGTGCATCATTCCCCCCTCCTTTCATACTCTTCCACTCAATCACCGGAATTTCTCTCGGTTTCTCTCGACCAGCTCTCCCGACATCCGGGATTCGAACACGAGTTCGCGAGTTTCGGAACAAGTCGAAAGAATCGAGCATATATTTAATTACGTCTTATTAAGCGTGTTCCAATAAATAAGTATATCGTAACGTAGTTCTCGCCCCCTTATTCAACGGGTGATTCCAATCTCGTTCTTCGATCGGCCGGGCTCGCGTAGCCTCGTCCCGATCATTTCCGCGACTTCCGGTGTCCAAGAACGCGTGTCCGATCGCGCACGAGATGTGTTTCAGTGGAAAAGTTGTTCGTGGCTGATCTTTCGCATTGGAATGCAAATAATTGAGCGGGAACTTCTCCGCTGACCCAGAGTCGCCGGATGAGGGGTGGGAAGCACGAATTCAGGGGAAAATGTTGCCCCCTCTCTGTCGGTACAGGACGCATAAACGACAGTGACGAAACAGCGACGTGGAGGGGGAAGGTAGAGTGGGGAGACAAGAGTCTGGCGACTCTCCGCACTGACCCGATGACTCGCGATCTATAGATCGGGACCGGGGCACCGAGGTATTGTCGCGCAGGTACTAAATATTCCGCCGCGAGGCTACGCGACCCGAGCTCGAGAATCTATTTTTGTACGAAAACCATGCAGAAAAGCAAAAAAATATATGAAAGAAACATGAGGATATTGAACAAGATGAAAGAAAAGAGAAGGGGATAAGAGGTAAAACTCGGAATAGAATTTTGCCGCGACGGCCACGTCCCTCTTTTAGCCATTAGATCTCGGGCCGACCGCCCGATCGAGATTTCGTCGATCTTCCTTATCGGTACATAGAAATGGTGAGTGGTTAGCCAGGATTTTAGACCTGTTTCTCCGCGGACACAGCTCGCAATCCGTTCGTTCGCGTGATTATCAGGTCTGTGCAGATTTTATATAACAAACATTTACGAATATTAAAATTTCGAGACAGTGCAAGATAACGTTATTAATTATCAATAATTAGTGTTGAGCCGTTTTTGCTCGATTTTTCATTCGGTCCATGTTTTGTTCTTTACTCTGTACATTTTTTTTATATATTATTAATATTACATATTTTTTTATATTATATTTATTTTCGGCTAAATCATACAGGGTGTACGAAGAGGGGTAGTTTTATCATGAGAATCGACGAACGGTTTGGGAGCTGTTTGAAATCCTCGGAGAACTCGCGGAGAAAATGGAGCACGATGATAACGATCGGGGGCCGTACTCGTTTTCCTTGCATGAGCGCGAGCACTCGCGTCCGAGGAACTTTTAGAATTGTTCTTGCCCACTTTCCCCGTCGAGAATTCTCGAATTTCCTTTCGTTCTCCCCTTTTTCATGCCCTTGTTTTTCGTCGCTCGTATATCCGGTTCACGGGCCTGCCTCTTCTGGCAATGGTCGCGGAAGAAAAACGGTATCGACGCTGTCGTGCACCGCGCGGCTTTCGACACCGATTCGACGGGCAGGTGAACGGGCAACAACCATAATCGCGGCGCCATTGTGGTGCGTCCGAACGACGACACGATTTTCTCTCTGGCTGCGCGAATCTCGCAGAAATTTAAATTACATTAACGATAATATTATTTCCAGACTGTGGATCTTTAGGCGATATTAAAATTCTTTATGTCGATAATCAGTTCAGCGGAACTTATGAGGAATTTGTTGCTTTCCCGAATAGTTCTAGCACGTTGCAACTAATGTGCAATTCGAAAATTAATCCCTTGCGAGTTTAATAAATAGAAATATTATCAATTTGATTATAATACTTTAATTGTAAAGGGGTCGATCTTCGTATCGTTTGCAGCGTTATATCCATCAATTTTTCTGCATAGACGATTAAAATCCGCAGTCTATTTGTATCTAACTCGGCGTTACGTTTGATTCGATATTTTTCGTTGGTAATTGGTTGCACGATGGGTGGTTTTTCTGTTCAGAGAACGTTTTAAGGTTTTTGATGACGAGCCCCATGCCTGCTCGGTTCCGATACGGTGCCGGAAGAATTGTTTTCTTTTTTCTCCCGATTTCGGAGGCGTTCGAGAATCGGATTCTAATCGCGAATAGGCTCCGAACCGAGGCTTCCGAAATAGGCTGGGGAACCCCGTTCCTTCAACGAAACCGTTCCAGTGTTCGATCAGGATCCATGATCGATCCACGATCGCGGAACGCGTGGAAAGCGCGCGGTTCGTCGGCCGGAAATGCGTCGAATGTAGAAAAAACGACGTTGCTATACTTAAACCACGCGAAGAAAACATTGCGCAGGACATATTCGAAGCATTCTATGAAATCTGACCCGCGTAGCTCCGTTCACTCTCGAAGCTGTAATCGAAGTCTGTTGTTCTCTCGACTACACGTCGCATGACTATACACGTTCACACGTACACCCATATTTTTAAGATGTTTTTGTGCATTTATAATGTCGTAATAAAAGTTTCGAATCGTGTCACGAAGGCTCTGTCTGTCTGCTTCCTTTCTTGCGATCATCCCTGCTCATCGTTGCGTAAGTATTCCTCAATTGTTTCAATTTTTTTGCGTGATTGCCATCTTGGTACAGTCATTTCGTTCGAATAAAAGAGGTTACCTGGAACGCTCGCGCCGCCACATTGAATAAATGGCACCTAATAGCAGTTTTTTTTTGACAATATCTCCTGTCCGACTCATTTTACGGTAAAAACATTTATATATTTATTTATGTAATAACAAATGCAAGTTAAATGTATGTGTGTTTATTTTTTTTCCTCTACGGGTAACAACAATAACCCTTTCCCTTTGCAATTCTATAATCTCTTATTTTACAGCTTTTTACATTTA
>CM052327.1:9939521-10262920 GCA_028455615.1 Lasioglossum zephyrum
CGAATTAATTCGTGTAAAGGAGCGCATAGTTTTCCCGTAGTTGAAATTTCAATTTAAAACGAACCGCCGAACAGTTGCGCCGCGAACGGCGATCTTCCGAACTACAATTCAGCCTCCGTACAGCGCCATTCCGTGTAGTGGCGGAACGCTCAAACTGTTAGCCAAATGTTATCGACTGTCGATAACCAAGATATCCGGCTAAAACCGCATATGGTGATCGGTCTACTCCTATATTTTGTCTGTGACCATACGGTGATTGGTCTATCTATAATCAACGTATAACATTGTGGTATAAGACAGAATGTATACATAATAATCGAAGAGGAATTATATTCAATTACATACCCATTTAAGTTGAAGTCATTATGAAATCATGGCTGTTGTAATAGAAACCACTATTGGCGACTTCACCGTTGATTTATACACCGACGAACGTCCGCAAAGTAAGTGGAAAGTCAACGTTGAGGTTATGTATCCTACTGTCTTCCCTAATTCATTTCATTAATATCTTGCAGCGTGTAGAAACTTCCTGAAACTATGCAAGCTGAAGTATTACAATTGGAACCTGTTCCATTCAGTCCAGAACAATTTTATTGCTCAAACTGGGGATCCAACCGGTACCGGGAAAGGCGGTGAAAGTGTTTACGGCGTTGTGTTAGGTGAGAAAGCACGGTATTATGAAGCAGAGCAGATGCCAAAGATAAAACACGACAGGAGCGGTTTATTGTCTATGGTGAATTGCGGTAGCAACATGCTGGGCTCTCAGTTCTTCGTAACACTGGCTCCAGAGCTTCAGTCTCTAGATGGAGAACATTGCGTATTCGGCGAGATCACAGAGGGTTTGGAAATAATCTTTAAGCTGAACGAAACAATCTGTGATGGCGATCACAGGCCCTACCAAGACATACGTATCTCCCACACTGTTATTTTGGAAGATCCTTTCGAGGATCCCAAGGGTTTTGTTGTTCCCGATCAAAGCCCACCACCCACAAGGGAATGCTTAATGGTAAGAGTTTCTTCACTTTGACTTTCCTGAGCTCTGAGATATATTCTTTGTAATCTCTAATAAATATATTCGCAGAGCGACAGAATAGGAGCGGACGAAGTGATAGACGACACAGCTGGTATGACAGCTGAAGAGATAATGGAGATGCAAAAGGAGAAGGAAGCGAAGGCTAGAGCCACGATATTGGAGATCGTGGGTGACATTCCGGATGCGGAAATGGCACCACCTGAAAATGTTTTGTTCGTTTGCAAATTAAATCCCGTCACGAACGATGACGATCTTGAAATCATTTTCAGCCGATTTGGAAAGGTCGTGGGGTGTGTTTTTAGAGATAGTTTATTTATTATCTAATTTTAATGTTCTTCCCTGAAGATTTTTAAAACTCTGAGGGGTGAAATTAAAGCCGACAAATTCTCTTTTCAGCTGCGAGGTGATCAGGGATCGACAGTCTGGGGACTCTCTGCAATACGCGTTCATAGAGTTCGCGGAACGAAAGAGCTGCGAGGAGGCTTACTTTAAGATGGACAACGTGTTGATCGACGACCGTCGAATACACGTTGACTTTTCACAATCAGTAGCGAAGATGAGGTGGAGAGGCAAGGGAAAAGGTATACAGTACTTCGAGGACAAGACTGAAGAACCTATTGGCGAGATCCGAAGGAAGGGTGGTCCTAGGATCCAGAGAAGAGACGAGATCAGCAATGATGAGGTCAAGTACAGAAGAGAAACTGACAGGAGGAATAAGGAGGAGATTCTAGAGCACAGGAAGCACGAACGAAGGAAAGAGGACATCGAGTACTCGCGAAATGGTGGCAAGTATTCACAGAAAGAGAAATACAGGGAGAGCGGGCACCACGATGGCTCCAGCAAAAGGTACGAGCACGAATCGCGGCGGAAGAAAGACAGAAGACATCGCAGCAGAGACCGGAGTAGGGAAAGACACAGGGACAGAGGTCGAAATAAAACAGAAAGCTACAAGGAGCAGAGATCGAGTAAAAAGCACGACGGCGACAGAAAAAGGAGGGACAGAGACAGCTTCAGCAACGACAGCGAGGACTCTAGGCACGGAAAACACGAGGAAAGATACTCGGCCAAGAAGAAAAGGGATCGGGACCGATCCACGGACAGACACGGGAAATCAGAAAAGTACAAAACAAGAAAATAACGTAAACAGCTGTGACTCTGAAGTACCGTACATCATAAGTGCGGAGCACAATGCAAATATATTTTATGAAACAATGGGTAGAGCGATCGATGGGACGTTTTTAAGATATGCTTGCGTTTTCAAGCGAATAAAATTATTACGTAATTCACACGCTGCTCAATTATTTCGTAGATCCAAACCTCCTGCCTTTCCCTCGTTCATACTTCTAGAATTTACTATATTTATTTTAATTCTTCTCCGGAGGCCGATACGAAGTTAACACGATAAACTTTATTGGATAAAAAAGATTATAATCGCTCCGATTCTCCAACCCCTCGAGATGATTCGTCGGTGTCGTACACAATGGTAGTTGATTATCGTTTGTGAAGATGTCGCGACATATTCCGCTCCGAGAATGATCCGCCGTATATCTCGTGTTTTAAAATCCCCCGTATCATAGTTTTACGTTTTGTGCATCGTACGTGGACTCACACCGACGTCTCTGGGACTACGAACAGCTCGTAAGTGTGTCGCAAGGAAATTGTATTTTGGGTTTTTGCTAATGTGAGAGGTTAGGTCGTGCCCGATATGCTTAAAAATGAATTTCCTTTACTCTTTGCGTTCCTTTTCACGAAAGAGCTCTCGGGTTTCTTGTTCGAAAGGTTCGCTCGAAATTTCCAATTAAATATAGCGCAAATTTTGAGTGGGGGGTCCGTGGTTGATTTGCGCATTGTACCCGAGTCGAGTCACGTGCTCGAGTGGGTCACATGCTCGATATCAGTCACGTGCTCGAGAGCACGTGGTGCAACTGGCGCGCGAGTCTCTTCTTATTACCACGTTTTTAATAGCTCGCTTTCTTGTTTATTTGTTTGTCTGTCTGTTCGTTGACAAATGTTGCAATTGATTTTAAACTACCTGATTTAATGCTCTTTCCGAAAATGAAAAGTAAAAGTTTTTAGGACCCATAGTTTTTAAGTAATAGGCGGAAAACCAAAACAAGGTAATAAAAATCGTGGTTTTTCTCGCTTTCGCAAGTTAGCACAGACCTCGAGGTCGATAACTCAGATTCGACACTTCAGAGTACCCCTAAATGACGTATATCCAAATTTCATTAAGTAAGGAATACTTTCCAGGTATTCCTCCTTTCTTTTGTCCTGCCGACTGGACTATACAGTTACATTTCCAACAACAATATTCGATTCAAGTGAAACCAATTTAGGACTGAGGATTCCGACGTAATGACGCAGGCGCTGGTGCCTCACTGATGCTCACACGTTTTATTTGCTATCGTTGCGTTATACATTGTCGCGGAAAATCGCGGCGGAACGCGATCGAGGGACGTTCCCCGACGATTCCACGCCGAAGGGGATGATGAGTGTGTCGTCGTTTCGGGTCCGGTTCGATTGGGGGCTCAGGTCACGTGGTTCTCCGTTATAATACAGTGGGAATATTCAGTATACGGTTGGCACACCGAATCACGACGACAAGGGATGGGGAGGGGACTGGGAACGTGCGCGTACAATTCAATTCAATGATAAAACATCGCTGGATTAAGTGTCGGGTAGAAAAAATACAATCGACGACGGTAATCGCTATCGTCTGTTCGGGTTAGAAATCGACCTTGTCGCCACAACGAATATCGGTAATTCGACGCGATATAAATTCGGAACGCGCGTGCAATATCTACGAATTGTTATTTTAGTTGATTCTTTTACAGGAAGAGGCTCGCCGATAATACTCTTCGCGCTCTTCTTGCGGATAATACTTCGGTCGATATTTTTCACGCGCACGGAACAGAAACATATTGAACTCTTCACGTTAAACAATTGGCTTGATACATTTAAAGTGAAGCGGATATTAGTGCCGTGTTATTATTGACAATTGTTTAGGTTCGCTTACATTCGAATAATACCACCGCCAATTCTTTCGTGTGCACTTGGCGTTCTTGCGGGTTTAATACTTGAAAATGATATTTTGCGAAATTTGTGAGCGACGTATCTTTTGCTATTGCTATCGCGATTTATTGCGTGTGGTTGTCCGTTGGCGACGGGGATGGTATCTTTAACGGGAACAGACCGTAATATCGCCGTGAGGATCGAGAAGTAAGACACGGGGCTGGTGAGGGTGTCGATAGAGCTAAATAAATAAAAAAAGGGGCACATAAAAAGACTACGTGAACGCGTTACACGTTTCTTCTCGCGAAACGATTATAAATAATTGCTGGAAGGGTGCAGACGGCGGTGGCCTTTCACACACTCTCATACACACGGATTCTCTCTTCGTCACTCATTACGTACTCTCTCTCTTTCGATGAGTGTTCGTTTTATCATTCGGCCGACGAGGGAACATTCCAGCCGCGGAAAAAATACTTGTTCTATTCCGTCTCGCGTTTCTCTCGAGGATAGAAGGTTCCAAGACGCATGTAACGCGAAGAGAAAATAGCGACGACTGTCCTTTCGTTCTCGGATAGCAAACGTTTTTGCGATCTCCACCGATTTGTTCCGGGGACAGCCTCGTGTTTCACGTGATTATCGCAGACCTGGCCCATGCACCCTTCTCGCTTAAAGCTAACGAATAAATACCTAATCGCCATTTCGATTCTTCGTCCAAATGGCGCGTCGAGGACATTCACTCTCCGGAAAAAATCAGTTCTTTCTCACCGGTTTCTCGTTTGTTTCTCAATTTTCCTCTATTCTTTTCGACCTGATTCTCGTACGGGCCGCGAGTGCAGTGTCCTCGATCACCGGATCAAAATGATTATACTGCAGAATACTAGAAGCGAAACGCGCGTCCGATCGGAGACGGGCAAAACTTGGGCTGTTGCTCGGATCAAACGTGTCAACGGGGGAATACTATGTTTTTCGTATCGGAACTCGGAGCGACCGGGCCGAGTCGCGAGCTCTCTCTCTCTCGTCTAGTTTGCGTCATCCTTTCCCATCAAGCAATTATCTCGCCCGAACGATATTGAGCCAATTGACGGTGTTTTCTTTGTTTCAATGTTCGCCTCGTTTAATCTGATCACAGTGTTCCGATTGAAGCCATAATTTTTCGCGCATGCGCGGCCAAAACAGGAGCGTATGCTAACCTAATGGTCTCTCAAACTAAATTTCTAGTCGGGTGAGTCTGAAATTGCCGCGCATGCGCAACAAATTGGGCCTTCAATCGGAACACTGTCTGATCAGGGTCCATAGATTTGCACACCGAGTCGTCGCCGCCTTATTAGGGTCGACGAAAGTTTCTCAGGAATTATGACACCCGGTTTCATATACTAGTCACGACTATTTTGAACGAATCAAGCACTCGCGAGTGAACCGGCTATCGCTCCGACCAACACCGTACAAGAGTTACAGTTAAAAATATATTTATTCTGTGTGCTCGTGGGATTCTGCCCGTCTCCGGTGTTGCTTTTCGAGATCGGAGACACGCGTCCGAACCAGTCGGAACGCGTGTCCGCTCGTCTCTCGGCCTGGAAGCGATACGAACGGGTCCGGCCACGACAATATATATTATTTACATCTCCGTTAGGATTCCGTTCGCGACTCTTTGAAACATTTCTCGGACGATGTCGCGCGACGAACATGCCACCGAGGTCTTTCTGTACGCGACTCTCGTCTGGAGACCGCTTGAGATTTCCAATATGGCGGCCGTCTCGACGCAGACGCCGCCTCGAACATTCCTCGAGGCGGCGTTAGCTCGAATGGACCGGAAAAGTGAAATTTTTTAGACTTTTCGATGAGTCTGTGGCAGACTTTAGGTTACATCGCTGATTTTAGAATTATTCAAGTTTCAGAAGAGATTCCGAAGGTATTACTTGTCCAATATGGCGCTGGTCGTGACTGTAGCCACTTCGAAGATTCTTTGACACGATATTTGCTCGAATAGACTGGAAAAGCAAGATTGTTGAGCCGTTTTATCGAATCTCTGCAGCCAATTTTGGATTATCTGAATGATTTGATGTTTTAGAAACACCTCGAGAAGTATTCGAGGTAGAGTCATTTCGAAGATTGTTTTAGACAGTTACGGCTAGATCTTCGTCTGGAGGGTAGTTCCGATAAGATTCTGTTTTCAATATGGCGACGATCGAATCTGCTGCAGATAAATACGAATCGTTTTCGATGAAGCGATCCCCAGACGGAGTGAACTAACAATTATGTCCTAGCGACATCTTTTTCTTTTCTTTCTTCCATGGCACGTCTGTTTCGCAATGTTGTCCGAGAGTGAAGAGGCTTCGTTCTCGACGTGGCCATCGGTCCGCGAACTATCCCTGCACTCGATTTACTTGTGCAACTGCCGCTTGCGACCCATGTTGCAGATCTTGAAGTGGCAAAGCGTCATATCTGTCGGGAAGAATAAAAAATTAAAGTCTAAAATATGAAATAGTATTTGAAATATTTGTTTCGCCAATAATGCAATTATTGGAAGCAGGTCATTTTTCTGTGGGGGGATCTTGGCAGACTAGATCTTGGCTTGTTTTCCAGCGAGAGAACCGTCCTGACGTCACCGGAATCAAAAGTCAATTGGCACAATCGATTGATTTACTCTCGCTCGCGAGTCTTCTCGAAACGAAACCGTGCGATTCCGAGTCAGCTTTCGACGTGATCGCTCGCTTCGCCGAAAGACTTTTTACTTTGATATGTACATTAATCAAGACGTAAATATCTCATAAAATCTAGATACATTAAATCGTATCATTTTTACCGGTACATTATTTTAGCCATTTTATTATTAACTCTTTACACTTGAGTGAAATTGATCCCTCTTGAAAAACTATTTAATAAAATCATTGAACGTTTACTCTAATCTATTATGTGCGTAACTGACTACTCGAAAGAGTTAGAACACAGATCAAATCGGTTCATCGGCGACGAGAGATTCTCATTAGACGACGAAATTTCGTCGAGGGAATACGACGAGCGAGAGAAGATAGCCTCGAAGGATCTCGCGACTCGGTTTTCGTGTTTCCCGGGGCAAAACGGACCGTTGCCACGCGAGACACGTTCGGTCTACTTAATCGCGGGGGTTGCAGAAGTGCGAAGGATTCAGCGAAGAAGCTTGAAAAAGTTTGCGGGACGGATTTCTTTTCTTGGAATCGCGGCTTTCATTTCGGAGAGGGTTGTGCTTCCTACACGTTGGTGTCTAAACTTCAAAATTAGCAGCGCCACACAAATTTTATATAATTTAAAAAGAAACGAGTAACACATTCCTATTTATTAGGCTTCGTTTAAAATAGTCATGATCCCGCGTGACTCGTTAAAATACGACAAGGGGACAAAGTGTGTAAGAAGAAAGATGAAACAAGAATGATAGAGAGGGTAGATAAGATGTGATACTCACAGGTTAGTTCGGTTCGTTTTCCTGAACGTTGAGGCTGTCTGACGACGGCGTTTGGCGTCGGAAGTTCCTCGGCCGAGTAACCTGCGGACTGAACCCTCGGCACGGCCTTGTCCTTGTTCCTAGCCTCCATCGATTCAATTATGATCTCCTCCATCACGTCCAGCTCCTTCTTTCGCTCGTCGATATCCTTCTTCTCTTCCTCCATCTGCCTCAACTTGTTCAGCATTATCTGTCGAGAAACACGTTCAACCAATGCTTGAGTCTTTCACTTTTCGAGCGAATGTTCTCCGCGACAGCCCTACATCTAAAATCGGACATTGTTCGTGATCGCAACTGGAAAATTTATTAGTGTACGTATTTTTTTCTGCAAATTTTAATGGAGTAGGGTGTGTCTTTCGCGAGGAGCGTGTTCAGGAATACTCACAAAGCTCTCGGCGGTTTTTAGGAAAGCTTCGTTGTTGTAGAGCAACTCGGATGGCATAGGGCCCATCTCCCCAACGACAAGAATGTTGTCGTTTGAGAGACAGAACAGTATCAGTGCCAGCAGACACAAGCCCGTTCGTTTCGTGTTGGACCTTCCCGTCATTCCCTCTATCCTCTTTGTAGCTGTAACAACGAATAAACCGGTGAAATTTAGAGTGGCGCAACAACACACAGGATAAACATTAACTCAACAGGACTCGACAGATTCAAGGCGATCAAGAAGATTCGAGGAACTCAGGAAGACTCGAGAATTCCTGAATCGAACCTGTAAAACAGCAGCTTTTATACCACTGCAACTTTTGACAGCAACTACGAACTTTGTTCATCGGCTCGTAGCGCGGATTACTTTCCTGAGCCGTTCCCCTTATCCAATAACAAAGCCTGGTCCAGGAAGTAGGGCTTTCGACGGCAAGAACCCTTTCCGAACCCTCCTGTGTCCTATTTCAACTTTGATAAACGATTTCCTGATTCGATTTTTTTTACTTGGGTGTTTTTTAATGGAAAATATGGTCGTGCAATATATTGTTACTTAATTTTAATCTAAATTTGTACTGTACTAAAATGTGAATAAAAAACAGTACTACTTTTTCCTCTATCATATTTTTCTAATATTTACTATTTATAAAAAAAGGCTGGCTAGTAATAGCCTGAACACCCTGTATATATAATCCCGACACGACGGTCGATGTGTCGTATTGGTCCTGAAAGGGTTAACACGATCAACAGGTCCGTTCTGTATTCTCGATTCTCGTATTCTGCTGCGGAGCTTCGGTGATCTCGATGTACCTCGGGGAGGAGAGGAGAGGGCTCAGGGAAATTAGCTTGAAAAGGGAAAACGGTGGTCGGCCTCGGTGACGGGGAAAAACGAGTGCGAGGATCGACGGAGCGTTAAGGGTGGTACGTCTCGTCGAGTCTCGCGATAACGACCAATTGTCGAGAGGGGATCGAAGGTAGTTCAGCGGCGACGATATTCACGCTTCGCGTCTCTCTTCACTCTTTCCAGAAGACCACAGGAGAGAAAAAAACCAGAGAGCGAGAAACTACCCGGTGGCGATCGATCCTCGAGATAAATCGACGTTTGATGGCTCGCTCGACTCGAAAATATACACCCACGCGGCCCTCACCTTCGACGATCAGTATTTCTCTCTTTGACTGTTTCATTTTCTGCCTCCGTTGTATCTCTTTTTTCCCTCTTGCTCTCGCGGATTGATCGAGTCCTCCCTAAACGCGGCGATGATCGAGCATGCCAACTTTCGGACAAGATTCTCGTATAATTCGGCCGACTTTCGGATTCCAGCGGCGCGCCCACCTAGAGCCTCACACTGTGAATGATGGATGGAGCTTAAGGCTTGGCTTATTTCGGATACCATCCTGTAATCTTGTATCTTTGTATCTTTGATCTTGTATCTTGTGTATCTTCATGTATTAGATAATCCGCGATAACAAATATTCACTCTGAACTATTCGATTAAACAGCGGAATTCTATTTCGAAGCTTGTTCTTAATTGATTTATTACGATTTTCATGTCACCAGAATTTTCCCCTCGATCCGAGTCAATTCCCCTGATCTGGCGACACTGCTCCAGAGAGTCGCGACGCTTTGACTTTCCACTTGTTGCGTTTCCGTGAATCTCCAGTCGCGTTTGTCCGTCGAACTTCTGTCGCAATTCCAGTTCCGTTTTGTCGCTGCTTCGACTATCTCCCCCGCGTGTCGCAGACGTCGGAAACGTCAGCGCGGAGTAGTTAAGCGAGTTAGGTGAGAATTATTCAAAGCATAACTCTCGCGAGTGCGATGGTTCCCACCCTTCGCCGACTCGTGTGTCCCTTTGTGTGTTCTCGTGGCTAACCGGAAGAATCTCTGGGCCTAATTCATCGTACTTCCACGATACGACGTTTCATTAAACATTGACGTTGCTCATTAGCCGGCGTGCTCTTGACGTTGTTCAATTATTACGATGTTCTTCTTCAAGGGATACAATCCGGTAAGCAATCTGCTCTTGATGTGGTATCAGTTTGCCAGAAAATACCGATCCATCTTATTATTTAAGGGGTTAGGCATACCTATTCTAGGTGTTACCAATTTCCGCGTAGAAAAAAAGGATTTAGGGCCTTGCTAGTTGGGCCTTGGTCAAAGTAGAATTTCGGGGCCCCCGGGGTAAAGCGTAGAATTTCAATCTTGGTTTGTGTTCGGGGCTCCGTTTTGCTTTGGGACTCCGGGCCCGAGTTGTAAACAGGCTAACGCGCCACTGCTTGTAAATATTTAAATGGTTGAAACGATTAAACGATTCGATAAATTTTTTACTCGAGTAGAAATTGTGATAAAGAGATCTTGAAAATCGAAATAAATACAAGTTTGTCATTTTCAACGATCACTTTTAATGCTCGGTAGGTTAGCTTTAACGCTGGATGAAGAAACTCGAACGAATTAAAGGGGTCTGCGCGGTCCAGCGATTATTTCGTAACGCAAAACGTTATCTGTGATTAAATAAATTTACGGTTTCGGCGCAGTTCGATCAGTTTTACAACAACAGCAAATGTGCAATTATTAATACATAATCTTTGACGTTTCGATCCTGATGTGGATCATCTTCAGAAAGAGAATATATATTGCGTCTAGAAGAAAAAACAAAATTTTTGTTTTTATATGGAATATAAATTGAAAATTGTTTGATAGTCTCAATAAGTGCAAACTAGAAATTTGTTGTACTTACATGCTGAGTAACAAAGAGACATGAGAAAAAGCACATAATATCTGTGATCTCGTGGATTTCCTTTCGGTCGTTTACGGTCTTGTCTCGTTCATCGCTGATTAATGATAATTAGGCCCCGTCCCGCGTTGGCGTTGTCGCGCGATGCGGTAATAGCGAGATTAAAGCTGGAACGCGTTTTTTAAAACGCGGAGATAAAGGACTGATAAAACACGGCCAGTCGAGAGAAATAAACTAACGCTTTTCTTCGAGATTACCTCGGGACGAATTGCAACGATACGTTATAACACGTCTCGGACTAATCCACCTTTTTCTCAGGCAATTAACACCGACCTTTGCGAAACAGAAATAACAATAATAATTTCTTCACGGTTAGTTCGCGAAAGGAGAAAAAGCTACATTAGAGGTACAACGCGACCAAGTAGACCGCACTCTACGGAGTAGGAATAACAATAACAAATGATAGTTCATTCACGGTTAGTTGCTCGAGAAAAACAATTGATTAAAAAAAGAGAAAAATAATTGATTGGGCAGCGAAGAAGTACAACGAAAGAACTCCGCACTCTACGGGACCTGCTGTTCCTGAACAACAATAACAGTTCATTCAGTTAGTTGCCCGAGAAAAACAATTGATGAAAAAGAGAGAAAGTTCCTTTGTAGAGGACAGCGTAACACGAGGAGCGTAACCGAGCGAATTAGCTCAACCTCTGCACTCTACGGAGCAGGAATAACAATAACAATAATAATTCATTCACAGTTGGTAGCGCCGAAGTAATTCATCAAAGAGAATCGGGGGCTACACAGTGGCACAATGAACATAAAGAAATAATACTAGATACAGGCAGGAAAACATGAAAAGATAACGAGGAATAAAGAGTCGAGAACGAGTGCTTCAAGATTAAGAAAAAGAGCGAAGTCGAAGAGGAAGAAGAAGAGTCAAATTGAGATTTCAATGCTTCCACGAGGGAAGTCGATAAGTGTTTCACGAGACAACGGAGGAGCGCGTCTTTGCGGAGGAAGCAGCCATTTCTCTTTCTTCACGAGCCGACAATTACACAACGATATTTTTCGATCGATTACGCAAAATGGTTTATCGAATTAATCTACGTGTCGGCGACTTCGCGAAATCTGCTCGACGATTCCGAGTGAGAATATAATTGGAGAAGCTTCAGGGTTGTGATTGGTCGCCGAGCGCGTCGGATGTATCGCAATCGTGGCTTCGTACTTCGATCCCTGTTCGCGATCTCGCCTAATCTTATCCCCGACATTCCGTGCCTCGCTTCTCGATTTCCGTTTATCAGGCGAAGGGATAATCCTCGATGACCCAAGAGAACAGCTCTCTCGACGCGCTTCAATAAAAGAGAACCACTAAATGGCCGTTCAGCTTTTTGAAAACGAACAGCCAATCTTTTTCTGTTCAAGACTTTCTGTCGTGTTTCCATTGGTTAAGAAGATACGTCGCCATTTTCGCAACCCTTTAGTGAGGAACCGCACGAAGATCCGTCTTGTATAAAAGTTTCAGACATAATAAAAAATCGATAACAATGAAATACTAGGTCCTCTTTATAGAGGACAAGCAATTATTCAAACAATGTTCCACTGTGCACGAGACGCGATTTAAGAAACGAAAATGAAAAATCGATAACCATATGACGACCTCTTAAAAAGAATCAACTACTTTTATAGAGAAAATTTTGTTTTGTGTTTCTATTGGTGTTCCGCGAGAGTTTCATCGAAAACGGTGGATTTCCGAAATGTCAATTTCGTCGGATTCTGCGAATAATTGATCTATCGCTGCGGACAGATAAGATCGACGGGGTATGCGCACGATTACATCACTTTACATAAATCATCTCTCACACGCCCACGAGAAAAATTCGACTACCCGCAATTACGTGTTTTCTGGCGGAAATTAGGTATGCTTCTTTCAATCACGCGGGAATAGTAATTACCGAGAGAATCGTTCGCGAGAACCGAAATTCGAAAAGTAATAAAAGAATTCTAATAGATTTTTAGATTTCGGAACGTTGTCCGACCTTGATTAACACTTTGCTTGCCGCCCCCTTTGAAAGTCAGAGCCGGAGTTATTTGTTTGATATCCAAAAATAAATTTTCATATGATATATATTTGATGGAAAAAAATTTTCTCGAATTAATTCTTTCTAATTTTATCTCGTCGGATATATTTGAGTTTTTCTCTCTTGATTTTGTGGAACTCTCTTGCCAGTCGAAGGGTTGATAAGTTTGCCATCGCATTTGCATATGTTCGCAGAGAATTTTTATGTTTTCAGAGCTGAACGATCTAACCTATTTTATTTCATTCTATTTTTATCCAACGAAATTAGTAGACGAGATTACACCCCCTTTATTCTTTGAAAATAAATTCTCCGGATACTCCCTCGAAAGAGAACAAGGGATGGGAACAAATGCAAATGCAAAAAACTGGTTCGTTTTCAAATAAATTCCGAGTTCTCGATTATTCTCATCGTTCTCGAATATTTACAGTAGCCTTAATATCTCTTCGTCGAATCGGAAGAGAATCGGAAGAGAACCGAACGAGATCGATGAAACGAACATTCGAAAAGGTGAACGAAAATTTTCCCGGCCCTTTTTTTCACGGTCGATGGACACACGATCCGAAAGATCCTTTGTCATTTTCCGGACGTTTTAACGCTTTTTCCGTCGAAACAATAAGCTCCTCGATGGACAGCCTCTCGTTCGGCCGTTTAGCAAAGAGAATGGCGGCCTAATGCTCTCGATCCTTCGCTATTTTAGCCGGTGCCGTTTTCCGTTCTCCCGCGTTCCCAACACTACCGTTGTTCCGCGTTAGCTCCACTTAGGATCGCCGCGTATCGTTTTCGCGACCTGGGTTCAAGGCCACCGATCGAGCCTAACATCGAGCGGCGAACCGGTTCGCGTAAATGGTAAACAAAACAATTAAACACCGATTCGTGTGACGCTCTATAGCTTGAAACTAGCAAGAAACTTTCACGAACTGAGAAATTCAAAAAATTGTAAAACTGCCCAAAATCACTTTAAGGGGGTGAAATTGGATCTTGAAAATTCGGCTAGAAGGGGTAGGTAAAAAGTTTTGAGCTTTCTAACAAAAATCACCGTCCGGTGGAACGTTTATCGAATGTTTATATAATCAGAAAAGTGTTGAAAAATAACCGAATTTTCAATGGGCGATTTCGTCCCTTTTGAAGTGAATTTAGGGAGCAAGAAATTTTTCGAAATTCCAGATTCGATGGAACAGTGATCCATCGAAAAAAATGGAGTTTCCGTCAGCAAGAGGGTTGAACGTAAGAAGCGGCGTTTGAACGTGATTTACGGTGATCCCTGAACGGGATTATGGCGAGAAAAAGGAAAAGCAAGGAGTTCGGCCGCAAAATAAGACAACACGAGTGAAACGGAATGCATAAAACACCGACGGAATACATAAGCGAGCGATCAGGAGTCTGTCGAGATTCCGGGAAACATGAAACGTTCTTCGAAATCCGAGCGAGAAACTCTAGAGAACGTTCACTGTGTCCTAGCGAGATCATCGATTGTTACAATGTTAATTATTAACAGTGATGCAGCTCGACGTATGGCAATTTAAAGTGTTTTTACCTGAACGAATAACACGTCACCGACTTCGAATGAATTTACATTAAATTCGTTATCAACGTGCTGAAATCGTACACAATTATCCCGACGTTAATATAGAACGTTTAACAAAGTCTTAACCGAAAAACTAAAAGAAAAATACAGTATACAAGAAATACATTTTCTTTCCAGTCCTCTAGAGAAGTATCTTTTTAATTTCGTACGAGTGTTTGGCAAGATTTTACCTGCAATAAAATGGACATAAAATTGCCTACTAATTGTATTTGTTGAGTAGACAACAATTACAATAATTAATAACAGATTTTCTCACACTGTCGAACGTGGAAATGGTCTGATAAAAGAGTCGGTATTCACTGATAAATAAATAAAATAGGTGAAGAAATTCGAGGCATGTCACGGACTCCTACCTGTCTGTTTAAAGAAGCTCCTCCGCAGGATCACTTGTAACGATCGGCGCGATCGATGGATCAAAGCCGAGAGGAAGACAGTTGCGTGTGGTGTCGCGACGCGAGTTGTCAACTTTTTGGCGGGACCGTGCGTGCAAGAATGAGCGGTGAGGGCTGTTGCACCCTCTATTATACCCAACAGAATCCTCCGCTACCCCCGTTCGCCTAACCGCACCTCCTACCACCTGTGGAGGCCCGATAGCTGGCACGAGGATACACCCACGCGCGTGCCGCTATTTCCTCCCTCTGCTCTCTCTCTGTTTCGCACATCTTTCTTCGTTTTCTTTTTCACGAATTTTAACCATAGGCCCACTGTGCCAGGAGATCGACCAACGGAAGTAGACTCACCGATTCGCTGCACGCTAAACGCACAGAATGTTCCGAAAATCTGTTCTTACATCCCCTTCTTTTCTTTTTTTCTAGGAAAGTATTTTAGCTTTTATCGAAAATAATTGTGTGATTTTCATATCATGCGCCAATGTCATAAACTAATTTCTGGTATTTTTGGTTAAGTTTTTTGAAGCACTTTTCTTCGGTATCATTTTGTTTCTTCAAGAGGAACTTCGTCATCAAAAACTCGCAGACATCAAATACGATCTATTCCGGCTGATAATAAGACGAGAAGCGTACAGTTTTTAAAACCAATAACGACCGATTTCGTCGACTTAAAAGACGCGCGGAGAGCTCGCGAGAGACGGGAACGTTAATGGGGAGGGAAAATTCGAAAGGAAGGCCGATTGAACAATCGATGAGGAGGCACGGTTCGTTAAGTCGGAACGGGGATGGAAATGTCGTTCCTTGATTTATTCACAATTCCGATTCGTATCGTTTACGAACAATGCCTGACCACCCCTCTCTATCTCCTTCAACAATTTCTGTTCCAAATTTTTTCATTTTCCTACCGCGTCGCGACAAATTTATCGCGCCCCCGTTCATCCTTTGATTTCTATTCCCTCCCTATTTCGTTTCGATAATACGATACATCGAATCAAAGTTTCCATCGATCGATACCAGAGTCGACACGTCGCAAAAACGCCGCGTATGTAAATAGAGACTCTTGATTGATATTTGTATATTTAGTCAGAAATCCAATTTTAGTACGGCCGTTCTCGGGTGCGTTTAATTCACGTTTCTTGTCGCTTCGATGCTTTGTTTTTGACGTTTAAGTTTTCTTTTGTGACGGTGCAACAAGCCTGCATGCCGACGCCGATGAAATCTCGCGTTCGAGGTATCGATTTTACCGAAAAAAGAAGTATTAGCGACGGAAGCCTTTGATAAGATTCTTCTTCCTTCCAGCAATCATATTTTACGAAACTCTACTAAGAAGAGTTTCCGTTAGCTCTTGTACACGGTTTAATCGGGAAAAGATTATCCTTCCATGTTGCGACGAGAATAGAAAATAAACAAATATCTCGACAAATCGTTCTGACGCTATCTTATAATTGGACTCTGTAATAAATTCTTTTCATACATCGTAATGCAATTTTAGAGACGATCAATTCTCTTGTTATCGTTCTATTTCTAGTCGCACCAAGACGTCACGGGACTCTTCGCAGTTTAGTCGATCGATTTTACGGTCTTGTTTAATGCACGCTGCAAAGCGTCTTCTATTAAGAAGGAGTCATCTTCAATTTCGTGGTTAGTGAAATTGTAAAAAATTGTAAAATGTGAGATAAAATAGCAGACATGATTATACATATTAAATTAAGTTACTGTTGCCGCTGAAATCGGGCGAATAAGCAGCAAGTAGTATAGGTTCACCAGTGGTCAGACGTGTAACACACAACGAAAACCGAGGCCTTGAAAAATTACTCGAACTTAAAAACGAAGTCGATGTCGAAGGGTTAAAATTTTTTGGAACGGTCGTGGATCTCGGAGAAGCTGATAGAATTTGATGCGTCTATGTGCAACGCTATCCGACGGCCTTCTGCCATTGTTTGCCAGCTTTGCGACGCGCGACGACGTCGATCCCGACCAATCGCCGCGCGTTAATTGACAATAACAGCCCCTCGCCGCTTATCGCGGTCGCTCAATTAACGACACTGCCTCTTATCGCCGTCGATTCTCTTGGTCGCGTTCTTCGTGGCGAATCGCACGCCCGGCAAAATGGCGGATCCGCGAAAATGAAAGTGAATTCGATCCAAAGTTTGATCACAACTGGAAGCTACAGAGATTACATCAAATTTTCTTTCACTAGTAATTTAAATATGTTAAATTTAGTGATGTCGTTAAGCAGTTTCGTTCCTTTTCACTTTTTTCATGCATGATTAAAATTTTGTGCAACAAACAACAATCTTGGACCTGGCTCTTCCGCGAAATCGTCGCGGCTGCGAAAACTGAACCGGAAACTGAACGCTTGTCCTTTCCTTCGTTTCTCTTCGCCTTCCCACACCTACCTCAGGAAGGATCAAGCAGCGAAGTACCTGCGACGCCGTTTGTTTTTCATTTCGAGCAGATTAACCCGAGGAGAATTTCTTTCCGCTTCGGATATCCTCCTCGGGCTTCTTCCGCGACACCTGTACGCTTCATCAGCAGGTGATCAACAGTACAAAATATAATTAGCCTCGTTCTGTCAGCTTTCTGAAGGATTAATTCTTTTCACTAGAATTGTGACCACGATGTGCAATGATTAAATCACTTAAATGTCATTCATCTCTTTGAATCATTCAAATCTCAATTCAGAAACTGAAGTACCAGGAAAAGTATCCTATTTCACTTTTTGTTCTTTCAAAAATGTCCTGGATCAAATAACACATCAAGGTTCGATGAAATATCTCAGCGTGTTCGAGTCAAAGGGATTAATTCCTTTTCAGTAAGTCTGAAAGTACATTTTTAAACTGAAAAATCAAGGATTTGATCCTAATACAACTATTTGGAATTATAAATGTACCAAAAAATACTAGTTACATAAAACTAGATGCACAGAGTCGGTGGATCAGTGATACGACGAGCGTTCGTGGACGGTTCAAGTAGAAAAGTCGGCCAATGGTCAGACCGGCGCAGTCTGGAGTGACCAGGAACTTTCAGATAAATAATTGCTCGGAAGAGAAACTATTTCGAACACAATTTTTAAAGCACAATCGTTTCTTTAATACCTAACAAATTTACCTAGAACATTTTCTCACGTTTTTTAAAGGGTTCCAGACCTGCTCTAAATATGTCCGACGAAGAGAAGGAAGAAGAGAAACCGTTCGCAGTGGAGCGGGCGAAAACCGGCCGCGCGAAATGCAAGAAATGCAAGTGTCCTATCGACAAGGATGCAGTCAGAATCGCGAAGCTGATGTCGAATCCATTCGGGGATGGCAAGATGAAGGCCTGGCATCATGTGACCTGTTTGTTCGAGGTTTTCGCGAAGCAGAGAGCCACCACGAAGCGAATCGACGACCCGGAAGAGGACATCACCGGTTGGCTGGACCTCTGCGACGAGGACAAGCAAATCATCCTGCGGAAGATCGAAGAATTCGACGCTTCCGGTAAACTCTCCTCTCTATCAAATTATTGTAATTTCAAGAACTTTCAAGGGTTAATGTTGTTATTGTTGTCGATCGTGTGATTGTTAAAACAGGAAAAATATTAATGATTTCAAATTTGAACTTTCAACGTTTCGATCCTTGTGTGGATCATTGGGTGAATGATCAGAACAGTGACCTTTACAACCATGAAACAACTTTACCAATCTTTTAAAAACGAGAAACTATAATTCACTGTACTTTACGTTGCTATAATTGTTGAAATTGATTCTTTGTCCACATCGTGGGAGCGACAAGATGGCGGCGGACGGCGATTTCGACGCCCCACGGTGAAACGGAGCGGGCAAATGACTGGACGCGCGTCCTAATTGTCTCTAATTGTTCTTCCTCGAGTAAATCTCCGCGAAAGATTTATATTTTAGTTGCATCGTGCGCGCATTCGTTTCTTTCCTCGCGGGATCAATGAGCGACCGGTGCCCTTTGGTTGTGTTCCCGATAACATTTCTGCTCGCGTGTCTCTCTCTCGAGATAAACAAATTCGAGTAATTTCCAGCGTGGCGTTCTTCTCCGTCCGGGAGCTGCTCTCGTCTTATCGCCTTAACAACCACGAGAGAGAGACAGAGAGAGAGAGAGAGTGCTAAGACGGTTTTAATTGCCGTTGCAATTGAATCGCGCGCACGTACAAATTGTATCCCCATAAATCATCTATCGAGTATTATCGCCTATTAGAGCGATGGGTCTGCGTGATGATTTACGGTCCCGCGAAATAACGTTCTCTCCCGTCAATCCGCATTACGACTATTCAAGCTAGATCACGGCCACGTCAATTGTTATACACCTTTTGTTCGCTCCACCGGTTAATCCCACGATCGCGATCTATCTCGATTTTCTCTGATCCTCTTGACCTAATATATACCTTCGAAGCTTGAACCTCAACAATTAGCTGTAAACCACTTCTTTTCTATTGTCTGATCACACTCCTTCCGAATGAACATTTCAGAAATTGAAGAGGAAGGTATTTTATAAAAATCTTCCTCTAAATAAAAATTATTCGCATTTAATTTTTTTCAGCGCCTTTTAAAACACCGAAGACGAAGAAGACCGATAATTCTTTGAAGAAGGACGACGACTCCCCGAAGAAGCGCAAGGCGACGCCGGCCAAAGACAACGAGAAGAAACCGAAAAGGGTGAAGAAGGAGGATCCAGGATCGTCGAGCGAGGATCGATCGAAGAATGATCCTCCAACGGTCAGCAGGGACGACTCCTTTGAGGAATTCCAAAAGGTGTGCGAGAAAATAGCAAGGGTGGATGCTTACACCGACAAAACCGCTGTTGTCAGAAGGTTGTTCACCAAAGGATCTACGGGCGGTGAGTTTTGCGATTTTTGTATGTTCGTTATTGGCCGACTGGGTCGATTAGGGGTGAAATCAGCCCTTAAAAACATTTCATTTCCGTCAAATATATCTCAACAACAAACGATATTAAAAAAGAAGCTTAAACGAAAGAGTTGCACGGTATTATTATGTCTACCAAACTGTGTAAAAAAATTCTTTTAGAAGCTAGTGAATAATTAATAACAATGAAAATGTTCTCATTCGAATCAACAAGAGATGATCGCGCTAGAATGAAAATGATATTGTAACTTCACCGAAGAATCGCGCCGATATAAACTGTACCGTCTTATTTTTGTATTGCTTCGAAAAAATGGAGGCTCGTGGAACCAAACAAGAAAAGAAATCTACAAAAAGCAACAAAATCAGCGTACAAATAAGATATAAATAATCCGGTATCAGCGTGAAAAATACAGAGCGCGCGATCATTCAGAGAGAATTCTGATTCATCGTTTAATTGCGTGCTAATGTCGATTCGAGAGGATCCTTGCCGAGCGAATTAGCCTCGATAAAGTATTCTTATCGAGGCTAGTCGTTTGACAGAAATAGGAGACGCGAACAGGAAGTGAGCGAAGAACCACAAACCGATAAGGAATCGCTGATCATTCGAAAGATGCAGGCAAACAGGCGCGCGGAGGAGCAGCTAATCTGCCGACGAGAAGAAACACATTTCTCGGCGAGTCACGAGATCGAACATGCGAAACGAAAAAAGATCGCGCGACAATCGATCGAGAGAGTAGGCTCGTGCGCGATGTAATCGCGACTGCTGCCAATTCACAAAGCCGTGGCGCGGCCGGAGTCGCGGAAACCTTGACCCCTTCTAGACATTACGAAATTCGGTCGGGGCTTCTCTTTTTCTTCTTCTCTCTCTTTTCTCGCCGCTTGCGAACGCGACACGTCTGTAGATCCGATCGAGAAAGACTTTGAACGTTGATCCAGGCTTTCGATCCTCTGCGCCTCTAGTTATTTCCAAAGCATTTTCGGAAGAACATCGCCACGTTAACCCTTTACGCTCACAGCCATTTTGTAGTACTGGAACGTCTTTATCTTCAAAAATATACATATAATTTAATGATAAAAATAAATTTTTAAATAATATCACGCTTTTAAAAATGGACTAAAGTATAAAATAATTTTTCCTAGTCGCATACCGATTCCTAACCTCGTACAGATAGCGGTGAAAATTTGTGATTGTGAATTTTGAATTTCTATGAAAAAACTTGTAAGATTTCAAACGAAAAACATTCATATTTATTTGGATTTGTTTAAAATCTTCACGAAGAGCGTGACTCGTTAAAATACGGCAAGGGGTTAGGCTTTGTGTACACTCGCAAAAAGAGCAACCGTCCACATGCTCCGATTGGCGCCAACAAGTAGAAACGGTCAGCCACGATCAGACGTTCCGTCAACACTTTTTAAGTTTTTCGCATACCGTCAGCCCCTTTTTTCTTCAACCCTTCCGTTCCCCCTTCGGGTGATTCGGGGAACTAAGGAACCGTGATCGAGGTGAATTCTTTTGCCGAGGTTTAGCGCGATTTCCTCGGTGTTCGGGAAAAAACGGTCGACCAATTAGTAGGAGGAAACTATGGATGGACTATCGGATGCGCTTCCCGTGTAAACACACTAGACGCTTTCCACGTCCCCTTGTTTGGTCGGCTCTTTCTCTTTGTCGAGAAAGAAAGAGAGAGAAGGATCGCTCTTTCTTTCCTCCGAGAGCTCAAACAAATACGATACCGGAATCGGATACAAGGAAACCATTAATCAAATGAGAACGCCGTACGGATTCCACGGCTAGTGGAAGATTTTTACCGGGTTATCTGGCACCCCCGGCCGGCAACTCCTGCGACAGGGGACGATTCCACGAACCCTGCTCTCCCCCTCTGCTACCCGCCCGATTCCCTGGCGACTTTGTTACCCAGCTTGAAAATTATAATATCGAGCTCTGAAAAAGATCCAGAATTTCTTCTATCGGCTATAATGGAATTCATTACCTGTGCTACCTTTTCAAAAGAAAGTTTTCAATGAGAACAGATATCAAAGAATTCCCGAGATGAAAATTAAATTTTAATTTTCAACGTTAAATCTACAATTTTTATCAGGACATGTTTGGATAAAGAAATTTATCGAATCGGTTTCCATGTAAGCTACTTTACGATTTCAATAATTGTAGAATGTTATTTTTTGTAATATTTTTAAATTGGTGAAAAATACATTTGCACGTAGATACGAAATTTTCTATCTTTAAAAATTCTTGACGAATAGAAAAGAATTCCAAGGTGACTCAACTAGATGATTTTTATTTTGCGGAACGATCGACTGGTAATGACAGAATATGTTCGGATTGCACGAGTTTCAACTTGTCGCTGACGAATCGATCGATCGATCGGCGAGATCGACGATCACCATGGGATTTCCGCGAGAAATTGTTTTCGTAGAAACTGTACGCGAGTTAACTTCTGACACGGCACAGATTGCAGCCCGTTGATTCTTTCTACGCGTCATAGTCTTGACCCAGTGTGCATCATTCTGCATCCTCGCGAAACTTTCCGCTGCACCGTCTCAAAGAAGCTTCGTAAACGAGAGCCGAGTATGTCGAAATTTTGGAAATAGTTTTGGTTTTCACACCGAATAATCACCGATACAAAAGCATTTGTGCACACAATCATGAAACTGGTCTAAGTCGTGTATTTCTTGATTCAAGGTACTTAAAGGAAAAGCATTAATATGTATTAATTAAGGTATTAATACCAAATGAATTTCATATAATGTTAGAAGACGGTGGAGCTAAATGGAAATTTATTTCTCTCGTTAATTACTTTATCACCTTACCACTGCTATATTCCTTTTCATTTTTATCATTTATTCATTTCAATCCACAAAGTCTGTAGTCGAACTAATTAACGCTTCTTTTCAATCATCTAATTATTATCGAGATTACGGCTATAATTCTAACATTTCGTCGAATATTCCTTGAAAAAATTCACAATGAATAATCGGGGGTAGCTTGATGAATTATTCAACGATTGTAGCACCCTTCAATGTAAAACAAAGAGGTTTTATTCCAAAGACAATTTAACTTCTTTCAGACGTAGCATAATAGATAAAAAATTCTATGAAATCGAAGTGGGTGTTTTTAATGGAAGAAAAATTCAATTCGATTCCCTTTCAACGTTCTCGCGTGTTATTAATTACTGTATGTCTACTATAAATTACTCTGAAGAAGAAATTGAAATCGATAACGAAGGGTAGATAACATCGATAAATCTTGGTACAATCCCTTATGGAATCTCCATATTTCTCGCACTCTCACAAATCCTTCAAAGGACAAAGGATTCTCACGAATCCTTCTTGCTTATTAGATAAGTAGTCTTGTATCTTTCTCTTATTTTTTTCTTTGTAATTCGATTCAAATCCGAATCGAATCGTTTGGGTAATTCCTACAAAATACCTACATATAGTATGTAGAGTTTGATCGAACCTGTGCGCCGATAAAATCATTGCTAATTATTATCTTAATATTACGATCCACATAACAAAAATCCATTTATAAATACTTAAACTGTATTGTATGTATTAAACTGTAAAAAGTACTTCTGTCCGTCTAAAATAAACAATAATAATAAATGTTTGTTCGTTTCCTGTTTCATGGGAATCGATATCGAAAGACTTAATGCGCACAAAGATACGCGGTCGTCTAATCTCCGAATCAAGAGCCTTGAATCGATCGAATCCGATCGAAGCTTAAGATACGTAGAGGATTGAACAAATACTCACAGTAGCCCTAAGTCGTTCTCCTGATAATTATCCCTCTTCCTTAAAACCAGACAGTTGGTTGCACTGTACAGTGTCCTTGCTTCGTCAACGACGAAGTCGATCGTTTTCGACCCTTGGTCCCTTGTTACCACCACGCTTCACTCTATCACCACTGTGTCCTTAACGATCCAACTCTTTCTTCTTCTCCTTCAAGAAATGTTGCCCTTCGATTTCAATCGGTTTGCGATCGCTTTCTTGCGGTCGGTTTCGACTTATTGCGCAGGGGCACGCGTAGCACGAGCTAATTAAGAGGCTAATCTGCACGCGACACTGGCCACGCAATCACGACTATTGGTTTCGCGACTATTGGTTAGCCGGGGGGCTGTGCTCGCAGTCTTATAAGCTTAGAGTCCCCCACCTAATCGAGTGCGGTTTGTAAACGCCGATGTCGAGCCCCTTCTCGTGCAGCCAGCTTGGCTCCAGACGGCTCGCTCTTTCTCTCTCCTTCTCGTCCCTCCCCCTGTCTTTCTCCCTCTTTTCCCCTCTCCTCTCGTTCTCTCTCTCTCTCACACCCTCTCGCTCCCTCTCACGTTTCCTGTCGGTATCCGAGCGCGCGATTTACCCCTCCTCCTTAATTTCCCGCGGATCCTCGATTATCAAGACCCTTCCCCCTCCTCCTCCTACCGTTTTAATTCGCGACCACCCCTCTCTTTTCCTCTCAACCACCTACCAATGATCCTCCCGATCGTCTTCGCTTTTCGTTTACGTGGATCGCCGGAGGAGGCGATCATCCCCGACGATTAATGCTAAACTAAGAGAGAGAGAGAGAGAGAGAGTGTGTCTGGATTAATTGAAACATATAGTAGTTTGATTACATTGCGGGCATTTATGCGAAATAATAAATTGTTTGTATTTGTTGCATCATATCGGAGACACTCGAGAACGTTCTTCTTCTTTTAATCATTTTAGAATAGGTCGAAAGTAATACTGAAAAGCAATGCTTGTTTAATTTTTTGTAATTGGAAACGCTTATTTAAAAGGGTTTCAGTCCGTCTGTCGTAATTATCATTATTTATTGTATATGGAGTTTATACGAACGCTACGACCAGGTGAAATACATTAAAGAAGAGATATTCAATGAATTTAAGAATACCGTTTAACATGTATTTTTGTCTTGTTAACATTATCAAATATATAAGAGATAAGCCTCTCTCGGCCACCATTCATCCGCGAATCACAGTGCAAATACAGCTTGAATCGCGAACTTTTCGTACACACATATTTTCGACGATATTTTCTCAGAGCGTGGTTGACCTTTTTATTGCCCCGATAACTTTGGAACCCTGAATAAATTTCGAAGTTAGTGCCAGCTAAAAATTCAGCTACTTTAAAACAGTTCGCCGCCGTTCAATTTGCTCGATAATCATTGATGGACCCTTTTCACGGCAATAATCGCTGACGAACTTAATTAGAAACATTTTATTAATTAACACGTTTACTCGGGACGCATTTTACTATTGTCAGTGTCCTGTGGATTTTTCAAACGAACAACGAAGATGATTTTATAAAACAATTTACAAAAAAGTTGCAACAAAAATATATTTACAGGTTCTTTCGACGGGTGTTAAACTTTTCATTTCCAATTGCAAAGATGCATTCGTATAAATTAATGCATTTATTCCTTGGAGCACATACTACGGTAAAAATTTAACCAAAAATGTTATTATTGTTATTTTCACAAAATAATTCAAAATTGCCCCTGTTCATGTTCCGTAAGTGTTAATTGACCTCTTTTCAAAGGAAGAGTGCTCCGCGAATTGCGTCTATTAGCAATCCGAAAAGAGCCATCGCAGTTTTCCGCGAATTTTCCTCGATTTCCTACGGAGAGAATGATCTTGCGCGCGATGATCGAGAGCGGGCGGGGCTTACCCGTCGATGATCGACGACGATACAGATCGACGGACCAATGACTACTCGTGACGCAGCACGTTGGCCCGGGATCTATGACGCTGATCGGTTTCAATGTAAACGTTCGCCTGGAAGAGATCTAGTGTCCACATCGCATACATACAACAACGATTTCCGAGCACGAGCACGACCCGCCGAATTCTTGCGAAAAGTTGCGCAGAAATCTCGCCGCTCTGTTTTCCCGCGCGACGCTTGTGTCACCGCAATAAATAATTATACGCCGATAACAACACAGAGCAAATAGAACTGCTCGTCAGCTGCTTCTTCATCCGGCAAGTTTCTTTCTCGCCAACTTACGAACACTGATTTTGGTTTCCTCTCAAATTGGCAGACTGCAATTTTTAACATCAATTACTAATATCGAGACACTATTTGCAACTTGTTAGGACTATTAAAGAGAGAAGTTCAATTGGCAGAAACATTTTTTAGGTAATATTTGCAATGGGCATTTCTGATCTAAGCTAATTCAATTCTTGAGATATGATATCAAGGGTTATCATTCTCAACAACATTTTCCTTGGCTCTACTTTTCTCCAATGACCAAATTGGCCATTTTGGGCAACTACCGCAGGACGATTCCTCCAGTCCTTGATCCCTGGATCGTGAATCGATCCGGGAGGTCGTGTGTGCCTCTTGATAAAGACGAGAGCTGTTCTCAGTGACCTTTCGCCAGCAAGTAAAAAATCACGGCCGATAATTATCGTAATCTCGAAATTATCGGACTAGCGCGAGCCGCCCGGCGCCGAAAATTCATAGAGATAGACCGTTTATCGTTGTCGCCGAAAATAAGCGACGCGCGCGATTCGTTGAGAATCGACTCTCGTTCATTCACTCGGATAATAAACCTGTGTGAATCGAGTGCGAAAGAACTCGCTAGGCGGCTCTATCTCTGTTTCAATCGGCAGATTACAACAATTTGGTAACGATTCGTCTCCCTTATCGATTCTCACGCAATTTCACCGAGTATTTCGTATTATACAATCGATTTTCCTCGTGGATCGACGGGATCGACGGTTGGGGTAGCGAATTCTCGATTGCAGGCCGTTATGCTAACCGCGAATGCTAATCAAGTTACTTATTTATACGGAGACTTCTATTAAAAAATATTATTTGAAATTATTTTAAAAAACACCGCTTTTTACAATTTTATTAACCGCGGGAAGTGACAAGATAAGATAAGATAATTTAACTATTACCGAAAATACAGGGATACAAACGAGATGAGTTTCTTTTTCCTTCTAGGGGATTGTAAATGGGGTGAAGACTATGGGTGTCTTCTATACCACCGGAAGGTTGATACAACATTGGATGCGGGGTTGAAAGAGTTATATCGATCTCGTATTGCTAAATCTTGATTCGGGAACGCTGTTGCGGCGTTATCTCCCACGGTTTGATTACAGGAAGGGCATTCGCGTGCTCTGCGTCGCGCGAGCAAGCGTTATCGACACTTAGGACTGGATAAATATTATTGTTTAGGAACCGCAAATGAGATTTCGTGGTTCTATCGGATCGTTGAGTATGAAACTTTACGGATGTGTTTGAAATTCGTGTTTTATTTATCAAGTTTCATACGACCTGATACAATCGATCTGATACAATCTCGGTAGATTCGACGTGGCGCGGGAAAAGGTTAGTTGCGCAACGGGTATTGTCAAATTTGATAGCAGAATCAGAAAACACGTACGAAAACATTCTGTTAGTCAAGGATACCCTGATTAAACAAGTAAAAAAGAGGAAGACGTGGCAATTTTCTGTAATAGATTTCCAAAGACTGTTCCGACTCTCCGACGAGGTCTAGGGCAACTGAGCCACGCCCTCCGGGGCACTCTACGCAGCCGAGCATAATTGCACATGGTACGTCATCTGTTTCCCTGATGAGATTTCCTCCCGGGTTAAGCGAAAGTGCTCCGGAGGCAAAGGTCGCGGATTTCACACATCCAAGGAATTCACACGCCTCCACAACGGCCACGACCGCGTTTCGGCCGCTGATTCTACTTCTTTTTTATCCAACACGATCGCATAATTTTCCTGTCGACGAAATGCGTCTCGCTCACGATGCCGGAGGTTAGATCAATCGTCCGAAATCGGCGAGGAAACTGGTCATTTTCAAATTGCATTTACAATGTGTTCCCGACGGAATTTCCGAGCGTTTCTTACGGCGAATTACAGTTGGAAGACTACGTTTCGAGGTGTCGCTAATTAAAATTGACCACAAAACCTCATTGAAATTTTGAAGAAATGAACCGCAAAAATTGGTAATTTTCAAATTGCGTTTTCAGTATGTTCCCGACGGAATTTCCAAGCGGTTTTTACAAGAAATTCCAGCTAGAAGAACGCAGTCTAAAAGGCGAAGATTCAGCGAACACGTCCGACGCTAACCTAACACAACGACGCATGCCACGAGACGCTGTCTGTCGTGTGCAACTGTCGGAGATTTGTTCGAATTTTTATGCGAGCAGTGTCGCCTGTACACCAGTGGACACTCATGTTCGATAAGTGGAGCGCGATCGAATTTTTCGATAGATTGCGCCGGGCCGAGCGGAAAGTCACCGCGACTTGGCACAGTTACCATCCCGAGGATGATCTTCGCGCTAGGTCAAGAACCTCCGCCCCCTTCTTGGATCGGACCGAGAGCCTCTTCTCCTCCCCACTTTTCTAAATCCTCCCACCTTTCGAAACTAGATCGCGATCGCCGATTTGCAGCTTCGACAAAGCCAAAGAAATCCGACGAACTCCGGCACGAATCGGTCCCGCGGTCGCGCGCCTCGATAATAATTGGACGGCGACATTTCGTCTGCTCGACTTTAATTATCGGAGAGATGCACGAGGAGCAGCTGCGCGGCACCATAAATCGTCACCAGTTGCGTCGACGTGTCACCGATCGACGATACTTTGACCGGCAACCGTTGTCCTCGCTATTCTCAATTACAATTTTGACGCGCCGAAAATCGCTCTGCTTCCGGTGGACAAAAGAACAAGAGACCCCGAACAATTTTTTAAATAAAATTCAGATGCGGCGTTTGCATCTAATGATTTTTACCATGTTTTTTAGGAAAGTCTGAGGTCGAACGATTGACCACGATGCAATTTCGTACTGTATCATATACTTTCTAGAATTTGAAGATAACACATGGAAAATATCGGAAAGTCTGAATCATCAGGCACCACTAAATCGGACCTTCTGTAATCAATTTTGAAAAATTCTTTTTGTTAATACCACATTCTACCAAAGGACATTCACTAAAAAATCGACCGGTGGTCGGTCAATAGCTCCGATGGAGGGCCGAGATCTGACCTCTCGCGCGTTCCTCCGAAAAGTGAAATCTCCCTCGTTCTTTAGGAAGATAGAGCGACAAAGATACAGAGAGAGAAACAGAGTGCAAACGGGGAGAAGATAAAGCGCGGCGGGAAGATAGTTTGGGCGAAAGAACCGCGGCTGGTGCGAGGGTCGGCCAATTGAATTTCTTTTTGCTTTGTTTACGGACAGATTCCGCACGCTGGAGTAAACACGATTCTCGCGCGGCTTCTCGAAGATCGCGCGCGCGGGATCTGCTCTCGCTTTCGTTTTCGCATCGCAGCGAGAGACGGGCGGTCGCTCGCAAAAGCGGAGGTGACTTCATGCGTAAGATTAGAGAATGATCAAACAGCGAGAGAGAGAGAGAGAAAATGAGTGAGAGAGCAAGTGGTAATTAATGATCGATGGGCCGAAGGAAACGCGGGAGGACGATGGGGAGAGAGGGAGAGGTCACCGAGTTGATACCACCGGCTCGTACAAAGTGTAGTTCCGCGGACAACGATAACTGATAACGCGAAAGCGTCCTCGCCGGGCCCTCGATCAGAATTTCCACGGAGGGACACTGCTCTGACTCACTGAATCCTCTCACGACTCGCCGTAATTACTAGTGGAATCGGCTTGCAATGATCAGACACGCCGACTGATTCTCGGTGCCCGATCTACAGCTGGTCCTGTGGAAATTACCAACACACATTTGCCCGACACGGTTTCACTGACAACGAATTTGAGCCACAATGAATTCGACCGACAACGAATTTAATCGACAATGAATTTGACCGACAAAGAATCTAAAATCGTTGACGGACAAATTCATTGTCGGTCAAAATCGTTGTGGGTCAAACTCGTTGTGGATCAAATTCATTGTCGATCAAATTCGTTTTCGGTTAAAGGCGTTGTCGGCCGAAGTTATTGGCGGTCAAATCTGGACTGGTGAAACCGTGCCTGTGAAAACCGTACCTTGGAAATTTGCGTCGGTGATTTCCATGGGACCCTCCGTCGCACAGTGGACTATATAGTAAATCCTCTACAATCGCTAAAGCCTCGGGGAGGTTCGTTTGCAAAGTTCGTGGACGGAGACTACTTTTTTTGAGCTCCAAAGACCGAGCCAAACGTAGAGAAGGGCAGCTCGTGTAAGAAGAAATCGCTCGAGAGACTGCGATTCTCCGGGTCTCTTTCTGTCCCATACACTGTCCTTCCCTGTCCCATTCGCTAGCCAATCTGTTAACAGTCTCCCTGTCATTGTTACAATACGTGTGCAGGGAAGCTTAGGTGAAGACGCTGCTCTCGAAATCACTGCACGTCGCGACGTGTGCAGCAAGTTTTTCTCACTCAAAACCTCTGCGTGACCGTTCGCGTTGAAACGAGGATAAAAAATCGTCGACGCTGACTGTGAGAAATCGAAAGAATGAAAGGTTATAGAGCCGTGAAGCAACCGGTGCGTGGCTCGTCGGCAACAGGTTGCCTCGACTGGAAGCACAGTTTCGAACGTCAGAAAAGTGATTTTTCTGAAGACATTTGATTCGTGTTTAATCCTCGGTTAAGGGGTTGTCAGAAATTCGAACAATAAGGAGCACCCTGATGGGCCGGTGTTCTTGTTTATTTATTTAGACGAGAACTTTCTAACGGCCAGTAACCCTATTCTGTAACCGAGTCGCGGCGGCCCGGACGGTTCGCGGTCGTTATCTTATCGGGCGTAATTAATGAAGACAGATGACACCGGGGGTGTTCCGAAGTCGGCGCGCCGCTTCGATTCATCCCGAGAAATTACTCAGCCCAGTAATTGGACCAGGAAAAAGAAGCGGCTGGGATTTATCAATGGAATTTCTGTCTGTCGAACGACGCATCCATCGATCCGTCCGAATACAACCAACGAAACCTGTGTGATCGGAGAAACGTCGCGACTAGAATGCTTTCTATTTCTCCTTCGAAATAGACTCCAGCGGGCCTTCCGATTAGAGCGACGGAAATAAAATAATTGCGAAACGTACGTCGCTCTATCTGGACCCGGTTTGACACGCGTTTCGACGCGGAGAGATAAATTGTCGCCAAAAAATTCGGCACTTCGCGTGCAACGGCTCCGACGGAATCTGGAGCCATGAACTTTGTCCACCCCCACGAATTTTATCGGAAGAAACAGCTTCGTCACTCGGTCACCGATTTTGCCAACGAGATCGTCCATTGGCCCACCTGATTTTTATTCAAGAACGTCCAACGATTTTATTACCACGTTTTTTCTAGTTTAAGACCATGTTCAAGAAATATATAATTTCATCTGTAAAAATTAATCAATGTAAATTATATAGTTCGAGTTTAATTCCGTATTAAAAATCAAAAAGGTCGTTCCCGCGTCGAACAATCTTCTAAAGAAAGTCCTAGTTCGATTTTACGTGGAACAATTTTTTAAATTAAATCGGAGGATCGTTTTTGTGTAAATCAATTTTTCAAAGAAAGTCGAGGGTAGCTTTTGCGCTGAACAATTTTTAAAATTAAAGCTGTATGTAGTTTTAATATTAACCACCCCTAATCTCACCCCTAATATCATTGTAAAATGATCTCTTCAATACCGGAGCCTCAGGAATTTCGTTTCAGGTAATTCTTACGCTTTGTTCTCGACTATGGACGCGTTATTAAAGGGTCCTTGATGAACGTTTCGTCGAGCGGCGTTCCGCAATGATTGACTCGATAGACGAGTCGAGAGCTCGGACCCGAACGAGAAGAAACAGCGCGCGGTCGCAAGGGAAAAAGGGAGCGACGAGCGAAACGCGTCGCGTCGGAATGCAAGAAGCGAGCGGAAAGTTCCGAGACGATAACCGTGCACGATAAAACCGGACCGCTGATCGTGGATATTCGTCTCTAGCCAAGCGACAGCCTCGCGTTCTTCGGGATCGAATTTTGCTGACGGCCAATTCAAATGATCAATTAGTTCGTACTATTAGGTGCGAGAGTTGGTGCCCGATTTTGTTCTAAAATACAAGGGTTCAAGGGAAATATTCAATCTTGTTATTTTCACAAGACCCTACGCAGTAGCTAATTTTAATGATCGATATTTGTCCAATGTTGGTAAACCTTACGTTTCGGGGAGATAGCTTTTCTGCAAGTTTTCTGTTTTTCCAGACGGTTTCAAAGGTGACACGGTGCTCTGGTGCAGAATGCTGCTACCAGCTGCCGAGAAGAGGATCTACAACCTACAGAACAAACAGCTGGTCAAACTATTCTCCAGGATACTGGTACAGGACGAGGACGAGATGCTAGACCACCTGGCACAGGGCGATGTGGCCGAGACCATTAGATTATTCTTTGAGAAGAGCGTCGTCTCGAACCCTGCTTGTAACAGCGTGCTCACCCTTCAGGAGGTAAAGCGATCCTCCATCTTGGAAATTCTACTTCTCCGAAGAATTAGAATATTGAAATATTTAGTAATTTCTTGAATAGAACATTGATGGTGTGAAAAATATTTTAAACAATGGTCTGGCAATTTTTAGTTGTCCATTCGCTGAGTTTCCACTAATTCACTGTCTGATTCGCAACGAAAGATCTTGGTATTATTAAACGACTGTATTTTCCAAAATAAACGAGCCACCATTTTCTCTATATTTTCGTCGTTCATACGCGGAAGTGGAAGCTGATTGTTTTGATAGCTTCCGAGGAAAGGAGGCTTCCGCCTCGAATGAGAATCGATCTGGCCGCGCGATTAGATTGCATAGAGTTTCGGGCGAGAGGGGAATTCTTCTGGGCTTGATCGGCTTACCAGGATTTCGGGCCTGGATCGAGAAGCCTTGTGTCCCTTCTTGTAAAACAACTATGTCGTAAATGGAATAAATCACGCGCTGATTCGTGCGCATCGATTGCTCGCAACCATCGCACTCTCTCGTGAACATATATTTCTCTCTCTGCCATCAGGTGGACCGTTTCCTTGCAAAACTGTCGACCTTGACCAAAGAGGACGAGCAGACGCAGCATTTCCGCTCGATCGTCTCCAGGTAAATGAGGAATTTCTTTATCATTAGATTGTAGATCTTTAAATTGCGTCTGCAATCTAAAATTATACGTGTTGCTTCTCTAAAAATTTTTAGAAACAAATTTCTACAAAGTTTATGTTTAACGTTAATCGATCTCGTGCATCAGGTGCACCTGTAACGACCTAAAGATGATCATCAGGTTGATCAAGCACGACCTGAGAATAAACACTGGACCCAAGCACATGTGAGTGTCCTTTACAGGCATTATGATAAAACTTGATTGCTGTACAGCGATAACCTTCGATTAGATCTGCTAGTCGTAAAAATGATCGTTGCCATCGATTGTTTGACGCGATTGCAGCTTGCAAGCGGTGCACGATGACGCGTACGCCGCCTACCAGACCTCCAACGACTTGGTGAATGTCATTAAAAGATGTCTGGAGACGTCCAGATCCGGAGGGCCGGCTTCCTCTTCAGGGTCGCCTTCCGGCAACAAAGTCGCCGCTCTCTCTTTGATGACGCCTGTTCTACCGATGCTGGTGGGCAATCATCCATTTTCCTTCGTAGTTTTCTCTTAAATAATCCTAATTAATAATATTAATGTTTGTTGCGAATAACGAATGAATAGGCGGAAGCTTGCAAGTCCGTGGAGATGGCGATGAAGAAGTGTCCTCACGGAATGATGTCTGAGGTGAAGTATGACGGGGAACGCGTTCAGGTCCACAAGAGAGGCAGCGAGTTTCGGTACTTTAGCAGGTCCTTGAAGCCAGTGCTCGCTCACAAGGCAAGTCTCTTTTCTGTGCCATTTTCTAGGTGCAACAAGCTGTGTAGAATGTAAAATCCAGAATCTAGAAACTAGAGAATCTTTCAGGTAAACCACTTCAAGGACTACATTCCAAAGGCGTTCCCGGACGGCGACGACTTGATCCTGGACTCGGAGGTCCTCGTGATAGACACGAAGACAGGGCAGCCCTTGCCTTTCGGTAGCCTGGGCATCCACAAGGTTCGAATGCTTTACAGTACACCTTGACTTGCACGTTCTCTCGTTTAACCAGATTTCATTCCCCCAAGAAAGCGGAGTTCAAGGACGCCAACGTATGTCTCTTCGTGTTCGACTGCATCTATTACAACGGAGAGGTCCTGTTGCACAAGTAAGTAAAATTTCGTAGCTAATTCTGGGGATAGAGGTAATGATTCTTGTGTGCAGGAGCATGATGGAGCGCAGACGAATCTTGAAGAAGAGGATGACCGTGATTCCGAACAGGATAATGCTCTCGGAGGTCCAGGAGGTGCATGTAAGTAGACACGAGATCTTCCATTGAATTGATTAGGCTATTTGTACAAGGAAGAATGTCTTCAGCATCCGCGCGAGCTTGCCGAGATGATCGCCAAGGTCCTCAAGATGGGTTTGGAGGGATTGGTCCTGAAGGATGTCACTGTGAGTGTCGCAACTTTGATTACCTATTGAAAGAGTGTAGATCGTCATTAGTAAACTGCAAATTTTCCATGACTATAGTCATTGGGGATTATCAAGGAATGAACCCATTGTTTCTGTGAACAAAATTACATTGTGTGCCTGAATCGAGGGATCGATCGATGGTTTTTGCTTCAATGGGTTAACAATAAGTTGTTCGCAGGGTGAATACGAGCCCGGAAAGAGACATTGGCTGAAGGTAAAGAAGGACTACTTGCTCGGAGGTGCGATGGCCGATGCTGCAGATCTCGTCGTTCTCGGTGCCTGGTATGGCACTGGAAACAAGGGTTTGTATCAACTATCAATACGTTCACGTTCATACCGAATACTACCCCTTGCCTTTCTTTGGCCCAAGGGACTTGGATCTTTATTCCTGGAACGGGGCATTATTTGTCATTCACAAGATTACTCCCATACTTGCAGGTGGAATGATGTCCGTGTTTCTAATGGGCTGCTACGACGAGGAACACCGCCAGTGGGTAACAGTGACCAAAGTTCACACGGGTCACGATGACGCGACACTCGCCAGACTGCAGGACGAGCTCGACATGATCAAGATCGGCAAGGACCCTAACAAGGTGCCATCCTGGCTGAGAGCGAACAAGCCGATGATTCCAGACTTCGTAGCGAGGGATCCGAAGGTACAAACTCTTGGAAGTCCTCGCATAACTACAGATTGTTGAAATGTCCAGTGCAACAACATCCTTACATCTTTCTAATGTCTTCAATGGTTCGAATGTCGCGACAGTTCCCTTTTTATTTGCAGAAACAACCGGTGTGGGAGATCACGGGCGCGGAGTTCACGAACCAAGGTGTGCACACCGCGGAGGGGATCAGCATCAGGTTCCCTAGGGTAACAAGAATTCGCAATGACAAAGACTGGTCCACCGCCACCAACTTATCCGAACTCCGCGATCTCTTCAACAAGAGAGCGGACTCGATAGACGTGAGTCTTCTGCTGAAGGGACAGCAGACGATCGACGCGGAACCAGAGTCCTCGAATCGCCGGAAGAAATCGAAAACACCGTCACCCAGCGCGAAAAAGGATCACTCGATCAAAGACATGCTCCTTCAGAAAAGAATAAAGAAGGAGCCGGGCAGTGTGAAAGTTAAGGAGGAACCAATTGATGCAAGCATCAAGGAAGAACCAATTGATGAAAACATCAAGGAAGAACCAATGGATACAGACGATGAGGAACGTTCAGTGGACATGAAGATTAAAAAAGAACGATCAGTGGATATGAAGATTACAAAAGAACGATCAGTGGATATGAAGATTAAAAAAGAACGATCAGTGGATATGAAGATTAAAAAAGAACGATCAATGGATAAAGAAGAACAAAGGAAGATGAAGATTAAAGAAGAAGAAGATCAGAAGCAACGGCCAGAATTTTACGCTTTCGTGGACAAGGATGTACGCTTGCAATATCACCACGTTTTTTTCAAAGGATTGTTATTGTTTTCACTGGTGATGTTGATCTATTTATTGTTTATTTCGCAGTATATAGAGTATTCCTCAGACGGAACGCCTCTGAATTGGATAGACGGACGAAAACCCGAGGACGGTCTTCCTGCAAATGCGAAACCGCTGTCCAGGCGCTCTGTTAGCGAACTGGTAAGACACTGTGCCAATCTTTGACACTAAACCTAGCGAACTCTGAAAGTGATTAAGAACTATCGAGGATATAGTCTAGTCATTATATGGTGTTTGAATGATTTGCTGATTTGGGTGAATGCTTTTCAGAAATCGAAAACGATCCTGGCAGCTGCTCCAGTGCTCCTCGCGTCAGGATTCAAGGGAGAGAGGCAGGATCATGTTCGTCGTTTACTGAAAACGTATCCTTTTGTTCATCGAACCCGACATTCAGCTTCGACAAGTCACGAAGCTGATCCTCCGATACAGATAGGATTATGTTTCGCCAACGAGGAATAAAGTAGGAAATCGGGGAAGGGGTTATCGTTCGCCGTTTCGCTCGCGAAGAGATTTAAAGGGGATGATTGGGTCTCGCCTAACGAGTTCTAGGTACTTTCCTTAATCCTGATGAATCGGTCGTCAGGCTTGGAGCCAAGACGTTGAAGGAGCGAGAGGGATCGATGGCCACTCACGTGATCCATCCAGGTCCTACCATCTCCTCTTCGATGATCCACGTGAGTACGATTCTTACCACTTTCTATAGGAGCTATGTAGACAATTTTTTTTTTTTGTTATGTTACAATTAATTAGGCACTAATTTATGCGATAGTCAGCCAATTTTTTTCGACATGTTAGTCGAGCCTGGTTTCTCGATAATCGAGTTTCGAATCGATTGAAAGGTTCGGGCCCTGGAATAACAGGGTTAAAGTTGGTTAAGCGGCTTCCGGCCGTTGCAACTTGTCAGCTTTACTGATCGCACGCGCCAATTACCAGCTATCCGGTACCCGGCGGCCTGTCGATCGCGATTTCCGCTAGTTCGGCATGTTGCAGCGACGCTAATCTAGCCGACACGTTTTACAGGAGTTCGAGGACGTGCCGAAGTCTGCGAGGCACGTGACCGTCGACTGGCTAGAAGCATCCGCTTCGGCTTCCGCCGCGCAAAATGTGGAGGAGCACGCGGTCCAGTTGGCCCCGGACTATTGCGTTTGTCCCTGCAAACACCGATGACCCGGAACCGCTTCCAGGATCGCCTAAGTGGCGTAAACTGGGGTAACGTTGCCTAATATGAGCCCACATGTCGCGACGGACATTCATGTGTTACTTTTAACTTAGTAAATCTAATTCCTTTCCTTTTACACGACTGTGAAATGCGTATTGCTCGTGATCGTTCGCAGTTTTATTTATTAATCTTTTAAACATATTTCTTCCCCTATTTTCTTCGATGAATTCTATAAAATGCAGTAACATTTTGTATTAGGCAACCTCACCCTTCATAACACTCGAACGAATTACACACAATTTTTGTGAATTTTAAATATCTACAACTCTTTCGGAGGCTACGTTTTTTTACATAGACCGTATTTTACACGTGTTTGTCAATTATTTAATTATATTTTAGCTAGAATATTTACGCGCGAGAAAATCGATTTCGAGTTTACAATCACGCTGATCTTTGCATGAATAAACATATGGACCAGAAGTGCTTCTTGTAATTCCTTCGATAATCCCTCCCTTATAGCGAATGGGTACCATGTTGCGAACGAAGGGTGGAATAAAAAATTGTTAAAACAAATAAAGATGAGAATGTCCAGGATGAAAACTCGAGACCACGTTCGATCTCGAGCACCGTTCCGGAAGCCGTAAAAGCTGACTCGAGTGCTGTAGTCGAGCAAGGGGTTAATTGCCGTCGTCGGAACATTCCGAAGATTGCTAAATCGTGTTCGTCGTGTACGAGCATCACGCGTCGTTCACGGATCAACGGCGAAGTGTTATCGAACTCCCGTTGACTTACCTTTCGATCGCCATTAAGTGCCTGGTGATTCCTCGGACTCGTTCGCACGATCTACGAGCAACGGAATCAAAAGGAAGACAAGTCGTCGAACGTACCACACTTTTATATCGCTTTTCTGGATACAATTTGCGCCGGGTAACTCAACCAAATTTATCGTACATTCGACGATCGCTCGCTGCAACTACCGACGACGTTCTATTTCTGTATCGGAGCAATAATGATTACGGTGTTTACGAATGCCCAAGTAGACCGTGAAGGGAGAAATTTAATAAGCGAAAATCATTTCGATAAGCTAACGAAGCACCTGAACGGGAATTTATTGTTTGACGTTTTCTTATTGGGATTGCACATTATCGCAATATTTCCTTTTTAATCGCTGACCGTGCAATTCCGTCAGATTTCATGGTCTGTTAGAGAATAAATCGATTCAGGATATTTAAACATTTCGCTATTTTTATCGTCACAGAACTTAGACTGTGGAAATCTGGTCTCGCCTATCGTTTTCCATCTTTCTTAGTTTTATAATTCAGAATGTTCCTGGTCTTTTCTCGATCGAAATAAAACTTTCTTTTGCGAGTACTATCAATTTTCCTGTTCTTCTGGACGATTCTGTTAAACTAGAGTCCCCGGTGATCACTAGACTGTGAATTTCTTGCGTTCACAATACAAACGATTCGTTAAAATGGACAAATCTGAAGACAAAAAAATTTAAAAATATTGTCACACCACTTTCTACAATATTATTGAAAGACAACGTTTTTACTTAATTTTCGTTCCCCACAATTAGCGGAATTTTTATTTTGCATGAAGATCCGCAGTCTAGCGATTGTTGTATTTTATTGGAAACAATTCAGATATCGTTCAGCAAGGTTTCGATTCACGTTCGAACAAGACACTGAGACACGACCATTCGCATTTCCATTAAAACATCGCAAACTGTGCGAAAGCTCGAAACAGTTCGCCCCTCTTCGATTAAGAAGCGAAGTTTCGCAATTGTTAGTCGTACTTTCGCAGTTCGATTCGAAGATTACTCGCGAAAAATTCACCGTCGCGCTGTTCTCTCGACGGTAGTTCCAGCGCGATACGAAAACCGGCGACATTTAATCAGAGTGGAAGCTGAGAGGGAAAAACGGATCGATATCGGAGAAGATATTCTCGCCGATCGCGATGAGAAGGAAAGTTTTAATTTTCGACTTTCGACTGTTCGTGACGCGCTGCGCAACAGCATATACGCGAAACCCGTGCGTTTGCTGACCCGCGTAAACCCACGGCTCGCAATTCTCGCGAAAATATACATACAATACACGCAGTAAACGGCGATGTTCGACACGAGCTCTCGGACGTGTCACTCGGTTTAGCTAATCTACCATTTTATTTTTTATTGACGTAACACGCTCGCCGACGCCGTCATTTATATGTCACACATGCAATTTATATAGTGTCCCAAAAATTCCTTCAACGATCCCAAGCACCTTTTTCACCTTTGCGAAAATCTCCGCGGCTTCGTTGAGGAGTTATTCGCAAATAATTATGTAAATATTTAATTGTTATTTCTCCGAAACGGATAGACTTTAAAAAAAAATTTTTTAATAATGCATTGTCTTCAAGTCTCTAGCTCATCAGAAAGTTAGTTTAAAATCAATTGCAAAATTTCTCACCGAACAGACAGATAAACAAGAAAGCGAGCTAATAAAAACGTGGTAAAGTAGGGTGTTTTCACAAATAACTATTAAACGAAGCCGCGGAGATTTTCGCCAAGGAAAAAGTTATTTCAAATCACCCGAGTTGACTCTCTCGAGAAAGCACATTTTTGGGCCACTCTGTTACATTTGTGACTTATTCGATCGCACTCAAATTCCTTTGACAGTCGAACTCTAGAATTTTTCGGAAGAACAGGGACACATTGACAACTGTTGATGCTTCTAGCGTTGAATTCGTAGTACACCGCGTGATGCTCAGAGTTTCTTCTGTAAAATTATTTCAATATTTCATAGAAGTGGTGCGCTGCATTTAATGAAACATTTTCACAGTGAAGGTAGACAGCGAATGGTGATAGCGAACGTGTTAACATCGAGTATGAGTTCGCATCCGCGCGGCTCCTCCGGCACTTTTTACAGACGACATTAATAAGATTTCTCCTTAACCTTTTTGATCTGAAAGATCACTTAATTGTATAGATCTCGATTAACTTATTGTTAAACTAACTGGAGAATGATCGGTCGAGTGTATCGTTTGGTAAACTCGATGCCGAATGTAATAATTGATTTCGTTTTCGACAACCTGATTCTTCGCGAAACGCTTTTGTTTGTCGACTAAAAAGCTTCCAATTACACCTGCGTTTTTAATTGGCCCTGTTCCGCGAACGATGGGTTACATCGGATTGCTTTGACAAAGAATCCGCTCTCTCCAACAAAAATATAGACAAATTAATGGAATTCGAAAATGGACAATTCGACTTAGCTGAGAAAACAATTATTCGATAAATCGATTTCCTCAAATTTATAGGATGATCGATGGTGTAACCAAGAAGGGGGTTCTTTATCCGTGAATGATAAAGAGATCGAGATCCGATCTAGGAAAGTGCAATCGAAAGGGTAAAATTGATGTTCTACTTGAATGGTGGGAGACTAATCGAGAATTCAGGGGGTTGAAAGCGAGTCGCAGGGCTGTCCGCGCGGATGTCGTGTCGACCGGAAGTGGATATCAGCGTCCGGAAGAGACCGGAAGAGACAGACGAAGAGGAGACGAAGGAGGGAAAGCTTGCTGTTCGCTGGGGCTGTCCAGGTCGATCTATTTGCCGAAGCACGAGACCGCGTTGAACGCGCACTGCTTCCAGTAACTGCGCTTGCGCTGTAGATCAGTCACATCCAGCTGGCTCCGGAGCCGCTTCTCCATCTGCTTCCTGAAGAGGTAGTTGATCAGGGCCGTCTCCACGCTGCTGTCGTCGTCCACCATCTGAAAAACACAATTTATCGTTCTCCGATCCACTCGATCCGAGGATCCATCGAACTCGCAGACAACAAATCAGCATGCCGTCTTCGATTCTCACGTGCCATCTTCCATTTCGCATGCTACTATTGCGATAGCGTGCAAGCTGCGAGTGATTCGCGAACACTTGACCCTTCAACACTTTTGCAAAGTCTTAACAGAAGATACCACATGCAAAACAAACATCGATTTAATTTCGTATACGTCGTTATTTATAATTCTAATCAATTATAATTTAACAATCATTTTTTTCACGATTTCATAAGAGTTGCATTTAATGGAACATTGTGACGATAAAAGCAATATTAGTTACTTCTTTAGTTACGTCCTTTTACAAGCCACATTAAAAAAAAGCAAATGACGAAGGAACACATGTATGTGCCTCGTTTGTCTGTGTTGTCGTCAATTAATTCGCTGCGTTGTTATCGTTAAGTTTCGATACCGCAACGGGGACCCCCGTACTTTCTAAGTGAATAATGTGATCAAGAGAAGCTGTTTCGCGGTTAACGATGCAAGGATTCCTCTTGTCCTCGACCAAGAACTCGTTAATGACCGTAGCGCGAACAGATTGTACCAGCTTCTAATTAATACTAAACGTACCGAGCCAGGACAACATCGGATACATGTTGGCTCACACGATCCTTCTAAAAAGATATACAGGGCGTCTCAAAACATTTCCTTTGCAAAAATGGCATGCGCGACACTCAGAACCCGGCGCGCCAACTGACCGATTTAATTTTTCTAAAGCAACATTGACTAGATTCAGTGATCGGTAATGCAAGGAAAAAATTGAAGTTTGCCGAAGAAGCGTTGGACCAGACTAACGAAAGTTCATTTGAATTCATGGTGCCTCGCGATCGAGTTTATCCGCTCGGAAACCATAAGCTTCGCTTAGCATGCCAGAGCATATTCGAACCGTTAATCGGAGAATACTCCCTCTCTCGATGCATTTCCGCTTTTATCCGGCCGTAAAAGCGACTAGTACACAAAATCCGCGGTGGTCCTAATTCGAAGTAATCGATGGAAACGTTCCGGGTCCGGGGGTCGCGGTCTCTCGCCGGTAAAATGTCGCAGCTATAAACGAATATTCTAATTTCCGACAACGGGTTCTTTCTCTCTCGCGCGCGTGCCTCTGGTTTATGAATTTACCGACCCGATTGAGAAGTCGACAAAATTGAATCTACGCGGTGCCGCCGCCAACGTTGCCGCCCCCTTTTTCCCGTTTAATCCGCTCGCGAATAAAATCTGCACTCGCCGTTATCGGCCATTAACGTTCGAATCGTTGCGTCACCGGAAAGCATCGAGGAACAAACACATTCGCGGACGCGCGTGGCGAACGGCCTCCCATAGGGAAAACTATGAAAAATCGGTAGGAAAATCGTATCTCGGACGCGATTCGTTTCAATTATTCAAAGTGGCGCGACGGTTATCGGCCGTTAGGCGAACAATATTCGTTTCACGCGCTCGCGAACGACGCTCGTTAACGAGCGAAAAATCGCTCGGGTCGAGCTCGCTTCGCCGGATACGTTTCCCGCGGAGACCGCCATTTTGCTTTACGTAAATACACGAGTACACACAACCGGACCAAGCTTTTCAAACGATTTCTCATTTCCGATGGCTTCGATGTTCGTTGCTTCTATGCGGATCTTTATGTCTCCTCGTCGATGGACCGCCGTCCGATATAGTAAATGATAAATCAGATTTGCATATTTGTTCGTCCCAGTCTCCACTTCTCGATTTATTTCGTATTTATTCTCACTGAAAGCAGAGCGCGCGCGCGCGTCGCTACGATTTGAATATTAACGAGGCCGCTGTAATCACAATTTGTCGTTCGGAACTTCGACCAAAAAGGGGGAAAAAAGAAAACCCGGCTACGCTGACAGACAAAGCCGTGATTCCTGTTTTCCGTGGCTGTTCCTCCGATGAACGACAACGGACCTCTTCTGCCGTCCTATCGGCACAGCTGTGTAAAAATATCGCAGAAAAAAATTTTTTTTTAACTGAATAATAAGGAGTTGCAGAAAACTGAGTTTTTGAGTAAAAACTTTGCAAGCAGATACACCTAGCCTAATGCGGAACCTGTTTTGCGGAAAAATGTTTGGCGATAAATTCGTACTCGACGGAAAGATCTACGACTGCCCGACACACCCGATAGGTGCAGAGCCGTTCTTCCCCTCGATTTTCGCCGACAACGTCCGTTTTCCCGCACGGCGAATAAAGTCGTTAAGGGAAAAGTGAAATAAGTGAAACACCTGGTGAAACAAGACCGTCGACGGGATCACTTCTGGAATATAATGAAAATGCGAGATGAAAAATTCCATAGAGGAAAAACGCAACAAGATTCTCTTCTACGATGAAAGAGAGAGACAGCAAGAGAAAAGAAGCAATCTCTTACGCAAGACGTTCTCTCGAAAGGACCCGCGTAACGCGCGCTCGCCGATCGCAGTTTAAACGTAACCCGTGTATGCTAATGTGAGCGAATTCCACCGTTTAAACGTATACGACAGAGAGGAAACGAGACGAGACGAGACTCACGTTCGCGATCCCCTGTTTTGCAATTCAAACGCGTTACGCAACCGAACACAAACGCCCATTGTTGCCTCTGTCAGTTGCGGAGTGGGTGTGCTTTCTCTGTTTCCACGTTCTTTCTCCCAGCTCCTCCTCTTGCATTTTTCTATTTTTCTCGTCACACTTGGTCAACTTCCCTCAAAAACCTGTTCTCCAACGTTCCATGATTTTACTGCCTGTTCACCCGTGCTCGAATTCATGCTCCGCTAATCTATTTCACGGCTGGCACAACGAGTCTGATCGAACACCACCTGTTCCACTTTGTTACGTAACGATATTTCGATTGTGTGCAATTGGACTGTTTATTTGGACTGCGGTCTGGTCGATCACACTCCTTTCTTTCTGGTCATTGCGGTCATTTATTTTCTTCCACCAGAAAATACTTTCGTACATTTCTCCACGCAGTTTCCTTGTGATTGTATACAATTGGGATGTTTATTTGGACAGCGGTCTGGTCGAACACGTTTATTGTTTCTGGTCATTTCGGTCATTGCGGTCATGTTCGGTCATTTATTCTCTTCCGCCAGAAAATACTGTCGTACATCTTTCTCCACGCAGTTTCCTTTTTACCTTCCAACATACTTTTCCTGTCGCACACGCCATTATTTTCCCATCGACTTCTCCGTATTTCCTACGACTTCCGAGAAGAGCTCCTCAGCTTCGTTAAACATACGGAGAACACCACAGTTCCAACAAGCTTCTTCGGAAACCACGCAGACAACTCCGCTACAGCTGTCGTAACTTTCGTAAACTTGAGAATATTTAACGGTCGGAATTTTTACGGCGACCCGTAAAATTAACGCGACAGAGCGCAGATGTGTCCCTGATGCGATCGCGGTGCTCCGATAAATAATTGATTACCTTCGCCTTCGTCAGAAGAACATCTTTCGACTCAGTGTTGCTCTTTGTAGAAACAGGTCGGAAAAACGGATCGTTGAGCCGTAGAATCTCGTTACTCCGACGACTCTCTCTCCCTCTCTTTGTAATCCATCTTGCGGATCTTTCTCCCCAGCTCTTTCTCGAATAAAGAAAATTTAATTCTCCGCTCTTTGAAGCATTCGCCGCGGTACCTACTCGAGCATCCCCCCTCGTGTTTGTACAATTCGCGTTCACCACTTCTACATGACGTAAAGAAGAAACGGATTAGACGAATAACAGAGAATTTTCCCGAGGAAATTCGTCGTCGCGAGTCTTCGAAACGACGAAGATCGATCGGCTCTGCGGCCTCCATAAAATTCCAAGCTTATCGGCGATGATAAGCACCGCGCGGGATATTGGAAAAACATTGTCCCTCGTTACACGCTCGAGTCGTATCGCTACCTTCGACGGCGAGGTACTTCGTTTCGCAAAAGTTTCTTGGAGCCGGTGTGTCTCCGACAACCGTTCATGAACTGTTCTCTGACGTGCAGAATTGATCAACACGTGCCTCGGTATTTCGTTTCGGCAATCGTCTTCGTGATTGCACTGAAGGATTTCTTGCGTTCCGGACGAAAGTGAGAAGTTAAAGGCCCTCCATCCATGATGGAACTGTCCTTTCTTTTTCTTGGTAAATGGCAAAACTATTATAAATTTTTCTGTTGCTGGGCGATCATTGCGGTTTTTTAGTCGATACAAAAATTGTGTTAATCATCGCATAAAGGAGTAAAATCGCGACAATTATTGCTTACGTAAGACAGAGTTTTTTCTAAATTAAAGTAACACTTCTCAATGGCGGACGAACTCTAAGACAATTTACACGAATAATTTTTTACACTATTTTTCCTGACTATTGATTCAAGACAACGATGTAAGAAGATCGTTCCTGGAGGTCGTTGGTAAATTCCAATGATCGTAGATGCAAAGGCTGGTAGGGTTAATGGCAAAGGTTGCCGGCAAGTTCTAATCGCGTCGCGAATGAAATCGCAGCTTGCAATTTCCTCGCGGAACTGGTGCTCGGATAGGAAAACGGAGGTAGTTCTTCGCAGCTTCGGTTAATGAAGGAAATTCTGCGGGAAGGAACCGTTTGGTCATGCTAACGGAGATTAACGCGTTACAATTACCGTCGGTATTACACGCGAGCGAGGAAATCGGGAGAGAGAGAGAAAAGCGAGCGAGAAAATCGAGAGAGAGGGAGAAGGGTGGAGCAATACTATTGTATCGTGTGCCGAGAGGCTCCTTTGTCTTTGATCGCGTCGAGGACTAAAGCGTTATTAAGCCCGTATCTATGGATTATTAGAGACAGCGTTAATTGTTCTCCAGTCGCCGCAACGCGACATTACAGAGGCATCCGAGCATCCACTTCAGCCCTGTCCAGGAATTAACTGCGAACACACATACTCAGAGAGAGAGAGAGCGAGAGTGCTTCTCTCGAGAAACTGAGATTCTAGAATTGGCCCTCGACCGACTTGGGTACCCGAAAGAAAATGTCAATGGGCCACAGTCGAGGATCCCGTTGGTTCCATCAGAAGCTGAAGAGGGACCCATCGATTAGAATTTAGTTATGGTTGATCGATTGCCGCTTTGATCTCATATAGTTAACGGAGAGCTGAGATTAGGTCTAATCGTTCTAGATATCGATGTGATGACGCTGGGAGCATGGTCGCATGCTTGCGTGGGTGGTTTCGGTGAAAGATGTATATTATTCGTGGGACGTCAAAATTAGTCAAAGGGATCGAGAAGGACTCCAGGAGAATGTTGAATTATGGGGATCTGTAAATGAGTGTAGTGTACATTCGCGTGGAACGTAGTTTGAGAAATTGTTTAGAAGAAGAAGCGATCGTATTAATTCGTGTCAGAAAATGATCATATCGAATCTGCTCGTGTAAGAGAGTGAGATTACATTGCCTCCAATCACGTGAAAAAGGGATCACATCGTTTCCAATCGGTGTGGAAAAGCTACGCCGTCTCCAACCGCGAAATAAATCACACGACCAGTACTCTACAGCATTCTCGAGGTACCTTAGAAACGCTTGAATACACAGAATTCCACGAACACGTTCCATTAAACAGTTAATCCCGGTAGTTTTCAGGAAACAGGACGTCGAACCAAGGAAACTCTCGTTCCGGTAGAAGGGGGCCTCGTGCAACAGGTTCCACCCGTTTTCGTCGTCCTGCTTTAACCCTTGGCCACTAATCGCGACAACGGTTTCCGTTTGAGGGATCCGAGCGTATCGACCGTGGTTGGTTTATGCTAACTCGACTCTAAATGTTTCTCGAGTGCGACAAAACCTGCACATCCCCAAGAATCGAGAACGCGCGTGGAAGTTTACCAGGTTACAACGAAAACCTCTTCGAACCCCATGAAACTTTCTACTTTTCACGCTGCGTTGGCTGTTTCAAGCAGTCCCGCGCGTTTGCTAAAATGTCTAATTTATCCAAAACTATTTCATTGAAACTTTATTCACTCAGAGGTAGCCGAGACTGTGTTATATTTATTATTAATTCTATTCTAATGTCCATCATCATTTACCTATTAAAAGGTGGAGCCAAGTTGTACCTAACCCTTTCATCAACTCGGACAATAAGGGTTGTTTCACATAAAAATCCTGAAGATGCAAAATTCAAGAAATATTTACAAGACACAAAAGTTATCAACAACTATCGAACAATAACGAACGCAACACCTATTTACATAATCTTCGGTATCCCCTGGCTCTCTTACAAAACACTCGGTGTGTTTTACAAGTTTTATTTCTGCAGAAACTTTTGCTGGCAGCAACTTTCCTTTGTCGGAACTTCTAACGCGAGAGAACGCTTTTAACGAGAAAGCTTTGCGGTCCATGTCTCGAACAGAATCTATCGCAAACAATTCATCGCTCAACCCAGAACCCGATCGATTTGCGAGTGGAAACTGTGGGGTGTAGCCCTTCGAAGGGTCCACGTTAAAATTCCGTACGTAAGTTTATTCAAGTCCACCTGTTTCTTTTTATTATCTTGCGCGTTTCCCCGGAAGAAACGGGACATGTACGGAGGAATATAGGGATCGGTGATGGGTAGAGAGATGTCAGGCTGACGCATGGGCATTATATTAAAACCCTTATATTAAAAGGGAGTGACCGGGACCCGACGGGACACCGTATTTTCCATTTGTCGGTGGCCGCGCGTGGTCGCAATGCGAGATCAGCCTCGTTCCTTCCGACGAGCTTCCCCGTCGCCAGGGAAATTGTTCCGGCGGAATGGATCTTCCTAGGATACGGAAGACCTTCTCGTTCCGGTGACGCAACCATCGCGGATCCGCCCATCGATCCGCTAATTAATTGTCGGGTCGAATTAATTTCTGAATTTATTCTAAACCGCGTCAAAGCGAACCGCCACGAAAGAAAATGGTCAAAAATGAACGGAAAAGAGACGATAATACAGCGAGCGGTTAAATTGTTTGAAACACTTAATTAAATTGACGAGTTTATCGGCCAATTAATTCGCGAGCCTCGTGACGAGTTTATTTTAAATGAAAATCGGGCGATGCAAGTTTATATGCATTTAATTGCAAATTATTGAAAGAGAAAATACATGTTTATTTTATTTCTGTCCGTTATAGTTGACTCAGATATCATTTTTTATTTTGGATAAAATCGTCTGGTAAGTTCCTATAAACCGAAACAAAATTCTAATTTGGTTTCTTTCTTCTAAAAGATTATGGTACAGTAATTTTCAGCGATCCCTTGCAGACTCGCCATTGCAGTGCGAACATCTTCATTCTACCTCCGTTTTTCTCATTTTTACACGTGTACCGGGAGCGTATTTATCCGCGGCACATTTGCACTCGCAGCCATTTATCCGATGCGAGTAAATTCAACGATGTAATATGCTGTTCTAAATTATGCTATGGAAATTTTTCGCAGTTCCCTCGGAGTCGCCGCTCGACTGCGAAATGTTAAAATGGCAGCAATTTGTACCTCTAGTGTTCTAATTCGCTGGACTATACATTGAACTGGGAGTGCTGGGAGTTGAGTTAATTTCATTTCTCGTGAATCACTCGCAAGCAACATTCGCTGCCGCGGTATGCTAATGAAAAACGTACTACCGATGTTGTCTCTAAACTCGAAAATTTGTTTAGATCGTGAGCACAGCTGAAATCGTCCATGAAGAGGAACACGTGGAACCTGGTAAGGAACTATGACCATAAATGAACGGGTTAGAACCAACGAAGTGGAAAATAAAAGAGAATTAATACGCATGAATTTGAATGGCTCTAACAAGAGCTGGAACAGTATGGTCTCCTCCACGATTCCCATTTTTATCAATTATACCTCGCGGCTCGAGTTTCCATGGCGCTCGCCCGGAGGGTCGCAACATTTAATTAAACGCAGCGCGGTCCTTTTGGCGAGTCATTTCAAAAAATGTAATGAAGAATAGTCTCGGGGTCCCTCGAATGTCGTGGCACGAATTACGAATGCGAAACAACAACGAGCAAGAAAAATTAATTCGACTTATTCGCGTGAGGCACGTGGTCGCATAAACTGCGGGTCATTATGCAAAATCAAAAGCAAAAATTTGCCATTCAATTTTCAATGATCTCGATACCGTGTTTTTCACCGTGATCAATTTCAGCCATTTTCGTAAGGAACGCGTGAAATCAAACTTTTCTGCTTTGATTTAACGAAACTGGAAATTGCTATTTCGTTTTTAATAATTTTAATATGCTGAAAATGTTACATCGATATTTCGCATGTTTTTTAATCGTTTTATTGTGTTCGATTTCAGCCACGATTTTTCTCATAAATGCGTTCGGCGTTGATATTACGAAACAGGAAATTGTCATTCTATTTTTAACGTTGTTAACGCGATGAAAATAATACACCGATAGATAATTATTTACGGAGGTATACGAAAAATTCAATACAGTATTAGCAATAGTTTTTTGCGAATATCTCGAAAACTAAAATCGACCGGCAGTAACGTATATAGGAAAAAGATGTTCAGAATGATCAGCTTGATAATATATTTCAAGGTCATCAAAATCGGTGAGGAAGTTCACAATGTAAATAATTACCGCATAAAGATAACACGCGAAACAGGAGTACATGACAAAAGAAACATGTACCACAAGCAGTCCAAGCCCTCGGGTACACAAGAGCGGAACGAAAAATGAGGACGCAACAATATTTAGCGATGCACCGCGACACGAATATCTACCAGTAAACAACGTTGCGTAAACGCGGAGCTCATAACGAATGTTTACGCGCGGGCTGTGTCGTCGGAAGCGCTCCAGCCGAAGAGCGGGTCACCGAGTGCGCCTGCTAATTAGCGGCTGCGAGGCGCCAGAGAATTAAAAGAGTAATTATCCGCGGTCAATTCGAGCCTATCCGGGCCTCTCCAGAATTTCTTTTGTCTCCCGCGAAATTACAGAAACCTCGTATAATCTTAGAACTCTTGTTAGTTACGTTAACAAAAAATCTCACCGAGTACTGTCTCTGCGTTTTTGGATTTTCCAATGAATTTTTTTAACGCTCTTTGGGGCACTGTTTCTACGCCAGAAGCTGAAGTTGATTTTCTTAATGAAATTTTGCAAAATTTAACGATCCCTCGGTGTTCAAACAATTTATTCCCGAACTCTGGTGGATACGTATTTGCGAAGGGAAGTCTCCTAGAACCCTTTTCAATGTTCTTGCAATTTGCCGATCCCAATCGTTTAATATTCTATTAGCGCAAAAGTTCTTTCAATGTGTTAATAATAAATCAAATTGTTAATAATAAATGTAAGGCTCGATGTTATTTAATTTTTGTTAGAGAAATACATTCGTATTTGCGTTGGTCTAAATACCCAGTGCGTTAGTTCGTGCAAGTGGAGCGAGCGGATGATAGCGGCCAAGTAGAATGGGAACGTAATCGGTCAGACAGCCGGAGAAACTTCGAAATCGGCGTGCTTAGGAGAGTACGTACTTCCTGGAGAAGATCGAAACGAGTTCAAGACGAGCCTGACCGTTTTCTTGGGCGTAAAAAATCGAGGCCAACGGTGGCCGAAGACGGTAACGAGGTCCATTTGTCGGAGCTCGAGGGTCGCGAGTATGCGACTCTAACAAGCCCGACATTCTCCTCGCGAGTTTCTAATTTTTCTCGTATGCCAGCCAGTCGCTATTACCTGCTACACGGTTTCCATTCGAACGAACGATACTCGAACGGAATCGTGCCGGAAGCATAACATCACGATTTGAAACATGACACACGAGAAGAATGATTACTGCTCCTCGACAATTCCTGCTGAACGATAATTACTCGACTGCGGATTTTATATGGCCTTTTTATGGTAACAAAACAAATCGATTTGAAACAGTAAAAAAATTATTAAGACTCCGACGTTCTTTTTCATTGAAATCCGTAGTATAATAATTAAGGGAAGTGTTATTTCTATTCATCACTATTAACCTAACCTTTTGACCTTGAAATTAATATTACACATAAAACTTCCACTTGATCTTCCCTGTTTCAATGGTAGAAAGAACTTCATCTAAAAAAAAAGAACTTCATCTAATTTCTTTATCGCCGCAGCACATTTCTCCGACCCTTTTTCTTTTTCCGAGGAAAATAAGGATTGCCGATGCGTTCCCATTCTACTGACAAGCTGGCAAGCGTTTTGCTACTTACGTCTACCTCGTTCAAGAGTCTCTCTTTGTCACCGGCCGGCAAAGCCGTGGACCAGTCGACTATGATCATCAGGACCGTGGCCAGGAGCACGGCGATTCGCAGCGACGACATGATCTCTTCAATCTGCAACAATCATTTTCCAAGATGCTGTTACAACACTTCGCACAATCTTTACACATACGAAATCTTTACACTCTTTCATGGACTGACAAATTCGATCAATCTTTTTGCGCTATCCAACTCTCCGAGATTCATTAAAAAATAGTTTTCTGTTTCAACAAATGTTGAACAATACTCCCACATTCTTTCAATCCACAGGGCTCCTCGATCATTCGCTCGCCACTATTCCCTACGCATTTATCAATTCTTTTTGCCACTCGATAAAAGAAATTAAAAATTTCTCTCTGTACAAACGAAGACCGAACAGTACTCCTGCATTTTTGAGAATTTTTTCCGCTAATTAATTCACCGTCGAATCGAAGGACGACGAGCTTCCTCTTTCCAACGACATCTAAAATATTTATATACCATTTTCCAAGTCGTTTCATCGAGCTTTCAACAACATGCGAATTTGTTTCCGTTCCATAAAACAGCCGGAAGAAATCGTGTACTTATCAATTTTTAAAGCTCCGTTGTTAAGAGAGTTGAATATCGTTCTCAGGATCGGTGTTCAGGATCGGTGTGACCATCATTGAATCGAATGGCGGTGCTATTTTTCTTAATTACAGTGGTCGGGGCACGGTCCACCAGCCGGACCAATAATCGCTTAACGAGAACGAATGAGGTCCTAACGCGGCTCGTTATCGCCTTAATTCGCTCTGTTTCGTCTTGTTCCGACTAACAGGATTTTAAGGACTCTTTATTAATTCGTTTAATGATATTGCCCCAACGAATTCGAACCTTTTCCGTCGCTTTGTTCGCTCGACTGCTCCAATTTACTACTTCAACCATTACAACAGCGATAATAATCTTACTCGTCGAAATCTTACAATCTTCTTCTTAAATCAAAGACAAATTAAATAAATAAATAATATAATAATTAAATAAAAAAATGTATATAATTAAATTAAATAAATCGATACAATAATGGGACACAAGTTGACAAATGGTGAAAATTGTGGTGACGTCTATTTCGGAGCTCGTTAACGCGAGATGAAAAATGCAAACGATGAAAAATTCGCGGTCTGTGGAAGCGTTCGGCCACGTTCTATTGAAACGAGAGGCGAAATTGATCGAAGATCGATCGATAGAGCGAATAACGCGTGGAATTAATCGAGAAAGAGTGAGAGAAACGATTCGAGGAAATGTGATTGTGAGTCCTTGACAGTTAGTTTTATTCGTTTGCCAACGGTACGATACCGGTTGCAAAATTCCCCAGCGAATCGACAGTATTCGACCATTCGATTCCGCTCGATGAACGACGGACGGTTGTCGTTGACAGAAATTGTCAATTACGTGGAACAGCATCTCCGACTTTGGTGGCCTCGACAAAAAGAGTGTATCGTCGTCATAGTTTGATACAGGGTTAGGCAAAACTAACTTGATCACCTCCAATCTGAATTATGCACAGCTGATCAAACCTTTGTGAATATCTCTCGGTAATTATTAGCTTTAGAACGAACAATGTTCAATATTTTTTAATACGTTTAAATACGTACGTACGGATCGTTTTCGCTCTTTTCGACAGTTTTTCGCAAATGCATTAATAACGGGGTTACGACCTGAGACAATTGCGTGGATCACCCTGTACACGGTTTATACGGCTTTCAGAGATTATTTAACTTGTATGGAACAATGGCAGGCGCAGCTTCCAGTTTAAGCTTTGTTTTCGAACGCAGAACTCGGATCCACCCATTATAGCAGAATCTAAAATGGAAACAAACTGCTGGAACAATTCGAAGACAACAAATGGGTTTTAAAATTAGCCGAATGTCGTTCTTGTACAATTGTTTTTCACGTAATAATTTAATAGCCAGATTTGCCCCGAATGTCAACATGGTTGAAACGATTCCATTTAAAAAATCAAAGGTCAGTCTAGCCCTCTTGAAAAAACATCAAGAATGGTTCCTTTAGTTTTATTTTTCCGGTTGGAATTTATTGAATTATTTATGAGCAACTCGACAGTCAGAGTGGCAAGTAACCGAGCGAGCACTCGGCACGATTAGCAGATTAATTAACGAATTAGCCGGTCGATGGATGCTCTTCGCTCGTGCACTGGACAAGTTTTCGATAGAGGACGAACGTGTTCGCTCGCAGGACCGAAGGAAACGATTTTTCAAATGCAACGAACTAATATGTCCCGGCTAACCAATTTCAGGCTGCGGTTCGCGGCTAATTGCCTGGAACACGCTCCGCTTAAATAATCTACAACTCGGTGTACCTATGTTGCAACCGCGATAATAATAATAATGACAATATTATTAATAATGTTGTCGGGCGTCGAATTCGGACAAAAAGCTAATCTCGAATAAACTGTTTAAAATGTAACACGCGGACTTATCAAAAATTTAAGAGTCCAAGACAAATTATTCAGTATGTCACCCGTGAACTTTATCAAAAGTTGAAAAACTAAACAGAAATTGTGCAAAACGTAACACGTGGACTTTACGAAATGTTGAACAGCCAATTAAAATTTTACAAAATGTAACGCGTGAACTTTATCTAAAATCGTACAGCCAAAGTAAAATTGTGCAAAACGTAACGCGTAAACTTTATCAAAAGTTGAACAGCTAAAGAAAAATTGTACAAAACGTAACACGTGAACTTTACGAAACGTTGAACAGCCAAAGTAAAATTGTAAAGTAAAAGTAAAAACTTTATCGAAAGTGGAAGAGCTTGAAAAACATTGTGCAAAATATGGAACGTGAACTTTATGAAAAATGAAAAGTCAAAGAGTCGTGTCTGTAGAAAAACCTTTGAGTCATGTTACAGTAATAAAAATCGTTTTGAAACATAGTTGTCGTCGGACGCTAGACAGTCTGAAAAACAATTCTTTCCAACTTCGAAGCAACGTGGACAAATTTCAACTTCAGCGAAATCGGTTTCTGCTTTTCAAGTTCTGCTTTTCTACCAGTTACATACCTTGACGAATGAAAGGTTAACTCTCGCTGACTGCTACAACAGAGTACATAAAAGTCACGCGACAACTAGAACAACTTATTTCATAACGCCAGAATAGAGAAAACCAAAGATTTATTGTTGCAACTACTTCGGTAACTCGCGTTGCCTACCGTAACGAACTTTGGTTCCCGCATTATTATGTTTGTCGCAACGCCATTGTGTTGATAATTCCATGTTGTCTACCGCTTTGTATATTTTAATTATGTATATACCGTAACAACAATTTTACATCGAAATAATTGTTCCTGCGAATGATACCAGCGATAAACCAAAAAGAAGAATACACCCCAGTAGCACAAAAATATTAAATGAATATTTTTTTAAAATATTGAAAAAATTTTTTTGAACCAAAAAAAAAAATTGAATCTCTTTTTAATATTATATGATAGTGTATACAATATTTTGAGCTACTAGGGGAAAGATTTCGGTGGCTACAGCTCGCAACGAAAATTGATTGGCAAGTTTCGCAAATTAAATTGTGTGGCTCGGAGCGATCAAGAAAGCTCTCCACAAATTTCATTTAATCCCGCAGTTTACTCCGGCATTGCTGTCTCGAAATACGCGTTCCCGCGACCTTCCTCTATGGAAGCATCACGCACAGTTAACTTTGGAAAAATGGCGGGCAATATTCGAAGGCACGGCCGCCGCCGCCGCCTCCAGCACGTTTACCGAGGATTATCCGAGAAAATCTGAGCTGCGAAACTGCGAGATTGCCGACAAAGTTCCCTGCCATTCGATATAGGCCCGTTAATCTTTGTGCTAGTAAAGGATCGATTCGCAGCGTCGATTTTATACCGTGCTATCGGCGGTGCCTTATCAGTAGATTGCGAGCGTCGCAATTAACCTCTTCAGAGACGGATTTTCGAAATATTTAATTTCCAGTTTTTATTAAAATATTATCAGCGCTCCCACACGACCAGTATTTCACTTTTATTGTCGAGAGATTCCGCAGGGACTGATTCACCAACAGATTACAATTTTAATTTTTAAATCTGCATGAAATTATTACTATTTTTTAAGTACAGATAAAATTACTTGGAAAACTCATGGAAAAAGGTCAGCGTGTGATCAGCATTTCCGGAGACGGAATTTTCTGAGTGAGCAAAATTATAATTGAGAATTTTTGTTGATTCAAATATTATCGGTACGACGAGATTATTATATTTTTTAGAGATTCTCCGGTTTAACAAATTTTGATTTTTGCTTTATCCAGAGTAATTTCTAATTATGACAGGCGAACGTACACGTACGTGTCTGTGTTCCTCAACAGATTAACTGAAAATTAAATTCCGCATGCATTCGAGGTTCAATTGTGGATACTTAATCTTTAGAAAATCGAAGTTGAGAGAGACTCGTCGGTAACTCGATTGTAATCTGGCCATTGCGACTGACGAGCGTTGCGATACAGAATAAAAGTTCGAAATGCAATTTGACTTATTCTGCTAATCACTCTCCGGTCAGGATTAAAACAATTTACGACAAGATGAGATTATGCTGAAGCTGTTCAAGGTATACGAAAAGCCGACTTTTTTAATCGTAGCATGACGGAAACGTTAATTTACGAAAATAAAATGAAATTTTCTTGTGTAGATTAATTTTCATGTGCATACATATTTGATATTAACGCGCCGTTCGCCTGATTCGCATCGACGATGCAGAAGTACCTCGCTGAAACAATGCAAAATCTTGTCTATCCTAATGGACCAAAGGGAACCTACTTGAAAATGCGACAAAGGGGAAGAAGAAGCTTCCGCGAGAATTCGGAAAGTTTGCGAAACGGAATCGTGCAACCTCGATTCTGAAACAACGCTTTACATATTTGTTTTTCAAACATGAACGCGTTCTCGAACGCGAAAGGAATTTGTTGAATAAATTATAAAAATCTCATTACGTTTGGTTTTGTAATTTTTGTAAATAATGCATATCCGATACATTTTCTACCCTGTATACAGTTAGTGTTAATAGCCTGAGGCATGAATCAAATTTACAATCTGAATAATTATCTTCCTGAAAGATACCTAAAGAACATTTTCAAAAGCTAATATCAAGATTATTCCGCTGCATAAAGATCAGCAGTCTTCTTACACTGTTTCCACCTCGTTTCATTATTACTTCGCCAGTTTTCACCTCTTGTTAAAATTATTAAAAGATGAAGCAAACTATTCAATTCCAATTCCTCGCAACTGATGCAGCAGATTTCATTTTCATAGAGATCTCGGAAGCACGAGACACCCTCAAAGCTACGAATTATGAATTACGAATTTTCTTTCAGATCTGCAATCTATTATACGGTTATCGCTATATAGACTGCGAATCTTTATTATTGAACAAAAATTGTAACCCGTGAGAATCCAAACTCCCAAGAAATTTATCTCCAGTTTATCTGTGATATCGAATTTTCTCAAAAGTTCTTGTGCATGGGGGTGTAGAAAAATAAAATTTCGCGTGGGGTACACAGAAATTATTCTTTAAAAATATTTCAATAAAATTTTGGATATCACCCCTTAATAATATTGAACTTTCCGTGATTTAAAATGAAAATGGAAAACACGGGGAACACAGAAATAAAACGAGAGCACCAGGGCGCACATAAATAAAATATGAAAGCACAGGGGGCGTCCAAAAACCAAAAATATTAAGAAGAGCTGGAAAAAATGAGATTGAAAACACGGGGACGCGCACAAATAAAATGTAAAAGCACGGGAGCGCAGAAAAATAAAATTTGAAAACACGAGTCCTCCTAAAAACCAAAAATGGAGAGCACGGGACGTCTGAAATGCAAACGTAAAAAGTACGGGGGCGCGAAAAAATGTGATCGGTAGGCCGGTGGCGCTCCCGTTTGAGCGCGCGCGGAATAAATGGAGGTTGAATCAGGAATGAGAAAATACCTCGTGTAAGGTGACGAAGGAGCTAGCGACGTGGGGGTGCGCGATCCAGGGATCCAGGGGTTGTGTCGGGTGATTGTTGTTTTTGGCTCGCGGCGGCTAGCGGCAAAGCAAGGATCGGTGCCTTCACACACAGGGGACAGAGTGACTGAGCTTGCAAGCACGCGACCACTTTATATCCGAGACACGGACTGGGTCGGCGCTGTTGGCGGTGGTAACGTCGCGCTACCGGTTCGCTCGGTGGTGGAAAACTCACCCCCGCCAGCCCACACCGGCTTTCCGAGCCACTCTTTCTCGCAACTCTCCCCGAGCTCGACCGTACACGCGTTCTCTCCAACCCCCTTTTTCCTACCCTAGTCACTCCTTTGCCACCCCCTGGCCACCCTATCCGGGAACAATGATGCGAACGAGGCGAACTGTCCCGTTCGGTCTCCCACGACGGGAAGTCTCTCGCGACGAAACGAGACAACGATGGCTGCTGGATGGACCCCTTTGTTGTCACTTGTCCGTCGAATTCCATTTCTGAACGACTCTTCCGCGCTCGCGGAGCCTGTCGCATTCGGCAGTTCTTCGATCCTTCATAGGGGTTCATCAATTTAATCAATTTTCTAAGTTTCCCATTTTTGTAATCCCACGTCAGTCAATTACGTAAAATACAGTTGGCTTAAATATTATTTGTAACTTGCTCCTTTATTAATAGGATTTTCGATAATTGTTGCCGTACCAAAAGGAAATTATTTCTGGGGGTGAATTGTTGTTGCTATTGAAGGATATCTTTACGAAGACAGAACAATTAATTACCACATACTGAGAATTGTATTTTATAATTTTTTGTGTGGGCCAGTATCGTAGAAATTTCATTTCAATTCGATTTCGATCTTCGATTTAATAGATTTGCCTATACAGATGCAAATTCCATCGTACGAAACAGTTAACCAGGGTCCTAGTTAACAGGTAACGGTGTCCAGATAATTGCATTGAATCATCCTGTCACTGTATCAACTTCCCCCTACTGTTGCTCGCAGATTGTTTTAAACGTTCCAATTAATAAATGCAGTGCCGAATGAACCGTGCACAGGTCGAAACGATTAACTACCTCTCGAATTGTTTTCCATTTAAAATACTTCAGTTCCGTTCAGTACTTTAATTAAATCACGTCTAAAAATGTCAGAACCTTTGAAATTCAAAAAGCTGGCTTAGAGACATTTTTTTAAAGCTTCTTAAAGTATTTCTTAAATAATTCTTAAGTCGAAATTATTCCACTATTACGAAAAGTTTGAAAAAATGTCAAGAAGCCCAAGTGCTTGGAAAAATAGAAATGATTCTGCGTGCAAGCTTTTAAAAGCTTAATACCATTTACTTTTCCAGAGCAGTACACATCTCGCTCGCATTACGGTAAACACATTCGACGCGTTCGTATGGCAGAACCCGATATTTGCTGAAATTTTGAACGCACTAATTGCTCGCGTTACCGAGTGTAATCCTGGAAGAGGTGAGAAAAACTCGACCAATATGTCCGCATATTTGGATATTCTATTTACATTTCGCGGTGTGTTTTAACTGCTGTTCGACTGCTGCTAGTTTCCAAATCCGATCGAAATTCGCGTTTAAAAAATAATAAAATGTTAGTGTAGAAATAATCGCGATAATTGTATCACGTGTCGCCTAACAAAAAATAATGTCATCGACAGTCTCGAAAAGGTCCATGGCTCTCAAACGCTTCAGCAGGCCAGCACACTGACAGCCAATTGTTCGCAGACAGCGTGACAATATTCTGCCATGGGCCATCCATTCTCTGTATATTGCGGTATAGATAGTTTTTAATCGAGACCCACTCACGTGTCCTATCGTTTGCTTTCAATTACCAGAAGTTCGAATTCGGTCCCGACCGATTACCAGGACGATAGTAATTCCCAACATTTAACTCCGTCAATTGTTTATTCAATCCTCGAACACGATGATCTATCCAATTTTTAACGTCACCGATAACCACGCTTAATTAACAATTCAATTAGCTGCTTAACGGGCCGATCGAATCCACCACACAGTAACCGTTCAACTATTAAACGTTTTCGGGGAAAATAATCTGGTTCCAGCAAACCGAATCTCTGGCCAAGTATTTTTACTCAACTTCAGTTTCTACAAACTTGCCAGAACAAAATCAAGTTTGCGCAAACATTCACAACCTAGGAACTACTTTTTTCATACAAGCTCCAATAGACCATCTAATTATTAAATATATGTACTAAGGTTTATTCAATTTTACCTTATGCAAACTTGCCAGAACAAAATCAAGTTTGCGCAAACATTCACAACCTAGTAACCACTTTTTTCATACAAGCTCCGATAGACTCTTTAGCTGAAGATACTAAATTTAATTAAATCACAACTTCTCCAAATATGAGAACATAAATCCAAGTTTGCACAAGCATTCGCAATCTAGTAACCACTTCTTCTTCCATACCATAGCATACATCTGTCATCCAGCTCTGCTGGAATCCAGCTAGAGATATTAAATGTTATTTAATTCAAGCAAACCTGTCACCAAAAATGTTTGCACAAATATGAGCAAACTAGGTAATATGCATATGTATATATTGCCACGAAAATAAAAATCGGGTGACGTGTCCAAGGGCGGAGGAAACAATATTTGGACAGGGGAGAATTGCGGGACGGTCAGGTTGAAATTCGGCAGCGGTTGTCCAAGCCAGGAATGTCTCATCGGCGAAAATATGCGAGCCGGTATGCGAGGCGGTGCGGTTCCGCGTGCCACGAGCCATAGTTTATCCCTTTCTCACCCCTCTCGTCAACCGTTTCTCACCCCCTTGTGCTCCAACCCTTCCGGTGGGCAACCGCCGTTTCCGGCGCCAGTCGACACCGTCAACTGTCTTCGTTGAATTACCATGACACGCGACCGATCCAGCCCATCGACGCGCGCGGAATTTCACGCAAACAGGTGCGAATCGCGTTCGCTCTACTGCCTCGCCCACCTTTGCGCATCCGTTCGACCAGCTTCGCATTAACTCGCCAATCGATTTCCGTGTCGATGACTGCCGTCGACGGACAAACCGCCGTTTCGCTGCCATTAGCTGTGCAAATAAATTCGGTACCTTTTTTTTAGTTATATTCAGTCTTCATTCAGAAAGCATACGAAATTCTGCTCCGAAGTAGTTGCCATCATTTTCATGAATTGTGTCGATGACTACTGCCGACGGACGAAACGCTGTTCCACTGCCATTAGCTGTGCAAATAAATTCGTTACTTTGTTTAGTTACGTTCAGTCTTCATACAGGAAGTATACAAAATTGTGTTCCAAAGTGTTTGCCATCATTTCGACGAAAAATAATAATTATTATATAAGAATATAGCCCCTTACTATATAAATATTAAATTTAAAAATGACTACACTTAATGTGTGACAACTTCGTAAAAAATGATCGTATCGCAATAAATTTTATTTCATTTTAAAGCTGGAAGACTCTAGATTAATTCCCCATTGTCCATTTTATTCTAGCAATTTTTTCACAATGTAGCGCGCGAAAAACTGAAGACTTGTTTTTTCTCGATAATGCTACACACTCGATGGTTTGTGGGAAATTTGAAAAATTATTTTCGTGTCTGTAACTACCACGAGTTTAAAGATTGAAGCTTCCTCTTTAGAACGACACCCTGAAAATTGATGTACGATCTTTTCTAGTCGTTTTATCGAGCTTCGAACGGAAGGTGTGCCGCGAAGTTTGCGCCGATCATTACTAACAAACTGGTTCGTCGTTCCAGATCCATAAAACACTTTTAAAAAATCGCACCCTGATTTTTAAGGGCTAGTTTCAAAGGGGAAGCTTAAATCTTTAAATCCATGATAGATTCGGTCGCAAACAAAATTTTTCAAATTTTTCAGAGACGTGTCAATTTACGAGGAAATACGTTCGAGGAAAAACGTGTTCTCAATTGACTGTATATCGTGTAAAAATATTTTCGGGAAAATCGAACGACGCTTTAGGAAAGTGCAAGCTTTGAAACGCCTACAGATTTCTCATTGTACGACTATTTTCCGGGAAATTAAACCAGGGCGAATATCAAAAATTCGGAAACGTGGTATTCGAAAGCATTCCGCTGTATTTGATATACAAACACGGTTGCAGTAAATGAGAAGCAACCGTGGTAAAATTCTCTGACGTCGAAACCGCGATTTATCGGTGTGCGAGTATCAACGTGAAATTGTTCGAATTTGATTCGAACGGTGTCGTGGTAAGCAATACTAAGTATAAATGTGTAAAACGTGATCGTGTTTTTCGATAGAGATCCGTGGATTCCAGAGAGTGTCTGTCGGTGTAACATAAAACTGGTACATTTTTTCGGTATAAAAGTATGCAATATGCAAAATATTTAAATATTTGAAACGTCCGAAAAATCGTTTAATATTAAAACAGTTTTAAAATTCTTGTAGTTTCAACAAGGACGTTATATTTCTGCTCTTATGGAATAAATTATCCGGTTCGTAGATGTCACGTCATATGAGAAATAAAAATTAAGTTCGTTTAGGTTACGCGATGTGGGACACGCTGAAAATATTCCAGTTTGATATTAATATTCCATTTCACGTGAAATGCAATGAAAGTCGCAGATACGTTTCGTTAATAAATGATGAATCGGGAAGACAGCGTGTCAACGTCAAGTTCGCTCAATTCGAAGCAGCGGCGGCGTTTCGAGCGCTTCCAGCTCGCGACTGGCTAGATAACGTTCGGGAATTGATTTCGTGCGATCGTTCCTGTTGGCGGTGGAGAGCATAGACGGTAATCGATAGTCGACGATAGGTAATCGGCTCGGCAGAGACTGGCCATCGTCCATTGGGAACTGTAATCTGCTAGTCGACTACCGTGAAATGCGATAGAACCGATGCGTCACTCTGATCGACGCATCGATGTTAGAATCAAATCTCTTTCGGTGATCGTTCGATCGAGAATTACGCAGAATCGTGCTCACCGTACCATATCCTAATGCTAGCAATCTCTACCGAACAAACTCATTTAGACGACAAATCCGTTGAAGGTTTAACCTCGTGGTTAATTAGTTGAACATTCTTCCACGTTGCTAATAAAATTCCTTTAATTGTAAGACTTTTCTTATAATTATATTAATTATAATAATCGAATTTTCTTTACTCTTAAATTCTTTAATTGACGTTCATTTCAAGGGATGCCATGTTTCAGCTGTTTTGGCAACTAAAACATGTTTGAAAATTCATTTCCAGAACTTCGTTCGAGTTTTACGCGAGCGCCGCGACGCATCCGAGTCCGTCGCTATAAAACTTTCACGAATGCAGCACGATCTTGCATCCTAATGGGACGGTCTTCATAATTAAAACGTCGTTCTGCTTCCGAAAAATAGTGGTGAGCTAAAGGTGAAGGTCAGAGTTATCCCCTACATATCTGCATACATGAAATAAAATAACTGCCTTCGATTAAATTAATTTTTTACCACGAGAATGTACAACAGAAAATTCGTGAAAAAATTCTATCAATGTCTCCGATTTTTACCCTAACTTTCGCTCGCAATTCCAAAAAGAAATTCGACGGAGTCTACTGGTTTATAGTTGTAGTTCTGACCAGCTATGCATTTTTCAGTAGAGAGAATATCGCGTTCCGACGGTGGCTCTGAAATTCCAATGGGAATTTCAAACTTCTCTGACAGAAACAAAGCATTCTCGATGAGGTCTGTCACGATGAGGTCTCTATCTCTCGACAAAGACTGGTCCCGTATCTAAGACGCGATGGAGCCACTCCTCCCTAGCAAATTCGAATACAATTCTCGCTATCTTTCAAGGGATCGTGTCCTTGAAACGATCGAGTCGTTGTCAATGGCGAGAGAGCGAGAGAGAGAGAGAGAGACGAGATCTCTGAATTCCCGTCTTGGAGTAGCAGTGGAATAGGTCGGCGTATAGTCATACAACGAGCGTCGGACAATGCGTTCTAACGTTTCGATCGCAAAACAGAAAGACAAGCGAACGCTCGCGTCTATCGAACTGGTCGCATAAATCAAAATTAAAGAAGAACAACTGGAAAGAACAATATTTTTAATCCTCTGACTTAAGTTAGATTAGAGAAGATTGGAGAGAGAACACCATCTGTGAACTTCCAGCTGATGTTCTAGCACGTCGCTAGTCTTCTACGTTGGAAAATTGTCAAGTTTGGAAAATTTTTGCCATTTGGACGAGCAATTTTCCGCTCGAGTTTCCCTTGAACACGGCCGACGATTATAGGCCGACACGAGGCGGCGCGAGAACGTGACCGTTCGCTCCAGGATAACAACAAAGAAGGAGTTATCGAGGTTCGTCCTGGCGACTCGTAGGGACGAGACAATTACTTCTCGATAATAAAGCCGCGTAAACGTTGTATCTCGCCTGCGAGAATCGTTACGTGACACTGACGATGACCGTCGTTACGCGAGCACCACGTTAAAAAGAAGCGACGACGGCTAATAAAGGCGTTACGCAAATCTGTCGGTGAACAAAGATCACCGTCGACGATAATTAACCCGTGGCCTCCGGTTGAATTAGACGCAGCGTAATTAGATGGCCACTCGAACAAAAAACCCGAGCTAATTACGCGCGCACCGAATCCAACGTGTGCAAAATTAGAATTCTTCTTTTCCATTTCATCAAACGCGTTTCCAATCCTTGTGTGCGCTAAATGGCAGCAGAAAAAACAAATGTTACCGAGAAGAATCCTTGGAAAATGTTCCAGCTTGATAATGTAGGGTCTTCTTAGGTTTGTTCTCACAATTAACAATTTTCTACAATTTTTCTAATAGCAACTTCTCAATGGAAGAGTCTTCGTTAGTTTTGTTCATTGATAAGCAGCTGATAGGGGTGGAAGCAATGCCTGCGGAATCAAAAAACGCCCCTAGAAAGAGGAAGCAGCTTACGCGCCCATTTCCGACGCCATTTTCCAGAAACAACATTCTCGATAAACTAAAAACGACTCCTGAATATAAATGTTAAGGACAAACAATTCTTTGAAAGTGTATCTTCATTAAGTATTGATTTTTTCATTGAATCTCTGCAAAATTTTAAAATGTATGCCGTCTATAATAAATAAATAATAATAATAAAAGAATCGTGCACGTTAGACTGAAATAAATATAATACAGATAAGACTGTAAGAATTATTTGAACATGTAAACTGATGGTTACGACGCGAACGAGTAGGTGGAATATGAAATGCACGAAAGCATTGTTTTCCAATCTATCGGCACCGTTAAAAGTGGAAATAGATTTCAATTTAATTCCTGTTTGTCGCAACCTGGCGTAGGACAATTTTTTATGTCGCAGAAGGATCTACATATAACAACAACCTGCGTCACCTCGGGGGTCAAATAAAAATGTCGGTTCTCGGTGTTGCGGCGTGGGTATCGCAAAAATCGAACGGCCAACCGACATTTCTTTACCGGGGACCAGCGGAGGATCGGTTTACAAGGAAACCGATCGATCGGCGAGCACAGCGTCTCGGTTTTCTGCCGGTGGCGAAATTAAAGAGGCGTTTGAGCAACGAAATGAAAACGGGCGAAAAACGGGTGAGCAACGAGCACAGTAATTATCCGGCTAACGAGGCAGAGTTTCGTTCCGATTCGATCCGAGGGATCGATTCACGGACGCAGAGTGTCCCCGTTCAAAGCCCCTCGGTCCCTCGTGAAATTGGATCCCCTTCTTCCTGAGAAAGGGTTCCACAATCAGCGGAGTTTCGTTCGACTCTTTGACGGCGTTCCCGTTTCTCGAATTATCCCGGAAAAACTGCTCGCAGCTTCGCCACGGAAATTAAACGATCCGACGATCGCCTCGTTATTTATTAGACTGCGGATCTTACGAGGAAGAAAAAGCGATAATTATTTACTTTGAGGGCCTCCTCACCGAGAGACTTCGATGAACTTGAAGTATCTGCGACACTGATAGCACGTATTTTTTTAAAATTTATTACGTTCATTGACTGCGTTAAATTATTTTTCTTATATTTTGCGTTATTTTTAAATTGTAAAATAGAGATGTTTTTTTTTTACAATTTTACTAACCACGCGTTGAAGAGCGCAACTCCGATCTTCGCGAATAAAAGATAGCGCGACATTTAAAAGAACGACATCCAACAGAAATTCGAAAACTTCCATGTTTTCTTAACCGCGGCATTTGTGAAGCTGTTACGAGGCGCGTTAGGGGAAAACCTCGCGTGAAAAGTTCAAGCGAACCAGCAACGTTCGAGGCGCTTCGGAGAAACTGTTCTCAGGAGAATGATCGCGGTGAGGAGGTTTCGAGCAGGTCTTTCGAGGTACTCATTGATAAAGAACGAGCTTGAAAAATTGATCACGGGAAAGGAGAGATTGTTGTCGTAGAGTGCGCCAGCCAGCATAGTGCGCCGGAATCGTGTCGGTAATCCACGTATCGCACAGTTTCGATCCTCGATAGGTAGTTTATCGAACCTCGCTCTCGGCGGCTTATCTCGCAAGCTCCGCCCGGGAGACACCTGTTACTCTCTGTCGATAAAATCAGCCGTTTCCCGGCAAAATCGCTGTTTTCCACCGGCGAATCTGCTAAATTAAACAAACACATCGAACAATTATTATCGTCACTACCGTGATTATTATAAATAATTATAAATAATATAGCCGTTGGTTCGCCATTACAGGAAACCCTGTAGAGTCAGAATATTTTCTCATATAAGGGCATAAAACAAATCATAATGTAATGCAAAGAATTGTTTAGCAAAGTCATGATTTTTTCCAGAAATAAATAATTAGAGATAAAGACTTATATTATCCAGAAAAACTTTTCTTTCCAAGAGATATTCGATTTTTTCCGTACCCTTGTGAATATTATTTTTGGCTTACAATTTTTTTTATAGGACTGGTTTAACATAAGGTTACAATGAAAAAGTTATTATTATTATTATTACCAATCTTGTTCGCATTACTTTACTAGGCGAATGGAGAGCCGATTTTTTTTTTTGTTAATTTCAATGAACAACGATGGCTCGAATGTTCCCATTTGATCGGACCGATTATTATTAACGGGACGAAGGTATAATTGGCCGGGGATCGAACGTAGGGTAACAGGAAGTCTCTAGATCGCGTCGTAAACGGCAAAATGGTGGGGTAGAAGATCGCAGTAGGTGGTTGAGTGCTACCAGAGAAACCTTTAGGGCTAGTTCCCATTACAGGGCCAGTCCCAGCCAGCGTCGCTGATCGACTTCTAGTGTCGCGAAACGCTTCTCATCGTCTCTCCCCCTCTTGCCACGCGTTTTCACCCCACCCACTCGTCCTTTTTATACGGGTCCCCGAAACGAGCGTCGATAAAAATCTGTTCACGGGATTAAACCTTGTCCCTCACACCCACATCCTTCATCTATCAGCGATTTCGCGAACGACTCGCCGAACGTAACCATTTTTCCCTCGACTCTTTCCCCGTATCTCTATTTTACCCTTACTGCGATCGTAACCGAGCCATCTTGTGAAAAATCTGTGTTTAATATCGGGCAATGAAATTTTATAGAGTCTCGTTTCCGTTCCGATGTCGTCGAATATTTTTACGATCCCATTGCGAAGGCAATTAAATATTCAAGAAGATTGTCACGAACTACTACATCCTCGCTAACGGTGGCGTTAAACATTTGCAAGAGGCTAACGAAATTCGGTAGGTTGTCGTAATGGAAGTCGATGCTCGATAAACGTGGCCCTGTAACTCTTTATCGAAAGTATCGAAACGAAAGTGCATCGACTAATTAATACTGTTAGTCTTTAAAAGGAAATTATCGGAGAACGGAGCCGGAGCTGTCGGCGAACGATGTAGCGAAATGTAACAAGTTCGATATCAATTAATTTAATAATATATTTCTCTACGTATTGTCGCTACGATTCATTATTTCGTTACTCACACTTCTGCGTTTCCCTCCATGCTTTCTTTGTGTGGGAACACCTCCGTAAACGTGCTGCAGAACTGATATACACTCTCGACCCAAGGGAGAGAAATAACAGAAAAACAACGAGATACGAGCGCGGCTCACTGGCGCGTGGCACCGGTAATATCCGTACCGGTTAGCGTTCGCGGAACAACTGAGCTGTCCTTGGTTCGTATTGTTTACGTGACCGGCCGTTTTCCACGTAGGACTATGGAACACGATCCCCACTCTTTCAGCAATGTTGTCGTCGCGATTTTCAGGCAATTTTTTGCACCCGATCCTTTGGAATGCGGCGCTTACTTTAGCTCGACTCGCGCTTGACGTAACCGTGGCGTCATCGGTCTGACGGTGTAAACACCACACTTCCCCACTCCGAATTCCAAGTTTATTTATTTATAATCCGTCGTATATGAACACTTTGTTGATCTTTGTTGTCCGGAAGCCTACTAATCGGATTTTCAATAATTGTGATCTTTATTGAAACTGTTAGATGACGTTATTGAGGCTGACTCTTGCTAGTTCCGGTAAGTAATGTGTTAAGACAAATCAGACCACAGAATCCAGTAATCACAAAACGATGTCTGCAAATTATTAAACAAGATCCAGAACCACGAAAAGGTGACGCAAACTGTGCTTCATTGAAGGTGGATCGTAGACAGCGTAAATCGTGCGCCGCCGAAACGGGGGTAAACGGATTACGAGGTTCGTCGAGGGCTCGTTGCGTTTTCCTTGCCCTCCGGTTCTCTGCCTTTTTTTCGTTGGAACATTGTAAAATTTTAGTAGAGCCGTTCGAGGGGTGGGGGGCGACCTGCTGCGCGGCTGGTAAAAGCTTCGACCCGCCGCGTCGGAGTCAAGAAGCATTCCATCGTTCTCGGGGTTTTATACGGGCCATCGTCGCGGTCGTAAGCGTCCCATTAGCGCGTGCAGTCGGCTCGTTAAACGCCGCTTAGCTTGCCCTTCTCGAGCTTCGACGCGCGCTCGAGTGCAAATCCCAGCATATTTCGCGGGACAGTGACTTGGTACCATCATCTTGCGATTTTTAACTCTCTGGACAGTCAGGGGCACCGATTGCCCCGTGGAGCATTGCCGTGGCTCCGCCGAGAGCAACGAAGCCACGCCCATTCAACCGAAAAACGAAACAAGTAATGGTCTATCTGTTTTCTTTGCACGTACAATATTCGATCTTTATGGTTTTAAATTTAAGTATTATTAACCACTAAGTATTATTAGCCACTGTATGTATGATAATAACTAGACTGCGGATCTTTATGCAAAATAAAAAATCACCTGCACCAATTTTCAAAAGATGAAACGCTGTTTGGACTCTATCGAAGTTCGTAGCAACGAAGCCACATCTACTCGAATTCCGACATTTGTGGATCGATCGATCGAAATTGAGAGAAGATTGATTTGACCGAGTGGGAAAGGTGGGAACATTTTGAAGAGCGTTTGGATTCATTGCGAACTATAATTGCGCGGTGAACAACACGGAAAACAATTTGGGGAGCAGGCAAAGCCGACGAGGAACCGCAACTCGCGGTGCGAGCGTGTTGTTTCAAAGCGGGAACGAATCACGGTTCGTTCGACCGTCATTAGCTAATTAATGGCGAGCCGCCGCCGGTGGGACTAATTGCTCGATAAACCGCACAATATTTGTCGCGGGGGCGGTCAGGCTCCGTGTTTCCCTAAATCAACTCGAACCCGGGAATCTTGTCGAACAACTACTTCTTTCCGTTTTCTAACTTTCAAGTACATAACTTGAACATAGTATAATGATCGAATTAGTCAAAGAATTAGTTAAAGCTAGATCGGCTAAATACCGTTCTGTGCGTCGATTCTTTCAGATGCAGACGGGTTCGACGTTAACCCGTCGAGGCATTTGTCCGCGTCTCGCATTTTTCTCTGCTCCGCGGAACGAGGAGAAACAAACGAGCCTCGTGTCCCGAGGGGAATCGGAAATGCGACAGGTGGTTTGCCGAGGGGAAACGGATAGATTCAATTAACCGTCTTCCGGTGTCACGCGCCGTTTCACGCCGGCTATAATTAACGACTAATAACTCTACGCAGTGACGAATGGACATCCTCTTCTCCTGGTCTTCTTCGTTTTTCCCTTGACACAGAATTTCAAAAGACCTCCGTCCGACTCATCAGGCGAATTGAAACAGCAATCGCAGGTATTAGATCATTCATCCCCCATCTCCCTGCAATCAAGATAGTGCACGGCTTCTTCGAGATCATTTTTACACCATCTACTTCTCCTTCTTCGTCCAGTATCTTCTTCCATTCGCGTTCCCATTCAAACTCATGGCGAGAAGTTTCTTCGTTTGTTCTCCTCATGGAGAGAGACCTTTCCGCGCGAGTTTCTGGCGAACTGAAGGGAACTCGATTATCCAAGGCGCGCAACCCTATCTGCAACCCCATCCACCTACCACGCTTCCTTTCTTTCTCTCTTCTACTTCTCCGAATATCGACTAATCGTGTTTACGCCACTTTCCCGCCTTTTCTCTGCCATGGATTTTCTCGCCTATGACTCTATGTATCCGCCACTATCCGATTTATATCCACGATTGGAGTACAAGATCATTAACACCCCTGTACGAATCATTTGGTTAAATCCTGGAAAAGCTTTTAACCTCTTAGGCACGGCTGAATTTTGTGTGGGGCTGTTTTTCTCTGTACGGCAGAATTCAACGCGAATTACGTGTTAAGCCACTATAGTGGTGCATCGTGCAGAAAGATGACCTTGACCTTGACATATGTTGTTAAGGACAACATTCTGAACAACTTTTGTCATTACACTTGATTCTTTAAATTTGAAATTCACGGATGATGAGAAACGGGCTGCGCCAAATGTTCGACGACTTCCAACGGCAACGCCGCACCGTTCCAACAGGAAAGAAGGAATTGTAGAGGTGGATAGAAGTCGGTCTTGAGACGAAAGCGTAATCACTCGAGGAGCAGCACAATATTATGAACAGAGGGCGGTCCCAAGCGAGCGAAAGGTCAAAGGGTCGTGCGGCGGTAGGGCGAGAGTGAAAACTCCGACTGAAGATCAAGATCCTATTACCCGGAGAACGAAACTTTCCAAAACTCCCGAGACCGGAAGTTGGAATTCCCTTAATCGGCTAATCGGCGACTTTGTAATCCGACGAAGAAGACTACCTTCACTGCTCGTTGGCTTGAAAATTGCATCGTTCAAAAACCTGTTACACCTGTCCGAACCTCGAGCAGAAACGAGGCTAATTCGAATAAGTAATTTTATTAAATTAAATCGTTCACTCGGAACACTTTATACAGTTAATAAAGAAAGGTTAATGTTATCGGCGCAAGGTTCGATCGTTTATTACTTCTTATAAAGCATTTATTTAGTCTCTGTGGCTAGATTTGCCAATTAGTTAGCCAATTAGGCACGTTTCAGCGCGATTGATTCTCCGGACGGTGTTCGACGTCAGCGAAGATATCAGCTCGCGACAAATCGGTCGAAGTCGTCGCTGATGGTTCACGAACTTTAATTAGCCAGCCTGGCCGCAGAGGAAGAAAAGACTCTCGGAAACTTTGATGCGTCGATCTCCGAGGAAGTTTGCAACCGCGATCAACCGTTCTAGCGAAACCCGCAACCTGTTTTTGCCACCTGCTACCCGCGAACCAATTAATTTTCTTCAACCCCCTTTCCCTACGAATACCACGAATTTTTCGTTCACGTCACTCTCAGTCCAGTACAAAACGATATGTAGTTGTAGTACATATAGAAATCCTTCGATAAAAACGGCGGAAAATCGGAATAAATTCCGTCTTGTAATTTTTGGAAATCGACGTGAAAATTGGCGGGGAGGAATGTAAATTCACATCTAAAAATACACTGCAATATTTTCCGAAGCCTGAAAATAGCTGAGATGCTTCCTACAAGGAATCAACAAGATTCAGCATCGACCTGGAAGAGCATACTTTAGTTTGAACATCATATATGCCGGAGGAATGAAAGAGACCCTGCAGATCAGGGATGAAGCACGAAGAATCAACTTTGAAAGTACACTTGAAATGGCAGGATTGTCTGGATCTGTAAAATCATTCAGGAACGAGGAAAAACCGTCGCGAAAGCTCTCTGCAAGGGACCAATACACTTTTGTTTGAACATCCATACCGAAGGGGCGAAACCCTTGAAACAGAAGACGAGGAAAAGATCAGGTACGAAGAGACCCTTGAACTGTCTACACTTCTCAGATCGTTACAGTACATTCCTACGAGGAACCAGCGATGTTCAGCGGAAGTCTAAGAGAGTATACTTTTGTTTAAATATCGCTCGCACCGGAGGGATGAAAGGGGCCCTTAACCCTTTCCACTCGGAGCTATTTCAACAGGAAAATCAAACGTTTCTACTGACCTAGAATATTTCCATCCTGTATGATTTTTTAAATTTGGTAAATACGAAATTGATATAATACCTCGTACAATACTTAAATGTTTAGTAATTAATTTTGTAATAATTGTACAGCAATTATTAGTGGCGCCTCGCTCGAGTGCTAAGGGTCGAAATTTCAGAAAGAGTTCGAAAAATAATTCGTGAGTTAAGCTTCAACATTTTGCTTTTCATTACAACGACCTTGAAATTACTTTGACCTTGCAAGATTTTGGGGGGATGATAATTCTGTAGCCGATGTGTCAAAAGAGTTTCAGGAACGCAAAGTTCTCCGGAGTTCGGAGAATCGCGAGAAGATGAGATGTAGTTCGCAAACGTTTCCTGATGGGAAAGGGGGTTCTCCAAAGGGAAAGGGTCCGATCGGAAAGGACCAAAGGTAGTTCGATGACGCATCGGTGGTTAAGGAAGCAAGCAACGGTTGGTTTCGAGCTGAAATGGGCAGCGCCTGCGTAGCGTGGAGCACGCGTACACTCCGAAGTATATAGGAGAGCGTTTGCCGCTCGAAGCGTCACATTGCGTCCTCGAGAGCACGTCCTTCGTCTTCCTCGAATAGCCCAACTGTCCTGCCGAACGTGAGAATCGGTCTCCTGAATCCACGTTCGATCCTCCACGAGTTGGATCCTGCTGCGCGAACCCGTCGAAGAAGAGACACCGCAACGAAACTTCGATCAACGAAACATCACCAACTTGCACCGTCCGCTCCGGAGAACGCCCGGTAATCGACAATAGATCATCGAAGAGAGATCTAGAAGCGGGCCGACAGCAGCGGAAGAGATCGAACAGCACGAGGGGTGGTTAGATCCTGCCGAGCCTCGCCGGAAGGATCAACGAAGATCGAGAAGATCCACCAGTCTCTACTCTGTTTCTTTCTTTGATGCTGTGATCGAGAAAAGAAAAAAAACAAGTGAAGAGAAAATACGAAGACTCGCAGATGGGTAACAGCGTGATACCATTGGTGGTGGTAGCCATGGTGCCCATCATTGCCGGCACCATAGGGCAACGAGCCCTCGGAAAACGGAACGCTAACAACATCGACTATCCGGACTATTCGACCAAGTACGACGAGTATCCGGTGAGTAATTCCACGCGTTCTATTCCCACCGGAACACTGCCACGGCTAAACTCTGACCATTCGTGGTTTCTCATCATTTCCGCTCCGCGGCTGAATTAGGCGGGATTTGGATACGTCGGAAGCTGAGTGAATTGGCGGTTTCGAAGATCTCGCGCGGGCTCGGCAGCCGCGGCGGAAACGCGGAGGACCTCGTGCGCGATCGCCGACTGATCAATGGCCTGGAAAAATCGTTTAATTATAAATATTCGATATTTTTGTTTTCGACAAATTTTTCTGTGCCTTCGAAAAATATTCACGGCTTTGTACACGGAAATTCAAAGCGAAACAACCGATTACATTATACATCGTTTATCCAATTTCTCAATATTCTTGTTCTCGACAAATTTTTCTGTGCCTTCGAAAAATATTCACGGTTTTGTACACGGAAATTCAAAACGAAACAATTGATCATATTATATATCCATATTTTTCATTTGTATACTAGTTGTTCCGGAGCGTTATTTAATCCGCAAATGCCGCGATATTTAGAAGAGTTCAAACTTTAGTCTTCTAAACAATGTTCAGAATTTTTCGACATGGGACTTCTTTCATATAATCTTGAAATAATGGTAAATTAATTTTTACCACGGGAGAGTTGTCTCTCTGTGTACCGAGAGATCGGGAACGCGGTTAGGGGTTGGTCTCGAGGTTTCGTTCGCGCGCGAAAGAATATGCGAACGTGTCACGTTGCACAGGTGTTTCAAGTTAATTTGCTCTGGTAAAAATGTGAAGAAAATGAAAAATCTAAGAATATTGTTGCTTTCAACATAGAAAGACTGTTAAGGGTTGAAATGAATTTTTATTTAGCTACTGCTTCCTACGATCTATGCAGAATATTTTTATTTTACACGAAGATCCACAGTTTGCTTATGATATCTAGGAAATTGCTGTACAAATTTTATCCATTGAATTCGAGCAGAGTTGTTCGATTCTAATAAAAATTATTCGGTTAACTTCTGTGAGCAAATTTAAAAACGTAAGTTGTTGACCAAACGAACAGGATAGTTGCACATTTCATTACGAAAACTAGGCGTATTCATTTGGCTTTCGCGAATGAATTTGGAGCGAAGGTTGTTTCCGAATTCGACTGCAACACGTGAGGAATTATAATGGTACATTAATTTCCGCGTTGCCGAGAACAATTGAAGAGAAAGAACAATTGGGAAGGGAGGTTTTTCTTTCGGCAGAATCAACCTAAAGGGCTGATATCTCCCGAGTGAATTTTCCTTAGCCCCCATTGGCCAACGGGTTCCCTACGTCATACATCAACGACGTCCACGATCCGCTATTTAGGTTGGAAATCTTCCAGGAACTTTTTAAAAATACAGAGTTAATCGAACGTTTGTCCAGGTTTGATTTCTTCCAGAGAATATAGACTGTCGATTTTCATTTCCGGTCAGCGCGTGCATAATACATCGTGTGCTATTCTAGAAACCGATGTCTCTACTTTGTTAAATTTTCGTTAATATTCCATAAAGTTCACAGACTATTTCCGAAGAATGCAAGATTGAACTTATCCGAGACGAGTTTTCCTCCGCGGAGGAATGTTTAATTCTTTGTCTGGCCCACGAATTATTTACACATTCGTTTACGATATTCTTTTCAAAGCAATCGATGCCTGAACGTACCCTGAAATTAACCGGAACGTAAACATTTTTCGAAAAACGATCAATTTTCTTCCCAGTAGAAAGAATCACAAGCCATCTAACAAATTCGAGTTTAAAACGAAATTGCAATTGGCTGTTGACGACAGTCACAAATTAATTTCTACACCTACTACGATTTCGCAAAGACGCTTCTACAGTACCAAGCGGTTCATAAAAAAAAGGTCAATTTTCTTCTAAGCAGAAAATATAGCAAATTCCTGTTTAAAACGAAATTGTAATAGCCTGTCAATGAGAGTCACGTATTAATTTCTACACCCACCATAATTTTGCAGAGGCGTTTCCGAAGAATCAAATTATTCTTGGAAACGATATCAATTTTCTACAAGAAAAGTAACAAATTCGAGTTTAAAATGAAGTTACAATCGACTGCTAATATGAGAGTCACGTATTCTACACCCACTACAATTTCGTAGTGATGTTTATAAATAATAAAACCATTCTTCAAACAGAGATCAATTTTCTACAGGAAAAATAATAAATTTAAAATAACGAAGTTACAATCGACTGTTAATACGAGAGTCACGTATTTTCCACCCACCAGAATTTCGTAGTGGTGTTTATAAATAATAAAACCATTCTTCAGAGATCAATTTTCTACAAGAAAAGTAAGAAATTCGAGTTATAATTTCAGTATTTAACTATGTTCCACCACTCCGAGCATCTTGCAACTTTTGTATATATTAGATAGGTAACAGAAAATTGTTGTTGAATTTTTTGAAAGTGGTAACTCGAAGGATTGTTTGCAATTCCCATCCCTAAAAAATTAAATAATTTTTTTCTACCCTTAATAATTTGACGACCACTACTGTGAAAAAAAATATATGTTATAAATCTTGCAACCTAAAACCAATGCTTTCCACGCAATTCCAATAAACATCCAGGGTGGGCCGATTCACCATTCTTAGCTAGTTTGCTAGACCTTTTTAGTCTCTAAAGAAAATGCAAGAACATATAATACCAAGCAAAGAGCACGTTCCCGCATTTTGCGGGTTGACCAAAGCGCGAGACTGCAATTCGATCTTCGTCTCGGCCGAGTTTCCTGGTATTCGCGCGAGTCTCTGGTCTCTTTAATTACCTCGAGCGAACAGGGCCGAGAGGATCAACTTTGACAACCTTCTCACTGTCCTGGGGGACTCGTCGAACCTGTTCGAATCGGCTCGGAATCGCTCCTCTCGTTTCCCGCGATGAATCGCATGATCGCCGCGCGGAATCAACAAGTAGCTACCCTTTTCCTGTTCCCGGTACTTTCCCGACCTCTATGTACCGTGGAATAAGTTCAAATCAGATCAGTTCGAACTTGGGACACAGTCTTACATTCAATCTCACTTGGCGAGGTACTTTTCGATACCGTTCTTGCACGGATTTTTAGCAATTTTTTTCAGGAAATATCTCCGCCCTTAACTCAACAAAATAGAAATAAGAAAAAAATTGAGTTGCATTCTTCCAATGTCTATGAATTTTTTAATGGTACTACAATTTTTTAATAGTACTAAATTGATTTTTTGGTAATGGAACAGCAGAAAATGCGACCAGAAGCATTATGGTAGAAAGACACAGACTCGCTTCGGTAATTCGACCACGTAAAGAGTGTATCCTCGGATTTTCCCTGTAATTCGAAACGAATATTCGCGGTGTCCTGCATTGAGAAATCGAGATCGCTCACTCCTGTAACACCCTTTCGCTAAAACGTGTAGGTACGGTGTCATCGATTATCGATAAGTCACTGCTATCTAATGATACGGCGATAATATCGTGGAAAATATCGAATTTTGCGACGCGCAAAATTTCACGAAGCTGTTTGCAGGAACAAAGATCATTATAATATTAACGAGCATAATGCCCGGCTGGCGGGCATCGGAACGATGTCCTGTACAGCCAACGAGCAACAGCCAGTTAATAGAAATGTCTTTATCTCGCTTTTCCAATTGACACGGCAATTAACGCGGCTCGACATCGCGTCGTCGCGTCGTGTAATTAAGATCGCCATTGATTTTTCTCGGACCGATGATGGCCCTGTCCATTTTCCTTTGACTCCTATTCTTTTCAAATCTGTTACGGTTTTACCCCCTTTATCATTTTACACATGGAACTGCAATCATTCGAACACACCTTCGAGTTCGCGCAACGAGATGCACATGCGTTTACAGTAGTACAGTCACGGTAATATTCGGCCATGTTAACCTTCTCTCTGTGTACACATCAGGTTGATGAAAACAGAAATAAAAAATTGACGGTTGGAAAATTTCCAAAGATTTTTAAAGATGCTATCTGCTGATATTTTCGTTTGGGGGTGAAATTCGCCCGGCAATATTTCAGTCGAACTTGGGCCATTTGATAGCCTATCCAAAAAGACCCGGTTCTGCCAAGTTTCAGTCCCCCATCTCATCTGTAAGGGTAGTTTTTGACCCATTTTCCCCGTCTCTCACAGCCATACAAGGTGCCGACATATATGATAATTATAAACAGCTACATTCGAAACGATATAATTAATATATATATATATATATATATACATATCGCGATCTGTCCGAGAACGAAACACACGCGTGCAAATGAGTGCAAATGAATGGAAATGCATTTAATCTGAGCGCAGAGTGATTGCATTAGACAGTTGGGAACTTTTTTGACCGAATCGAGAATCAACTTCGGTTCTAATTTCATTCACGATATTCGGACGCAACAGTTTCCTGAATGCCGCGTTGGCGGGGCTTGAAATGCGACGGCGTTAGAATGCATTTCGTTCCGGGATACTCTCGCGTTTAGGCGGGAACAAGAACACTTTCGTCTAGTCTAGTAATCAGGTTTGAAACCAAATTCATACAAATTCTTTGTTTTCAAAAAATCGATAAAGATTTTGGCCTGCAAATTCAAAGCAAGTAAGGACCAAATCCTGTCCGAAAACAGTCTTGGCACTAGAATTAGCGCTGGCAAACTACGATTGCAGTGATTTTGGTCTTAATCTGCTCGAACAGATTTTACTCCCTGTTCGCATAAGGGGGAGGGGGCAGATCTGCGTTGGAGGAGAAAGAGTCCAGGCGAAGGGCTTCGAAAAGTCAACGGTATCCGGTCTCGTAATTAAGCGACGGAATATCTGATTCCTGATCGACGTCAACGTTGTTATCGCGAGTCTCTGGAATCCCATACTTCTCGAATTTCTTTATTGCAGGAACCGCGAGCGGGTTTGGCTCACGTTTGTTTCGCTGCGTACCTCGAGGGTCGCGAGAGTCATCCGGTGTAAGGTGTTCCGTTTCCACGGACCGCGATAACAAGCAATCTTCTCTTGCCGTGGAAACCGACTCCTATTCTCTTCCCATGCTGTCCCGTGATCGCTGGAGTTCGCTCCTCGCATCATCGCGGGCAAAATTAATCCTGTCGACGCGACGCAGCCATCGGAAAATTTATTTTTCCAAAAGACCGCGAGCTCCGAGGAGTTTCAATTCTCGGTCGTTCCTTTCGTCGATTTTATCGTTGTATCGGCCTTATGATTTTCGAGAAGATTGAACTTTCAAGTTTCCTTCGATTAATCCGTGTTGTCATGCGATACCGAATCTCGCGGTGAAGATTTTTCAGATGGAATTTCTCGAGACGTTGTTTCTTCGCCGGCGAAAGAAAACTCGATTTTCCTGATATCGATATTTAATACTTCACTGAACAACCTCCCGGAATATCGAAGTAATTCAACACGTCCGCTGCCAGGTATTTGCTTCGTGTCTTCAAAATGTTTTATCGAACGCGACCCACCGCAAGAAAACATAAAATTCATTCGACTGTCTCCAAGTAGACTGCGAAATTATGGACGTCACGTGTATACATAGTTGGTACAGTCTTGCTGTTAGTACAAATTATTATTATTTATTATAAACGGACAGAAGCCCTTTTTACATAAGTATTTACAAAGAAAAAAAAGATAAAGATTTATTTATTTAGTTTAATCGTGTTTTAACATGAAGGTTTACCGTATCGTGTTTCACGTACCAAAAACGATAACATACACCAAAGGGTTGAATCGAGCCGAGCATAATTATCGTTTCGAAGCACGAGGCGACCTTGCGACCGAAGCACCCATGAAACACGATAAATATATTAGCCTGTTCGACGGGGAACGTGATCAGGTCGAATGTTTGCGTCGAGAGCATGAGCAGCGGGATACGTCGTTCTCCGGGCCGGTAAATAATACGTCGTCGCCGCTGCGAGTCGATTTAACGATGATTAAAGCCGCACAGTCTCGCCGCGTTACTTTTTATTAGCCGGCCCGTGTAAAAACCATATTGCGAGAGGCCCTCGTATGCTCGGCTTTCATGGCTCTGCTCCATCGATCCCAGTCCTGGCGATCCGCTCGTTATAACCCTGACCCCCGTACTCCCGCAATCTAATTTTTCCAAGTTTCACGCGGAACAACACGACTAATCACTGGCTAACCCTACGCCACGTTGTTTCGCCGCGACTTCGTTATCCTCTCGTCTGAAAGGGAAAGTTAGCCAAAGGATAACTTATGATCTCTTCGGCTACCGGGACATTAGGACTGCCACATGATTTTTAGGCGAAGAGGGTCCAAGGCAGTGTAGCCATATTAGGGGAGTCACGGTGAAATGATGTACCCCCACTCTGCACGGTGCTGGAATGGAATAATGGAAGGGGCAAGTAGGGGAGTACATGAGGTTCGTTTCGACCTCATTCTGGCTTCACTGGTCCAAGGAACTACAGTCGCCAAATTAATACATGTGTCCCCACTCTGCCTTCCCCTTCTACGACGTTACTCTCCTGCGAGTGAACTTCTTTGGGTGTACCGTGTACACAATTGCCGAGCAGTGAATGTATCTGATCCATCACGCTCCGAGGTGAAACGCTGGTCTTACGCGCACAGTATTGGTCTGCTTTTCACGATCGCAGAATAATTTTCTTGGAGAACGACGATAGTATTTTATCGAATTTGGTCTTGCAATATTTTGCTTCGACTTACATAATGTTTCTAACCATGACTGGTCATGGTCCTCCGCCAATTTTGGTCGGCCAAACAGCTTATTTCTCTCACGTCGCGCCTGATATGGCGGCACTAACTTGTTCCGCAGACAATTATTCGACAAAGGTCGCCGAGCAGTTTGTTCTTGTTACGGAGTTAATAAGGTCACATCCTGGGAACTATCTTTCGCCCCCTCTGCCAACAGTATCCGGAATTATCACCGAGTCGCCGTTCCGACGAAGCAGGAGGAGATGACAGTGTCGTATCGGACGATCATCTCTGTCGGACACTGTCAACGATCACGAGGAGAGCTGCGAACGATAAGACAGCGTGGCAATGCAGGCGTTGAAATCACCGAGTCTCTCAGGACTCTCGCGATCGGTACTCTAATTTCGATTCTTGCCGTGGCCTGGAAACATGCTAGAAAACATTTGCTAACAAGGGCTCTCTACCTCGTGGGTGTGTAAAATTTGAAGATTCATGAAATAATGATAAAGATAATTGCATAAAAAATTGCAATCTCAATAAGTACCCAAAAATATTAAAGCATTCGACCTATAACAATCTAACCATTTTTAATCTCATAAATTCTCTAAAATTTAAAGCTCTAAATGGGAATATAAAAGTTGGGCAGTGTTATTTTTATTATTCATTTATTTCTACCACGTCCAAATGACCAGTTTCTTGTTTTACAATTACTGAAATCATAGTATCACATAAAATCAGAATAAATTCAATCTTGTAACATTTTCGCTCGATTTAGTGATTAAGAAGATCGATGAATAAAGCGTCTGTCAACTGTGTGCTCGCAAAAATAAAACTCGGGTCGTTTAAGAGATTGGTAATAATTAACCGTCGAGGGTGACACGGGGTGAGCAATTAGCTTGGTCCCGTCTCATTTCACCGGCGACACGGAGACGTGATTAATGCGGCCGGAAGTTCACTTATTAATGAACCGACACCGGACACTTGCGGATTAACGGGTTGCGCGCGACGCCATTGCCAGCTGGATTATCAAGGAGTCGTGGAAACTGTACGTTTTTTCGAGAAAGAGGGAACTGGGACGCGTCCAGGATTATTCGGTGTCTCGAGGATTATTAATCGAGAAAGGACGAGCGACAGGACGATGCTGGACGGGCTGCACCATTAAGACGTCGAAACTCTCGATTGAGTTCTCGGAACTTTCTAACTCGGCATCGATCCGATCGTCGAAAGGTCTTCGCCGGCCAGAGTTACTGCAATTTTTTTTCAATTGTAACGCAACTTGTTATTTCCCTAACTTATTAGCACACTCTTCAGCTGTAAATCGATTTTCTGTTTCGTTATCCTCCGACTGAAGACCAATCCTTCGCTTCATTTACTTTACTCGATTTTATCAAGGAAAATTTTCAATTCGAAACCCCAAGCTGCTATTCCTTGAAATTGTTATTAATAGTCTACGGATCTTTGAATAAAATAAAGCTACATAGATATTTATTTCTTCGTCTGAATAACTTATTAAGGAAACTTTTCGTCTGTTTCTTCATATTTGTTAATTGCAAACCAGTTTTCCATGTCCCGTGCAAAAAATTCTTCGCAAATCGGTGTTCAGTTTCGCCAGCCTGTATTTTTCTGTTTCATCGAGGATATTTCACGAGATTAATTTGCGTGTAAAAGCAGCTTAAAAGAGGAGCAATATCTTTCCTCTCGCGAGTTTTTCTGTCTTTTCCGCGACCTACTGCTAGTTTCCACCGGCGCGTCGCACAAAGACCACGCTGGTTTGTTCTTGATAACTCTAATTTCGCGGTGAAAAGTCGAATTACAGAGTCGAGAAATATTCTACGTGTAGAGCATCGGCGAGCACCTGTGAAAAGACAACCAGGGAATCACGTGCAAACCGTCGAATCAGCGACGTTTGAAGAGATGCATAATAGAGAAACAATTGCAAGCTAGAATAGACTGAATCGAGGAGAAAGTTTGCTCTTGTAGAATCCCAAAATTGAAATTATTCCTCTGGAATTTTGAGGTAAGCAATCCGAGATTAATTTCGACCGCCGCATTGAAACCCGCATTGAAACCCGACCACGTAAATTCGAATCAATTTTTAATTTCTATGACTTTATTCACCTCCTAGGAGAAAGAAACTTTTATCCCAACGATTGATACGAATTTTTCTTTATTTTTCTCTCAGGCCTTGTTCAATATAGTAGTCGAATAAAACAAGCCCAAAAATTTCCATTTTCATCACTTTTCTCCGGCGCGTTCCGACTATGAAATATCGTCGGAATTTCAGCTATGACGGAAAACTAAATAACAATTTGTTTCAATCGTTTCTCGGCCTCTCAGTACTAAAAATATTTGAAAACCTCGAATCGATCTCTGACATCAGCCATTTCAAGAATGCTCTATATGTAATAAGATATCATTTCAGCAGGGAAAATATTTTTTTATCAAGAAATTGCTTAGTTAGTAATAGGGGATCGAATGTTTGCGCCGAAAATATCAATTTCTTTATTTGAAAAATACTATCGAAGAAACTATTCAACGAAGCACACCGTGAAGCTTCTCGTAAAGACTTAAAGAACATTTCTTTGAGTACGAATGAAAATTTCTCGATTTCGAAGTGGATCACGTGGCCCACAGATTAATATCGGCGGGGGAAAGTTCGGCGTCGCTTCGCGAAGAAACTTCTTCGGTAAAAATCGATTTTACGGAACTGGATTAGAGGGACGACCCCTCGAGGAATCCATTAGCAGACCTGATCCCTGTCGGACGTCAGAGCTGGTCAGGGTAACGGGTGTTCCTATGTTTTCCGGTCCCGTTTCCGCCCACGTGTCCAGCGGAATCATTTCGGCGAGTAAGTTCCGCGTAGCTTCGGCATAATAAAGCTCGCCCACCGTTTGAACCCAGGGCTCGGAAAAGCTCGCAGGCAATTCTCCGACAATTACGCTGCCATTCGTCGCCGCAGAACAAGCCGTACCGATCGATTCAGTGTTAGTTACCCGGTGTATACGTCCGATCATCGTGTGTGCCACTCCACGCTGTCGACATTGGCACAATAATCGCGTGTTAAACGCTAATTCCGGCCAATTTCTTCTAGCGCTAATTTTAGCTGCCACGGATCCACCGGACAACCGTCCATATTTCAACTAAATTCTTCGACACGTCAGTCAATAACTCTTCTTCGGAATCCAACGTGCATATTGGCCATTTTAGAGAATCATGTCTGCGAGGACAATTCTTCTACAAATCATTATAGAGACTAGGGTAACTGCACCAGTGAATGAACATTTAAGAAATTGTTCAGGAAGATATTTTATTTAAAAAAGATATGTGAATTAAAGGAATTTCACATATGCCAAATGGCTCTCTATACTTCATTTGTCAAAAATAAATGAACACGAATAATAATGAAATTCTTATTTTTTTTATTTGGTCGAGGGACCATTTCACTCTCACTAAAATAATTCCAGCAAGCTGAATATAATAAATCACCATTTTTAAATCATTTTATCTTCGCCACTGTTTCAATATGCACGTAGTACTCGTTGTAATAACTGCATCAGATCCGCAGTCCATCAATCACATTTTTCTGGAGCACCTGATGCTCGCTATTCACCGACCATTAGTCAATGGACTTACTTCATAGATTTGTTCATTCTTATAATAAACAGCAGATAATGCTCGCTCGATAAATAAATCCGTGGATTGTTTAAGAGAAAGTCGCCCAACATTGTTTGATCAGCGAGGTAACCGTCTGTTTCCCTTGCTTTCAATATAACGGAAGAGGTCGATCACGAAGGAAGACATTATTGAGGCAATGTAGCGATCCCCGTCGACGAAAGCAGATGTATATTAAAAGATGACAGTAGCTCAGAATGAGGACAGTTGTTGGTAAATTGGAAATGGAATAGTGAGTTTTATTTCTGCAAACAAACAGTGGGGGTGTAGATTCCCCAACGTCAACGGTCGCGGAATATTTACCCTTTGCACTCGGAATGCTAGCACGCAAGCTGATATTTCGCGTCTCTCGCAACAAGGCGGAATGTCACCGATGCTATTCTGCATCTTAATTGTCGTTGCATTGTTGTTTAGGCCGAATGCGATACACGCTATATGATCGAGGTGTCCAAATTGCGTTGCTTCCACTAGGTCGACTGATAAATGCAATGTACGGACAGTAATAATAAACCAACAATAATAATAAGAACCAGAAAACATTACTCGATGCTTGATTACTCGATAGAATATTGAACTATTTTCTTCTACACGGAATATTACTCTGTTCTGGATCTAGCAACATTTCGTAGTAATTAAATAACCGGCCCCCGGTCTCTCTATTAATATAAAAATATTAAAATATGGTCGTATTCTACAATTTAAATTTTTTTAAATTTTTGTAACTTAGAGTAACCTCAAGGTAACCATAAGGTAATCTGAACCGACCCCCAACCCCCCCAGGACGTCCATACATATAAAAATATAAAAATTCGGACGTATCCTACTATCCTTCCTCTTTAAAATTTCGTTTTTAAGGTAACCTGAGGCAGCCCAGGGTAACCTGAGGGCAACCTGAACCGGCCCCAACCCCCAGGCCGTCTATACATATAAAATAAAAATTCGGACATATTCTGCTATCCTTCCTCTTTAAAATTTCGTTTTTGAGGTAACCTAAGAGTAACCCTGCACCGGTGCACTAAAATTCTTTTGCACACGGACGACTCGTACCCACACAGCGGCCGAGCCAGTTTCCCCTGGATTTTGCCACGGAAGAGAATTCGCATAAGCATCGCGAATGGGAAACACTCGCATAAATTTCCCCTCCCAGGTACACCTACGCGACATAAGTCTCCTCGCTTTCGAGAAGACAGTCCTTTTCGCTTGAACACGTATTTACGAGCGGCAACATCTGCTCGCTGCCTCTTTAATCGCTCGTAAACGAACAGCCAGCACAAAGCGTGATTCCACCCACTTCGGGAAGCACTTTCCGCTTCATGGTGAATTGTGAAAGAAGAAGGACTCTCCTAGTGAGCAACGTTCAAATATCCTACCCGCGAAAAAGCACGTCGATCCATTCCGCGAGATCCTTGTTCATTATCAACACTTTCTGTCGATCGTCAACAGGATCGGTAAAAGAAACGATACTTTCTTCGGTGCGGAACAAGTATATGGGATTCTTAAAGAGAGAAAAGGTCGATTAGCAGCGAGAGTGGGTGGAAGAGCAATAGAGTTTGGGGTTTCCAGGCGGTAGGTGTTCGCCGGCTCGGATACGTGTACCTACAAGCGTAACCAATCTTTTGATTAATTAGATGAGCCCACGTAAACCGTGTTTATGCGTTTCCTCGTTACCACGTGCGCGATTCCCACGCGCCCGATTTTCAGCAACAAGCATCGAAGAAGATCTTCAACATAAATATTGTTCCGTCAATTTTTTTTGTCTTATGCAGTAACGATCGATTTGGAAAAAAGATCAACCTTTCGTACGTAATTCCATTCTGTGGAATTTTATATTACTGTCTTATCAGAGGAACCATATAGAAATGACTCTCTTTCTCTTTAATCGTGTATTTTAGTTGAAAATAACTTTTAATCTGAAAATAAATGTCACATAATAATTTAAACTCAAAAATAATTCAGTCGATAATGACCGCGAAATTAATGTCGCGAGAGAGAGTGGAAAGATCAAAAGACTTGCTTGTCGAAGTTATTAAAAAATATATAAGAATTTATTATGCCAATGAATTTATTAAGAATATATAAGAAGTTATTAAAGATCTCGGTTCCACGTAGACAAGTTTTCTTTCGCATGAAATCTGGAATTAAAAATACGTGTCGGCTCGGACAACTCGTTTCAGAGCCGACGATCTCGAAAAACCGTGGAATGCTCGAAGCGACAAGCTGTGAACATTTCCCTGTCATCCCTAAAAATAGCAAACGCTTCGAACGCAGTCGGTTTTCGATCCGGATCTCGAAACAGATAGCGATTCAATTAGTGATAAACGCGGGAACCGTGAGCGTATCCCGCGTTTACGATTCGATTATCGACAGGGTTCGCGATAACGCGGCCGACCTATGCTGGGAACAGACTCGAAAGTCGCGCGACGATTTTAATTAAATCGATCGGCGACCGATCTCCGCTGGATCGGACGCTTCGGAACTCGGCCAGCCCTTTTCACATCCAAGGATTAAGCATCCTTTGTTACAGCTTCGCTGCTAATCTCGCGATTCTGCGAACCGTGCGTGTTTGAATTGTCGATTATCAATGTTGGATCGTTGTACTATCGATCGTTTATGACGATCCTCCCGCCAAAGCGGCAGCCAATATCCGGGAACCTTTGACGCGATCCTTTCTTACGGTGAATTGAAATACTCGCGTTTATATTAAGTATCGAGGATGCTGTTGCAATCAAGTTCAATTTTTTTCTGATTCTTCTCCTTGGAAGATCCTGGAAGATTAAAAGCGACACATTTTTCAGCCAGCAACCACTAATAAATATCAATTTTTCTTTTATTAAAGCTATAGATTAAACGATTCAAGGTCTATTAGCCAATCAACATTTTTCTTCCTGTAGAAAATGTTCAACGACAATTTTCTACCAAGAAACTGGAGTGAAGTAGAAATCTGTTTTCTCTCTTAATATAGGTGTAATAATAGGTTAATATAGGTTGAAAATAATACTGCAGTATTTTTAAATTGCACCTACTAATTTTTGTCAGGATAGCGTCGAATCTGCAGTCTACTTATTACACATTAATTGTTGGAAGATCAACCGGAAAGTCGACGAGTCTAAATCGGCGAAGATCGATATCCGATAAAGCGTTTTCAAGGACCGAAATGTTGTTTACCATGTAATGGTGATCGTTGGAATGAACAGAGTAGGCGAACGCGAGGAGACAACGTTCGTTTTGCGTCCTCGGTTATTCGGAGGGTTAATCCGGTGCTGATTTGCGAGTGAATGTCGCAATTAAACGCGACCGTGATCGCGACAATCGGCACCCTTATTCCCGAAACGTGCGAACGCGCCCCTCGGGCGAAATCGATTTAAATCGCGGCGCGGCGAATACAAAACACCGTGAATGCGATTGCTATGACGCGTTCGGCGTTATACTGCAGCACTCCATGAATTCGATACCAGCGTGCACGGTCTCTGTTTCTCTGTCTGTCCCGTCTCTCTCTCACCCCTCGTGATCGATCGACGCCGATTGTTGCGGGGACAATTCGGTGTTGCGGTTTCTCTGGGATTACAGGCTCCGATATGCGCTCCGATCCATCAACCCTCTTTTTCTAATCGCGAAAATGCTCGCGCGAGAATCGGAGAACGATGAAACGCGAACTGTGGCTGCTCCATGATTCGTCCCGCGTCCACGAAAATGCCACTGGAAATGCGAACCGTTAAAAAAAGAAGAAATTAAACGATCCGGCACTCCAATTTGAATACGAGGAGTCCTGAAACTTTCTGATTAAACAGCCCTGTATTCAAAGAGTATGTATGAATTTTTTCTTTGAGAAATGTTCGACTGAAATGGATTTATAGAAACATTTATGCGGGGTCATTCTGCTGGACTGTAATGGCGAGCTTCAAAGTGAGGCGATCTTTGCGATAGTTTACCTAAAGGACTGCGAAGCGATTCTTTGCAAAACTTTCTGGATAAATTTTCCTATATTCCAGGAGTATGTATGAATTTCTTCTTTGTAGGTAGGACGTATTGTAAACGTTGTGCGAACGTAGAACGATTTTGATAGAGCCATCCGTTACGTGGTGATACTTTTGACTGGGGGTTAGTTGTCTAAGGTAAAATCGCATGGATGGACAGGAGAAACGCGATCGACGCGTGAAAAGCTTTGACGTAGTATTTCGAGGAATTTGTGGATCGCAGAAGCTAGATTTCGAGCAAGACGAATCGTCGGACGTGTCGAGGAGAGGTGAGAACGCGATTTCGTCGCGGGTCGTTCCTCTTTTCATCGGAATACCGTCTGCGAGACGTTGTAAAAGAGATGGGACACGGCTCGGACGCGATCTTTTCTCTGGAATTTGTCCGGCGCGGCGTCAAATCACGCGGAATAGGTTGACGCGTCGAGGGAAACGCGTCACCCGAAAATGGATGACGTCTATTCTCGACCGCAAACCGGTCGCGTGAAAGGGACACCTCGATCAAGGGACGGTCGAGATTACATGACGTTAACGTCGACGTAACACGGATAAATCTTCCGGAAGAAACACTACAATCCACCACCGCCGCAAAACGATTTCCGGTGGAGCCGACGCAGAATGTTTTACAGAGGAAACGTGTTGCTTGTTTCCTTGAAACATTTTCTCTTACTATACTTTTTATGTGTCTCCGATATTAACGCATCTATTCACTCTCGGACAGCGGACCATTCTTCTGACTACATAATTGATGATGAATAATTCTTCGAAAATATTTTCTCATAAATTCCTGCAGAAGATATGTATTTTGCAAAATAAAAGTTGAGACTCACAGTATGGTGAAGATGTACGACAGGCCTCCTCTCTCGGTCAAGCGTTCATGTCGAAGGGGAAGAACCCTCGAAGTTAGGGGTGGGAAGCATGAGCCCACAGAAGACCACTGCAAACAGAAAGACGTTTAATAAGAAATCTGATCGAGCGAAAGAAGATTGCTAGATCTTACGTGAAAGATTGCCGACGATTCAAACCGTTGTAACATCGACGATCTACCATTGCTCAATTTGTAGTAATAAATTGTTTGTAGATTGAACGAATTTCTTCTAGAAACAATTCCTTTATAATTTTCACCGTTTCACAATTTATGCGCAAAGTAAGACATTTAACAATGAGAATAACACAATAATTAATCTCGAACGCAATTATTAGATTATGAATAAAGTGAGTTGTTGGTTCGCGATTGAAATTGCTATTGCTGGTGGTAAAAATCTATTCGAAACGCAAAGAAAAATTTACATTATACATAATGTGTCGAAATCGAAAATGGAAAGTGTTGCCACAGCTGGCAATCGTCGAGCAAAAATGTTGAAGAAGCAAATTTAAAAGTGACTCGACAAATCCAGCGACTTTCCCGTCGGAACAGCGACGTCCAGCAACATCCTGCGAAAGGAAGGAGCGTGGCATCTGTCCGGAAGCGTCTCTTCCTCGTTCGTCCCCGATCCCGTCGCGGATCCGAGACCCGGGGCTCCTTGATATCCCTTCTTTAATTGCTTCCGAGTCTTCGACGCGCTCTTGCTAATTTCTACCGCGAATTTTTAATTACTAGCGACTTCCACGAAACTCGTTCACCCGTCCACTATATACATATATACAGTTGCATTTCATTACATTATTTTGTTATCGAAGCCCCATAAAAAATAATGAAAAGGTTCCTCGAGTTTCACGGCCCCTCAAGGGGATGCACCCCGCAGTAATGGGGATAGATCTAAGACATTTATGGATAAAATACTGTAGTTTGATTTTAAAGTTAACTCTTAGCACCCGAGTGGTATGGTGGATTATTCTTCGTATGTAGTTGCTGTCTAATTACTAAACATTTAACTACTGTATATATCCATAAAAATGGAAAAGATTTGCAGTAGATCGAAGAAGCCACAGAGACAACGTCGATTTGCTAGGTAAAGGGATCAACTTAATTCGCCAGGAAACGGAAACAGAGGGAACTGAGCTGACCGGCGACCTTTCTCCCAATTTTCTCGTGCGTCCTCCCACGGTTCTATCGGAAGTCTTTGTCGAAATCTGTATTACTTCGTCGGAATCCGGATTAACCGGTGACAATAGCGTCGAGAAGGCAAACGAAACTAATTCCGGGCCAGATTTATCTCTGTCGCCGAGTCACGTACCGGTTATTTCCAAAGCCGTTCAACCTCTTAGACTTAGTTAGACTGTTCCGAACGCACTGTGCTCGACAAAAGCTGTCTGTTCAACTCATACACACAGACACAGTCTATCAAACGTACAGTCATCAAACTTTGTGCACAAGAATGAGTGGGTATAGTTTTAAAACAGTGAATTCAGAGATACTGTTGCATTATTCTCATCCTGTTAAACACATCAAGAGAGAAATTTAATTTTCATTTCATCCCAGTTTCTTGCGATTCAGGTAGACAGTTTTAATTCTCCGTGAAGATGCGAAGTCTGTTCATAACACTTCTAGTACAGGAACCAATTTCTCTTCCCGACCAGAAAATTTCTAGTAAAACTACATTTTACAACGGCTGCGGATCTTCGTGCAAAATAAAAACGTTCCACGCCAGTTGTTGGATGTAAGCGGTTTTACATTTTACAATTGTTGAAATTATAGAAATTCATTTATGGAAAACGACGGAATACATTTCTTCGTAAGGCACCAAATAAAAATTAATTTAATTTCATAATAGTTATACGGAGAACAACGAATAATATTCTTCGATTTTTCGGATGTATTATCGTTTTATATTCCACCGAGCAAATTTCCTTATAAATACATAAAAATTCGCAGTACAACAACACTGTGAACCGTAGCTAAATATTTTGTACGGGAGAACGCGATGAAACAGAGCTGTTCGAAAAGAATACAGTGTGTGTGTATTCCCGGTAAACAATGCCACGAAGAAAACTAATATCGCGTTTCAGGACAGATTCGGGGTTGTTGCGGTTTATTGGTCAAGCAATCGGGCCGACCTCCTCGAGAATGGGATAATAACGTTGCCACGGAACTTGCGAACTGTCAATGGCTCCGGTTGGCATCGATAGAAAAGCTCCGGGTGCCCCTAGGGACCGTCTGAGCCGCTGGGAAATCGCGCGCAGAACGAATAACCGCGTTTACGTTTGTTTGCCTGCGGTCCGGTGACTCCGTTTCCGTGGGAAATCAGACTTTCCCGGTGAAAATCATTTCCTCCTCGGATGACTCCTCCCCGTTAAACGTACCCTTACAGGCGCTCATGGGACCCCAACGATTTCGCGTAGTGCGTCGCGAAAGTTCGCAACCTTAGGAAACTCGAGAACGTCGAACGTTCCAGATTTTTTTGTTTCACAATTATTGAAATCATAGAGATGCTCTCGTGATTTAGTTCGAATAAAATATAATCTTGTGGTAATTATTTAATTTGAGGGCCTCCTCACCTATGACCTTGAAATATGTTGTCAAGGAGGCCCTCAAAGTAAATAATTACCTCGGGATTCTTATTTAAATTTTTATTGTTTAGAAGGAATTCTTTATAAGGAATTTCTAATAATATTGTCCTGGCGTATTATCGTGGTACTAACCGCGTGGACCAGTTAATTAGGCTCACAGCTAAACATACGACAATCAGAAGTGAAAATGTTGCGTTCCGGGCGTATCGGTGCGCATCTCGCACGACACGAGATTGGCGTCCAGCAATTTGAACAGCGCACGGCTAATCAACGCGATAATTAGATCCCGAGACGAGTTCGCAACTTTCGGGCAGCCTCGAGCAAGCGGATAATCGAGCGCAAACCTCCGGTAAACGGTCCCGGGAACTTTGGCGTCCTCTGGAACCTCGCTTCCTTCCCGACTATACTCTTTCCACCGAACACTCTTCGATTCAGTGGTGCATTATAACTGATCGGGGTCTTGGGCATTTTCACATTGGAAAAAATAAAAATCAATTCTTCGAAATATTGTTAAAATTATCTCAACGTTTGGTCGGAGCGGTAGACGCAGTCGTAAAAGAAATAATGTCGGTATGCGATCACTGTCTGTGCAGAACACAGTATAAAATTAGAGGGATATTATATATTTAATTAAATTTTACAATAAAATATTAAATTTTGTTGGATGTTACATTTCGACAGCAGAAAGCCAAAAATTAATTTAATTAAATGTGAGGATCACTGTAAACAGGTGATATACAAGAGGTCAATGAACTGACAGGTCTGCTCGATATTATGAATTTTCCGAAAATAGAGTTTGAAATTTTTTTATGAGAAAAACGTAGAAATTGGATCTTGGATTTTGGTTTGTGTTCGATTCCTCCTTTTGCTTGGAACCCCGGGCATTTGCCCAAGTTGCCCATAGGATAACGCGTCACTGCTTCGATCGACTACGGTGACTACGGTAACGCGAAGATTCGCTTGAGAATCTTCTGGCGATAGTGTGGAACAGTGAACCAGAAATAATAATAGTTAAATTGCGTAACTTCGAGGCACTGTACTACGACATATTTCATTTAGAACAAAACGTTGAAGATGACGTCAAAAAGCGATCCGGCACGGAACGACCTATTTTACGAACAACGTGGGTAGGTTCAATTTGAAACAGACTTCTATGAAAATGATTAAAAGCAGAGAAACATTTTTGCAATCCACCCACTCGATTTTTATGTCGCATAAAACTTTTGTGTGAAAACCCTAGTGAGCCCAAAATGTAGAAGTTCGCTTCGACGATTCGCCAGGCTTCTCATACAAATATCGATACAAAGTAGAATCGGTCGGTCAGTACCAGACGTGACAGCCAATTTCGTTCGCTCAATAGACAAAACAAATAATCAATATTTGCATTGAACGCGTTCGCAAACCATTCGTACACAGGTGTGTAACGACTACGATTTTGTACATCAAGCGAATAAAATCAAATTGGTTTACGAGACGATATTATTAATAATAGATTAATAGACTACCAGCAAGTTTGCAAATTAATTTAACACAACGTTTCGATCCTTGTATGGATCATCTTCAAGAGAGACAATTTTGTGTCTGAAAAATAATACATTTTTAGTGAGATTTGAAAAAATATATTGCGGCACAAAGATATTGCGTGCAAACTGGCAAAGATACCATCTGAAAAATAAACAAGTAGCCAGGCAGATGAAAATTGGCAGTTACAAGTGACCATTATTCAGATCGCGGCTGAAATTATTTTTTAACGATTCCCGTGGCGTTCAGGACCGTAACGACGCTCGCGGTTTTTATTGTCGAATTATTGCGTCGCGGCTAACAAAGAGGACAACTGATAAAATTCACCTACCGAGAATCCGTGGTCCCGTGTCGTCGTTGCAGCGTCCTCGCAGTATCCCCTGCAACAAAGAGAATTGTTTTCTCAGCTAATCGAATAAGTTGTGATATTACACTGTGAGCTGAGAAACTCGTTATCGTCGATATGAAAGCGAGAAGGATCAGAGAGGACACTGATTCGAATCAACCTTTTGTTCCTTTTACCACCGTAACCGGAAGCTGTCTGACAAGATGGCGGCGAGCACGCTCATTTCACTATATTAAACTAAATTTTGTAATTTCATTTATAGACAATTTTATAAAATTTTAATCGAGAAGAATTTCAATTCACTATATTATATAGTGATACATCGTTGCGCGAGAGAACTTTGGTATTTCACTTGCGAACGATTCAAGTATTTCTCGCGGTTTACGCGACATGTTTATTGGAAATTGTGCTTGCGTGGGCGGCTCTGGTAACTGTGTATTTAAATAATCAATTTAGATAATCTCGTTGGACAGACTCCATTTGAAAAAGTTCCATCCATTTCAACGTGGAACTTTAATAACTGTCGCCCACTAGACAGCTTCTGTTTTCTCTGCTCTTTATTTTGTACGAAGAAGTGTTATCGTTAAGCTGTTACGGCCAGATGAGTCGCTCGTTAGCTCCATGAAACAAACAGTATAAAATAATTGATAAAATAATACCCACGTTTAAAAGACTGTAAGGAGAAGCTCGAAAATTGAGCGAGGCGTTTAGTTAATCGCATCCGGCCCACGAACGAGTGAAATAATAGATTAATCGATCGACGATTTAAGAACTGCGAAGACAGCAGCTGAGATTCAGGATCAATTTTCGGGGATTTCCCGCGCGACCGGCCAAACAAGGCAGTTAAAACTTCGCGGCAATTATCCTCGTGGCTCTAATTAATTTTAATTAGCGTGAAGATTAAATGTCGGGGAGACGGTAGATCGATGGAAACGGCCGAGATAATAAAGAGTCCGGGATTTCGCTGGCGCGCGTGTTACGGCGTGTCGCGCAGCCGGACGGCATTCAATCGATTATCGCGTAAATCCTGCGTGCGTGTAATTAACGGTTTGCGGCTTACTTATTAGCTTGACTGTCATTGTTGTCCAGAAATCCGGACGATGTCCGAGACTTGGTGGGAGGAATACAACGAAACTTATTGTTGTTGCAGGTGGTGGTGCCGAAAAGGGCGGCGCTTTTGTTCGACCAGCTGATGGTCGCGCTAAAAAAAGTAGTCGACAGTCAGAACAGAGGCGAATTAGGTAACGGCAGATCGTACGGAAAATCGTCATCACCGCACATCTCAACCGACGAGTCGCAGATCATTTCCAGAGGGGGCGAAGAAACGGTGAAGGTCTTATCACCCTACGATCGCCACAATTACTCTTCCTTACTACTATATCCCTATTTTTCCTATATTCTGCAAAGATTCAGCTTTCATTTAAAAAAAAAATTCATCGCTCTACCTCATTTCTATCGAAAGTTATTTCTTTTTGAATCGAGAAAAGTTAGTTTTCCCCACTATGCACCTTAGATCGAGAGAAGGACAGGTTTCAATTGAAAATCGAATTTGTAGATGGACCTACAACGACGGGGCCAGACGAAAGGACGTGTATACTGGCAGTGCTACTTCAACGCGGTGACATGCTTCAAGAGAAAGTGATAACACGCTGTACAACAAAGCCAGCCTCGACTTCGACGCCCGACTCGACGACCCCGTAATCATCGCCTCGACCTGCTGCTCGAGGAACCGAAAATCGAAATTTCTCCTCTGTCGCGTGCATTGTCCGATCGATTCATACACACACGTACATACACAACAGATGAAATAAATCGCGGAATCAGCGGAAAATAGGCCCCTAAGGCTCCACCGTTGAAATTGCTCTCTACCCTTCGTCACGAGTCGGAATCGCCATCTGTTGTTTCTACTCTCTCTCTTTCTCTCTCTCTCTCTCTGTCTCATGTGTTTTACCAACTATGTTAGTCCACTGGCTTATAAAACGACACCCCGGCATGCTAGACTCGATTAAACGTACCCACTTGAAAGCGTACCAAGCAAGACGACACTCGCTGTTGCTGGTTCAATTGGCTCTCGAAGCTGAAGCGATCCCTGATCCGCGTGACATCCCGATCGACTCCCATGTATCCCCCATTGTTCCCTCCTCCCGAGGAATCCCAACAAATTCTGTCTCCGCCTGTAGACTAAGGTTCTCCGGGTACGACACCCGACAAACACCGCTGGTCTTGGTATGATTATATCGAATAAAATGATTATTCAGATTACAAGATTGTGTACAAGGGACGCTGGTTTTAATCGAGTCGCTCGCATTCGTGATCTGTAGCGGGCGGTCAGAATACCGATTAAGAAAATACAGATCGCAAGGCTTCTCCGCCGCTAACTGGAGCTCTCCTCAGTTTTGACCGCGACATCACGCGTTTTCATCGCGTCCGACAGCCTCTGAAGGCAGAGCAGTAGCTCGCAGTGCTTCGTGTGAGGAAACATGTCAACGGCGACTGCCTTGACGGGCACCAACGGATCGCCGACGTACTGCTTCGACGGCGGCCTGGCTAGGTCTACCAAGTTCCTGGTGGCAGCTCGAGGATCGCAAGACACGTAGACCAGTCGCGACAGTTTGTTCGCTTTGCGCAGGGTCAACAAGGCTCGGTGATCTAAAATATATTCGTCTTAGTATAATCCTAGCAGCCACGGATTATCCTATTAGGTCGCTGCATATAAAACCCAAAAATCTTAATAATTAGAATTGTATATGCATCAACCTAATAGGAACATTCCGCGAGGCGTTCTTACGAAGTCCTGCACGGGGTGGATCAACCACAGCGACGATGTCGGTCTTCGTGATTCTGCGGATCACCGGCGGCAGCATGTCCTCAGCTTTGCCGACGAAGAATTCGCAGTTGGTCACATTGTTCGCCGAAACATTCTCCCTAGCATCTTTGATCGCGTCTTCCACCATCTCAAGGCCGAACACCTCGCCGCAATGCTGCAACGTGACGGATTCAATGCTGCGATCCTTAAAGCTAGCAGATATACAATCACTCGTGTGATTGATCAAGCACTCTCTGAACAGAGAAGCTAGAAAAGATCGTTGTTTAACGCAAGACCACTTGTCCAATTACGAAAACGCTATTCTGCTTTATGGAATGCTTGATCAATGAAGCAAGTCACTGTACACAGAGCAACAAGCGAGTTACTTCGAGCAATTTTCAGATGTTCAGAGCGAACAGATCTTGCCAACCTTCGAGAAGGCCAGGCCAATGGTCCCAGTGCCACAGCAGATATCCAGCAAAGCGGTGTCTTCGTTTGGTGCTGCCAGCTCAATAGCTGCCTTGTACAACACCTCAGCAGCTGGCGTGTTCACCTGGAAGAACGCCTGTGGAGACACCCTGAACTTCATGCCTAGCAGTGTTTCCTCTATACACTTCGAGCCGGCGATGTGGGAGTAAATGTCCTGATTCACCGCATCCCGACTCCTAAGCAATGAATAAAGAGATAAAATCCCCACAGCGAGACTTCCTTCTTATCGTTTCACTCTGCTAGTTTACTTTTTATTCATAATCTGAAAGTGCAAGGATGTGATGCCAGCTTCCAAGCCCTTTCCAGTCTCAAACAAGTCCTTCAGCTGCAACTTCAGCTCTTCCAGTTGTTCCTGTGTCAAGTCCTGAGGGTGGATGCCCATTATCACCATCATATGTCCACTCTGAGTCGTCCTGACAGTCACCTGCCTCCAATGGCCACTGTGATCAACCGGTTGGAAAGGTTTCAGACCTGAGTTTCGTACGAACTCTTCCAGTATCTAAAAGTTGCTTGTGCCAAAGACGAATCTGGAGCCTGGACAATGAAGATCTGTGGTCGTTTCAGGGAACTTACTTTGATCACAGTCTTCATCTTGCTAGGAATGTGACAGAGGTCGTCTATCGGTCCCACCGCTGTGGATCCTGCTGCATAGCTGGACAGCCTGAATCCTATCATGGTTTCGTTGCTGTCTGTGCTGGTACCTGTACGCCGATAATGCATTGTACTCCTTTTGATCTCTTGCGGAAACTCGTAATACTCGAATGGGTAACATTATTATCGAAAGGAATGGGATCTCGAATTACCAACTGTGAATTCACACTTGTTTCTATACTCTGTGATCTTGTCTGTACTGCGAATGGGAAGCAGCTCGCAAGGCAGTCCTTGGTACTTGTTTTTCTGATAGTTCAACCAGCTCAGTAGATTTTTGTCTTTACTCGCTCTTAACATTTCCTTGCAAATATTTGTCAAAATAGATCTCATCTCCTTTTGCTTCAACTCCAACTAAAATCAATATAACATCCTTGTTATCTCTATGTTCCTGTTTCATACTCCGATAATGGTCTTACTTGATCAGGGTAAGGTATATTCCATAATGGAATAGTGATGGATTTAATTTTATCCTCTGCAGAGATAGGATCGCTGTCTTCTGTCTTTAGATGCTTGTTTCTACCACTCTCCTGCTCCAGCTTTCGTTTTACAAATGGATCCGGGGCTGGCTTGGCAATCTATGTCCCAAATTAAAGATTCAAACTTTTGATACAAAGTACAAAAGATCCTATTGATCGATCTAATAATCATTTGTATAATGTAGTGAACAAATATATATACCTGAGCAGTAAGTTTGGAGTTCTTCCAAACGATTCCATTCAGCTTTTCTATGGCTTTTTGACGGTTCTCTTCATTTCTGAAGGACACGTACAACCAACCACTGCCTTTCCTTGGTGGCTTCACTTTACAGGTCTGCAATTCTAGCTTTTCATTCAGAAGCTTTTTGAATTCACCGATCCCGTAATACTTTGGCAAACCGCGTATTTCAATTTTGTACTTCTCCGACGTGAAATCGTCTCTGTCCAGATACGCGTAAGGGTTCTTCTCCGCCTTTTCCGCGGACTCGTTCGCAGTCATTTTTCTTCGAAATTCTCTTCCAGTTGTAACTTACACTGACTGAACTGGTACACTATTCCCTAATAATGAGTAATACGCACTCCAATCGAGTCCACGTGTCTTTCTGTTTCTCTATCAAAACACCACGTGCTCAGGTGCTGTTGTCCGTTGCGTAAGGTTAGGTTCACGTCAGTCCTAACCAGTCCTAACCTTCTCTGATCGATGGAGCAGATGCGAAAATGATCGGGAAGAATTTGCAACCGATGAAATTGAACGGTGAAGCGGAGGTAAAGAAATTTTATGAAAATAATAAAGTGCTTTTTAATTCGTATCAATCAAGATAAATAAATACGTGAGTAGAAAACAATCTCCCGAAGATGTCCATTCTTATCTGTAAATAAGACGTAACTTCGCATATTTTTAGCATAAATTATGTTTGAAAGCCGCAATTTTTTTTCATAAATTTACACATATTTCAATTCAATAAAATTATCGTATCTTGAGGTGAATGCATCACTCTCGTTAATATTATAGATTCAATATTGTTTGTTGTATAAATTACAATGACTCAAGAAGCTAAGAGTTGTTACTTAAAAAGCAATGATAAGGCAATACTGACGGTACACCTGCCACACCAGAAACCAGTCGTTGTGGGACGATGCCCAGAGACAAACATTACAGACTCTCAGTGTTCTAGACAACAAGGTTTGTACTTCTTCACATTATTATCTCTGTGTACATAGTAGAAAGTAGATAATTTAACTGTTATCTCAATCCGGTTTTGTTGTAATTCGGTTGGAAAAATTCCATTTTGCATAAACATCGTCTGTGTAACAACTATAATTATTTTTCCATAGTGAGATTATGTGCCGATTATCAGGAATACACAGTCACTGTACAGCAACTGGGTAAAAGACCTTGTGGGTTTAATGGCTTCAAGACCCGTAAGGATGTTAAGTTTGTAGGCAAACACAAAGACTGCTTAGAGATTCTATATGGTAAATATGTATATGAGATTGAGTTCAATCCTCCTCCTCCTCCCAAAAGCTTACCTTCTGAGAAAAGGGCTAGAGACATAGTTGAGAGTGCAGAAGATGAAGAGTACTCTCGCAAAGTGGCAAGATACGAAGATAACAGCTTGAATTCTGAAAGCTCTACAAGTGTACAGCAAGAGGAAAAAACAGCGAAAGGGAGAAAAAGAAATACTGAAGCTGGAATTCTCAAATTTTTAAAGAAAGACAACATGAGTTCGGATAAATCGGAAGATGGGACAAGCTCGATGGATCTCAAGGATGAACATGGTACATGGGAAAATATAGACAAAGGAGAATTATTAATTTACACTACCAATGGTGTAGAAGGCCGCTCAAAGGTAATTAAATAGTTATGTAAAAGTCTATGTGGAAATTACCGGGACGTTTCTACTTTTAGATAGCTGCATATGACATGGATGGGACCCTGATAAAGACTCGTTCTGGCTTAGTATTTCCAAAAGACTATGACGACTGGCAACTTATATATCCAGAGGTAGTAGGGAAATTAAAGGCGCTTCATAGTAATGGTTACAAGATAGTGATCTTCACCAATCAAAATGGGCTTGGCTCCGGAAGGCATATCGTTAAATTGTTCAAAAATAAGATAGAGAACATAATGCGAAGAATCGGCGTGCCGATGCAGGTATACTTCACGACTCCAATTCAATTGTAATCCCGTATAACCGATCAAATTGATTTCCAGATTTTCATAGCCACTGGACACACGATCTACAGAAAGCCGACGATCGGTATGTGGCAGAAATTAGAGGAAGTAGGTATCAATTAATTGATAGAGTAACGGTTGTATTCGCGAGAAGCTGAAACAAATTATTTTTCAAGAACAACGACTCCATACCGATCGACAAAGCGAGATCATTCTACGTGGGAGATGCAGCTGGGCGACCGAAAAATTGGGCTCCAGGAAAGAAAAAGGATCATTCGTTGGCAGACAGATTGCTAGCACTGAATTTAGGACTGAAATTCAACACCCCTGAGGAACACTTCCTTGGTCAGAAGGAACCACCTTTCCAACTGCCTCTGTTTAATCCAAAAAATATAAAAACTGTCGAGGTGTGCACTGGAGGCGACGTGACTTCGAACGAGCAAGAGGTAATTGAAGCAAAAGCAGTGCTTAATTTACAAATACAACTGGAGTTGTTTAATTGTATCTCTAGATAGTCCTGATGGTTGGATGCCCAGGCTCGGGAAAGTCCCATTTTGTTAAGAATCACCTAAATGACTATGGATGCGTGAACAGAGATACCCTTGGCAGTTGGAAAAAATGTGTTGCCCTAATGGAGCAAGATTTGACAGAGAAAAAGAGCGTGGTTGTGGATAATACAAATCCTGATCCTGCCTCCAGACAACGTTACATAGAAGTAGCAAAGAAACGCGGCATTCCTGTCAGATGTTTCATCATGACGACGAGTGTCGATCACGCAAAGCATAATAATAAGGTAATGGAATACTAATTGCTAATTACAGTCATACAGAGCAATGATCGCAACAAGAAAAACTGTATCGAACGGTTCTGTTTCAGTTCCGGGAATTAACAGATCCTAGTCACGCTAAAGTCAGCGAGATAATCATTAATTCTTACATGTGAGTTGGTAAAAATGAAATCAATTATTCGTTCGGTAATAGAAATGTTTAATCGGCTTGTATATTCTTTTTTTAGGAAAAACTATAAGCCACCGACATTGGACGAAGGTTTTACTGAAATTGTGGAAGTCAACTTTGTTCCTGCATTTCAGAACAACGAACATCGAGGGCTCTATGAAATGTACTTACTCGAAAGCTAATGATATTAATTATGTAACTTATATTATTTGAAAAGATATTCATTTCATAACAATAGACGCGTACGGGTCCGTTAAAAAAAGGCTGGCCTTTACTTAAACACGGTTAAGAAAGTATTATCATCGAAGACATTAAAGGAATTGTAACTTTTTAATAAAAATAATACATTCCACATGCTTCTTTATTTTTATTGATTATGTCAATATGATCGTGAACCTTCCTATATATTTTCATCTTTTAAATATTCGCGCCATAAATTTGAAATCCTGGGGAACCTCTAACCTCTTAAAAACCACATGGTGTGCTACAGTGTGTCAATGTAAACATCCAGAATTTTGTGAAAAATAATTATGACAGATCGAAAATGTCGCGTTTGATCGTGAAAAATTTGCCGAAAGGTGTAAGTAATAAACATTAATTTTGTAAAAATGATATAGAAACAGAAATGATTACATAGATAATTGAATTTTGTAGACTACAGATAGCAAATTGAAGGAGTTGTTCAGCCAAAAGGGTTTGGTGACTGATGTGCAATTGAAGTACACGAAAGATGGAGTGTTTCGACGATTTGCATTTATTGGATTTAAGATAGAGGAACAAGCTATAGCTGCGAAGGAATACTTTGACAAAACCTGTATAGACACCAGCAGAATATCCGTTGAACTCTGTGCAAGTTTAGGTACCCTAACAACTACGATATGTTAAGACTGCTTTGGAATTGTTATAATTTGATTTGATGCATTTAATCTCATAGGGGATTCTTCTAAACCCAGGTCATGGAGTAAATATGCGCCTGATAGTTCCAAGCCCAGCAATACTGATTCTACTGATGTAGCAGAAAATGATTCTACAGATAAAACACCAGTAGTTGAAAAGGAAAAGGAGAAAGATAAAAAGAAGAAAAAGAAGGAGAATACCGCTAAGGACCAAGTAAAAGAGGCACTCAAGAAGGTAAGTATCTATATTTACTCTATCATTGCATAGCATTAATAACAATAATTTACACTGGTTTGATTCAGTACAAAGATGATCCTTTATTCGCTGAATTCCTCGAAAGTCACTCAGCAAATAAAGCTATATGGAACAATGACACTGCCCTGGATGATGCTGAAAAGGAAGAGTCCAGCAACAGCGAAGATGATGAGGACAAAGACAGTGACAATGATGAAGATGAGAAAGAAGAAAAAGAAGAGGAAGAAAAGCCAAAAGTGGCGAACAAAGTTATATCTGACTTGGAGGTGACTGAAATTGTTTTATATTGCAAAATTACTCATCTTTATAAAGACAACAACTTTAACTATCCTTTTATAGTACATGGAAGCCTTGAAGGGAAAAGATCAGAGCACAACAAAGGACACTGACAAGAAAGCCACACCGAATCATGGCCCTCAGAAGTTCTTCACATTAAAACTCCGTGGGCTAGGATACAATCACAAGAAGAAAGACATCAAACAATTCTTCCATCCCTTGAAACCGAAATCGATAAGGGTGCCTCCAAAGATCAAGGGAATAGCATACGTCGGTTTTAAAACTGAGCAGCATCTTAAAAAGGCATTGTTAAAGAATAAGAGTTTCTTAGGTAAAAATCTGAACATCGTCGTAAGCCGGAAATCAAGCTAGAAAACTGTATACGATTGGTTCTTTCAGATGGCAAACAAATACTGCTAACAAGGTACGAAGAGAAGAAGAAAGTGGACGTCGAGCAAACCGAAAACGATGCAAACTTTAGGTGGAAGAAGCAGGAGGAGGCGTTAAAGGGTGAGGAGACCATAGCCGAGTCTGGAAGGATGTTTGTCCGAAATCTATCCTACACGACGACGGAGGACGATATCCGGAAGTTGTTCGAAAAATATGGTACGATCCAGAGGTCGTAAGATAATAAATAAATAAATAATAATAACTCTCTGCTAATCCACTGATTCGAAACTAGGTCCTCTTACCGAGGTGAATGTCCCTGTGGACAGGGTGACCAGGAAACCTAAGGGTTTCGGCACAGTGACTTTCCTGATGGCAGAGCACGCCGTGAAAGCTTACAGCGAGCTGGACGGCAGCGTTCTCGATGGTCGAATGCTGCACCTGCTTCCTGGCAAGGCGAAAGCAGACCCGTTGGAGTCGCTGAACGAGAAAGGACTGTCCTACAAGGAGAAGAAGGAGCTGAAGACAAAGGCAACTGCTGGCTCCTCGCACAACTGGAACGCTCTGTTCCTGGGCCAGAATGCAGTGGCCGATACAATTGCAAACACCTACAACACGACCAAGGAGAAGGTTCTGGAGGACAGCTCGTCGAAAGGTTTGAGTGCCGCTGTGAAACTGGCGCTGGGAGAGACGCAGCTGGTCCAGGACACCAGGAACTTTTTGGAGGACAATGGAGTCTGCTTGGACGCGTTCAATCGGCCCACGGAGAAGCGATCGGGGACCGTGATCCTGATAAAGAATCTGCCTGCCGGGACTCCGGCGCAGGATCTCGGACAACTGTTCAGTCAGCACGGCGAATTGGGCAGGGTGGTGATGCCGCCTTCAGGGATCACGGCTTTGGTAGAATTTTTAGAACCATCGGAAGCTCGCAAGGCGTTCACCAAGCTGGCTTACACCAAATACAAACACCTGCCGCTCTATCTGGAATGGGCTCCCGAGAACAGCTTCTCCACTCCAGCCCAGAAGAGCAAAGCAAAGGTCGCAGTGGAAAATGAAACGAAGCAAAACGACTCTGTGGTGGTCCCTGGTAAAGAGAAAGAGCCAGTGCAAGAGACTGCAAGCAAGAAAACCGAGGTGGAGAGCGAGGACGAAGAGGAGCCCGAGCCGGACACCACTCTGTTTGTGAAGAACATCAATTTCTCCACCACAGATGAACAATTGAAAACGGTACTCATCCCGCGTTGATTTATTAGGATTCATAGGTTTTCTTCGGGAAGCTAACTCTACTCGTGTTTCCGCAGTACTTCAGCAAATGCGGCCCGCTCCATTATGCTACCGTGGCGACGAAGAAGGACCCGAAGAATCCAGCCGGGAAACTGTCCATGGGCTACGGGTTTGTCAGGTACAAGAGGAAGATAGATACTGAACGCGCCTTGAAGACTCTGCAGATGACCGTGCTCGAGGGGAAGACACTCGAGCTGAAGCGCTCGGAGAGAACTTTAACGTATGCTAACTAATTTATCCTTAATCCTCAGTGTTCGTTCCAACAAATATTCACAAAGACATTTGAACGCAGCACCGATGTCAAGACCGCGAAGAAGACAGCCAATGTGACCGCTCAGACTGGCACCAAGATCCTAATCAGGAACGTGCCCTTCCAAGCAAACACTGCAGAAATAACCGAGCTCTTCAAGTACGCTTTTCAGATTTGTAAGAGCTAATTGTTGGGAGAATGGACACGTTCGGTTGCTTAAGAATGATCGCTTTATCTTCCTGCAGAGCATTCGGGGAGCTGAAGGCGGTCAGACTGCCCAGGAAGTTCGTCGGCGTGGAGAAGCACAGAGGTTTCGGGTTCGTCGAGTTCTACACGAAGAGCGAGGCCAAGGTATAGCATTCACGTCTCTTTTTATTTGGGTCTACGGTGATCAATTAAATCCCTTCTGTTTGCAGAAAGCGTTCAAGGCCTTGTGTCAGAGCACTCACTTGTACGGTCGAAGGTTGGTGCTGGAGTGGGCCCAGACGGAGGAGGGTGTCGAGGAAATCAGGAAAAGAACCGCTAAACATTTTTACCAAGGTATTCCCCCTCGATGATCATTTATTCGATTAGTCTCTGTATCGATAACACGATCAATTTTCAGAAGATACAACGAAGAGGAACAGGAAGGCTATCATCAGTCCTGAAGACGTTGGCTTGGAAGATAAGTAGACTGTCGAACTGATTGTACAGTCGACGAGCGATGTCTCTCGATAAAGACTTTGGGTCTTTATGCATTGGTGTAAAATAGGAAATCCGAGACTTACTGGAGTTTACCGTAAAAAAAAGAAGAAAGCAACGAGAGGTGACAAAAAGTTGTTCGATGTTGCTGCGGTGTGGACGTAGCTTTAGCTATTGGTATTTAGCGTCTAGCTTTTACAGTTTGAACAAAGAGCCATCGTTCGACGACTCCGCTGAAGACTTGTACATAGCAACGAATAAACTATAAATTCACGAGAGGGCTTCGGGATTTTATCGCGATCGACGGCGTTTCCTTTCGTCCCCGTCTGGCAACGAGTCAAGCTTCTTGTCGAAAGTGAAAAAAATCGTCGCCGAGGGTGTGGATATCGGCATTGACCTTCGCGTCACGTCGTCGTCGCTCTTTCTCTCGCCGTGCTTTTCTCGAAAAATACTTTGGATTTCTGGCCGCGTAGCGGTTACTAATGCCATGTATTTGGGTTCGGGCCGGTGTTCTCGCCGCGTTTAATCGCCGACCCACGTCTCAGCCGATTTAATTGCAGCCTCGAGACGGGCTGTTGCACCTCGTTCCGATGCAAGAATGCGTTTACTGGTTTTCAACCTGTTTGCGCCTATAATCCAGGACCGCGGAAATTTATGGCGATCCTCCACCCGTTCACCGGGGACCTCGGGATTCATTCCAATCGATGATTATACTTTCTTTAATTCTCCATAACACATTGAATCTCAAAGATACTCTTGTACTTAAGTAATTTTGTTTCTCGATTCCTCGGATGGACTTTGGGAATTTCTTGGGGGTGAACGACTTATCTTTGTGAAACTTGATAGACTCCTTGATGGATATTTTCGACTATGTTCTTGAAATTTTGTACGGCGACTATGTTGGTAATTATCTGTTACTGGATTGTCTTATACCGCGTTATAAATGTGTGTTATTAAATTGCAATTTGGCATATAAAAATGTGACTCGAGATTAATGTTGCCCCGGGGCTATAAAATCAGATAGTTTAATCTTCACAAATTTCGGTTGTTCGAAACAGCGTCAAGAAGCAAAATAGTTCTAAAGTCGAATTTATAGACCAGTTAGGGTTCCAGAAAAAGGAGAGGCGCGGCTCGAGATTAGCATACATTCCTGGACGAAGAAATTCGCGAAAAAGCGTCTGAAAATACGACGGTCCCGCGTTATCAATATTAAAAGACGCTCGAGGGAGGGGAAGAAATGTTTTCCTTTCACCTGCGTGGTTGAGGAGGAGGTGGAAGGGAGTTTCTCGAGTGGTGGAGGAGTTGGAGGGACGACCCATGAAAGTAACAGTGCCTTCTCCGGGATCCGAGCAAGACTCAGTCCTCTCCCAACGTCTGGAGAACGGTGAAGCTCTCGCGCGAGTTTGACCAGCCTGTGCTCTACCTGTGTGAGGTGCTCGCAAGGTCGCGGACCGGAAACGTGTGCACCAACGATCGAAGATCGTCTATCGTGTCAAAGGAACCGTGGTGCGCTATGTGCTCGACCTGATCGAATAGCAAGATCATTCGACAGGGGATAGCTGCTCGCTCCAGCTGCCAAAATGGACTGGGTGAGTCTGCGGACTGCGACCAAGTATAATAGGATTTTGGATTTGATAGGGAATGATGTTTACGTGTCTCCATTTGGATAGATAGTTATCAGTAGACTGAGGATTTGATGCATTTGTAACAAACATGAATAGGTGAAACACGAGATGAATATTGTATTACTAAAATAGGGTGAGTCTGTGGACTGCGACCAAATGTAATAGGATTTTGGATTCGATAGGGGATGATGTTTAAACGTCCCCATTCTGATGGATGCTTATCAGTAGATTGAGGATTTTATACATTTGTAACAAACATGAATAGGGGGAGTCTGTGGACTGCGACCAAGTATAATAGGATTTTGGATTCGATAGAGAATGATGTTCACAGAATGTTATACATTCATGACTGAGGATTTTATACATTTGTAACAAACATGAATAGATGAAACACGAGATGAATTTTATATCAGTAGACATTGTCTACAACCACTTAAAATGATCCTGATCATCTTCCCTAGGAAGAAATCAATTTTTTTGTAACTCCACTTTCTCGTAGCTGATACAGACAATTTTTATTTTGCATAAAAGTTCACAATCTAGTCATTAGTAGACTGTGGATCTTCCGGCGAAATAGAAATTGCTCGAGTCAATTGCAAGGGCCAAATAGATAGTTCGTTCTTACTCTATCCTCTTCTGTTTTAAATTGCACTTACTCGTCTTTCCTGTAAAGAAATAAGATCCTTATTTATGAAAAGTCATCTTCCAATCGCTCCCAGCGATTGAATTGAATGAACTCCTGAGTTATATCAGGAGTGATGAAACATCATCGATTATAAAATTGTGAAACCGTTTCGGGTGTCGAGCTTCTCTCTATCGCATTGCGGAGAGCTCAATGCTCGAGATAGGATAGGCAAACATAGGGCTCGCTGGAACGTGTCGATGATTGGCTCGCCGATAAACGATAAACGCCGATAAAAGGCAGGCAGACACGGGCGGGCAAGCAGGTACTTGAATGGATCGGATCTTGCGAAATTCTTCTGGGTCGTTGATCGATTCCACTTTCTCCGCGTGTCGCCGGGACACGCGCGTGCCCGAGGAAAAAAAGAGAACAAGAAGGAATTCTGGTCCGGGTCCGAGTCTACCGTCGCGTTGTCGTCGTCGTCTTTTCGACGCTTCGAAACTGGAGAACCGGCTGGATCTCGTTCGAGGGCGCGATCTGCATGCGTATCGAATACCTGGGAACGATCGTCGGCTTCCTGGCCGCGGTGGAGGAGGAGGAGGAAATCTACCGGTTATTCGAGACATGCCGAGCCGTGTTTCAAGCAAACAAGGAGCGAACGTGTGTGTGGAGCAACGAGAGATTGCAAAACTGATCGCTGAGGCCGGCGTTGGCTCCCGTGACCGTCTCGCGATTCATTCTTTCCCGAAAATCTCAGCTCCCAAGCCTGCTTTGATAACATCTTTATCATCCTTACATCTTCATTCCAAGACGACCCCAAAGAATATAGACGGGCAGAATCCCTTTGTACATAAGTATTTACAGAGAAAGATACAAGACTACTTATCTAATAAGAAAGAAGGGACATGCACACAAAGAAAAAAAACGAAGTATGAAACCAAGTGTTCTGGAGGCGAAATTAACAATATGATAAATATGGTTGGAAAAGTTTAAGGTAGAGGAGAAATGAATTCCTAAATCATTTACCTCAATTAGAAATTCGAAGGTCGCCGAATGATTTTGGAGGAAGGATCGATCAGAGATCGTTGTGTAACGATCGACGAAAGCGACGTCGAGATTCGTAAGGCTTTCCTACGAGCGGCTTTCACGTCGCGAACGAATCCATATACAATATGTTGATGGCAGGTGTTCTCTCGACGATTACACCGTGAAAGATTTCCCGCCGAAGGAATCGACTCGGTACAAGGACGAGGTAGAAGCAAAGTTCCCAATCGTTTCTGGAAGAGGAAAAGAACCCTTTTCCGTCGGTTCCAAGTTACCAGAAGCCCGGGCGACCTTCGAGGCTCGACCTTCCACGGATCGAGGTGTTCGGAGGAATGCGCGAGAGGAAAAGAAAGCGCGCCTTCGGTCCGATAGGAGAAGGTGGTCGATGAAAACAAGAGGACGACAGCGAAAAAACCCCTGTCGAGGAAGGTCAGCCGGTGACCTTTCCCTCGAGACTCGCCGACCGATCCTTCCCTCCTTGGCCATTTAATCGCGATCCTCCATTTGCATTTCACGCATGCTGCTGCAATTGCAGAACCCTCGTCTAGTCCGATGCAGTCGATAAACTGCATCGCTTCGTTTTATCGTTATGACGCACGAGAAGGAGCACCGAGAAAATAGTCTTCCGTTCGATCATCGCTGATATTTCATTGCGAACAAATTGTTTCGTGTGCAATCCTCTGCACTGGATAATAATTAGTCGTGCACGACCGACGATTTCTTTTACCGATCTTGAAAATGAATTTTTAATTGGATCTACCAAGGAAATAAAATTTTAATAGGATCTACGAGATGCGAACATGTTGCACCAACCCTATTCTTTCTAAATATTGTGTGTAAATTAGATTAAAAAAACCTATTCTTGAAGGTATACTTGCTACTTTCGTTGCAACAAGAAAATGGTAATGCGTTTGTTAATTGATAGTCAACGAGGTTCTTCGGACACAGCTAAGTCGATAGGATAATATTGACGTTGATAACCGGTAATTGACGAGGAAGTCAACAAATACATTGTTTGCTTAGGTGTTTCGGCGAGTTGTTTGGTCTCTTCGTTCGTTGGAATTTCTCTGGTTGAGTCACCGCAAGGACCTTTAGACTTGCAGCCAGGATCTGCATTCCCGAGGCAGATCCGTTGAATTTACTTTCGCGACCTCTCGCGAGTTTAACCTCTCGAAAAATTCCATTCGAGACAAATCCAAAGAAAGTAAAAAGCAAACGGGGATCAAGACGTCTTCCATTTTTAGACTCGGCGAGACTGGGATTAAAATAAATCCGAATAAATTCCGGTAGATCAGCGGCTTAGAAGAATTGTTTTCAACGTCCGCGAGAATTCCATTCGGATTGCAACAACTCCCGAAGAAACTGGAGAGAAGCGACGAGGATCAGGAAATCGGATTGTTGGACTCTGCGAAGTGTTTGCAGTCGGAAAATAAATCTAAATAAATCTCAGGAAGATAAAAACAGTAGGAAGTCTGAGTTTTTCAGCCAGTGGGAATTCCACTTGCAGTTTAACGAGCTGAAATAAATCGCAGAACAAGACGGGGACCAGGGAATCTTTCCTCTGGAGGGAAGGAATGAAGAGTATGGAGCGAAATGAGCATTATCTTCGGACGGTCGTGGTCCATCGAGATTCCCCCGGGCAATTAGGGACGACAAAGGGTATTTCATTAGCAGCGTGACCGTTCCATTAGTTTCCTGGTAAAAGGAGCGAAGGAAAAAGAGAGAGAGAAGGACGGAGAGCAACGGGTGCACAGCCTCGAAGCAAATTCCGCGAAAAGTAAAAGTGACCGAGCCACGCTAGATTTATCCGACGGCGACGGATCGAGGTGATTTTACTTTCGATCCCGCGGCTTGTTTCGCCGGGATGCGAATTTATTCGCCCGCTCCCTCGATCGCTCGATTACCATTCGAAATCGATCCGTCGTTTGCGATAATTAATCGGTCGCCGCAGCGATTTCGAACTGGACCTTTAACTGCTCGTTTCCTTGGGAATCCCACAACGAAATGTATTCAATTATTATTATTATTTATTATAGACGGGCTATAAAATTGTTTACAATTAAATACTGTCTATATCCTCTCTGAAATAATCAACTTTTTTCCACACTGAATATCGACGTCTGGAATTGAATACCACCGTTTACAATTTATTTAAGAAGTTCAACTGACGCGATTTCTTTCGTGACTCAAGTATCCGTGCAAGTATTACGCTCGCTAACTTTCTAAAATATGCCATTCCGCTTTGAATAGACAGTGAACTCATCTTTAATTAAATAAACTAATATAAATCACCTTTCAAGATGCAACATCCTTTTCGATCAACTCTATGGATTTCTCGCAAAGTATGAGCAGAAAAATGTTGATTGCTCATTGCTGGAATGCAAAAATTCCAAGATAGACTCGATAACTTTTCATTTCGATAAGCAGGGCCACTTTCGAAAAGGAAACTTGTTTCCTTTCGAAATATATGGACAGACATTTCACGCGATTAAGGGGCGACGGTTTTCGGCGGATTTCGGCTCAAAAAACAAATTTCGAGACCAGATTTCTTCCAGATTGGTCGAGGACCACTCCCGAATCACCCTGTTCACCTTTGCGAGTGGCATACTCGATCCCCTACCGGATCCAGGACTCTCAAGGTCGAAACGTACCGACCACTTTGTTATTCCCCATTCTCCGTTCATGCTCGCCGAAAATAACGCAGACAGGTTCTCCTCGAGGTCCCATTTTTCTCTCGGAATCTCGGTAAACCTGTCCTCTATAATAATAGGTTCCTCGAATGCATCGAACGACTTATTAATTCGTTTTCATTTCCCACGGTCGGTCGTTATCATTCAACTTTCCTTTTACGTTCTCCCTTGTCTCCTCTGTTCACGCTGCAGACTTGCTCTGGTATTACGGTTTACTCGAGATTCAATGCTACGGCCTCGAAATTAGGCTAATGATGGCCCGTAACCACGGATTTACCCTTCGCGATAACTACGGAGGAGAGTAGCCTAATTTCGATCTGCGTGTAGGCGGCACCGCGCGTCATGAGAAAGAGAAACACTTGGAGCGTCGTTAATATAATTGACTACAGGATGTCAGGATGACTGCACAGGAAATTGTTTAATGCCCTTAAAAGTTGATATTGTTTCTCCATAAAACCTTTTAATCCCCCATTCGCCCCATTCAGATTGTATCAATGCGTGAGTGAGTGAGTCAGGACTTCGTTTTTATATATAATTGATTAGAAGTTCTATCTGTCAGAAGAAAGAATATTTACGGTGATGGTAGTGGTGCTAATTGACTGTGGAGGTAATAAATCGTGTTCAATTTAGATCCATTAGCTACTTTTTCCTAGGAATACCTTAGCCTTTCGTATCTTCGACTCGATGAAATTGCGAAGAAAAGAAATAAATATGTATATGGCTGTTTTGTCATGTGATTAATTAATACAGACAATTTTCATTTCGCATGAAAATCCAGTTATCACTGTTACACCGGCGAAGGTGTATAACGACCGACGATGCCACTCATCGAGCAACGGTACTCGATCGCGAAGTCATCCGCATCGGCAGCGGACCGTTCAATCGTCACCGACACGTGCAACGTGCAACGCGTGCAACGTGCAACGCCACTCGAATGCAAACAAGCTCGAAATAATCGACCAGCCAACCGATTGCGCAATCGATCTCGTTCCACTGAAACGTTACGGACGTCCCGTATTTCCCGCCCTTCGCAGATCCTGCGTCACTCCTGCATTCTCCTCTTATTGCAACTTTTCGAAACTGCACCGAATCATTAGCATACAAAATACCAGAGAAACCGACCCTCGCATGAGAGATTGCAATACACCAGGATCTCGCGATGCTAGTAGACGGTTCAGGGAATTTTTGAAATTTTTAATCAATTCCCAACATAATATTAAAATGCACTAGACATAATAATTATTAGACTGTGGATTCGTTAAATATATTAAGGAAGGAAATTAATTTCTATCTCATTCCAGTTTATTAAAATTTCAGTAGAATATTTTTATTTTGCATAAAGATCCACCGTCTAGTAATCACGATTAGTGTAACACGATAGAATAGACAGATATTACCATGAACGAGGTTCTGGGACTGTTCTTGGACATTCTACTGAATTTTGGAAATTTTCAACGACTCCCAGTATATTGTTCCTAAAGCGAAAAATGACTGGACCGAGTCGAATATTATTCCCGAGCGAGATTTACGAGCTAGACTCCGCCCAACGTCCACTGCGGGCGTTGAAGTCTCCAAACTGGCCGTAAAACGCACGCCGTGCAATGCCCGAACGTTCCGCGCAACTTTCGCGGCCGAGTTCATTGAATTCTCTTCGCCAAACGTTCCACCGAAGCATCTTCGACATGTTTATGAACTCGTAAAAAGGTCGTTTCTCGATTTTCTATTCTCTGCGTAGGTATCGCGGCGTTTTTACGTTTGCAAAGTACACGGAAATATTTGCACCGATTGCGATCTTTATGCAGTCGTAACACGCGCTCAACTGTGCCATATCTGAACCTAAATCTTCCTTTTAATGACTCTTACAACGTCACGCTTCGATTTTCTTTTTGCACGGCTATCTATTTTCTTGTCGCGTCTACTACCGAATAATTAATACACTGTACTCATTCATGACAGTGTCAGAACATGTAACCTGGCGGAAGTCTATTAAGTTTCAGTAACTCGGCTGTACATTAACAAATTCATGTAGTTCTCTTTTGTAATCGAATAAATTCAAATGTTTTTTCTATTTAATTTAAACGAACGTAGATAAATTTGTAATAGTTCCGAAAAGAAGTTTCGTTACGCAATATATTAAATCGAATTAAATCGAATTTTTAATTTCTTTATTAAATTATAAAATCAACGATATATCTCTACTTAATTTACAATATTTGTAAAATTTTCGTACCGTAACACAATAACGATTAATCGACAGATCAGATTGCCCAAGAACATATCTTTTATTTCTGTATTTTATTCAAAAGATTTAATTTTTATATAATTAAATCCATTGAAAATTTAAATAAAAAATTTTGTAGCGTAAAAATTGAAATTAATTGATTTTTCATACTCTGTAAACTTGAACAAAGAAACACAACGACCTGGAAACGTTCTCGCTGGTGGCTCGGTTTCTGTGTCGCGAAATCGTTCGACAAAAAATTCCGCACACGGCCAGACGTGTAGAGTCTAGCGACCAGAAGTCGTTTCGCTAATTCGCAGCTGAAGAAACGAATTGGATAATATGTTTCCTGGAAGTCGACGCGACGGGATTCCGTGACGCTTTCCGTTCCGGTTGCGAAACTTACCGAAAGGAACTGGCCCGTCGAGCAGGTGGTTTTTCGCTGGCGTTACAGGACGGCTATGATCTCGACGAGCGAAGCCTCTCGGCCCCGTAGAAAGTGATTTGACATTTAAAAGGGTCCGGGGGGAATTTTTCGAGCCGCTCCACACGCGTTCCCGGCCGATTCCTTCTATCAGAATCTCGTTCCGCGACGCGTGAAAGCGGCGGAACCCGTCGAGCCTTTAAATTTCGAGCCGCTTGTTTTTCCTCGTAAATACCACCCGCCCGGCCGACGATTATCTCTTTATTTATATAATTTTATTTATATCTATATATTTACGATTATCAATAGAATGGAACTTAATCATTAAGAAATGCCATGTTATGCGGTCGTCTCGTAGGTCTATCCTCGACATCTCAATGACAGTATTCTCTCCTCAATAAATGAGGTAAAGGATTTAGAAATTCATTTCTCCTCTACCTTGAACTTTTCCAACCATATTTATCATATTGTTAAGTCCGCCTCGAGAACACTTGGTTTCCTACTTCGTTTTCTTTCTTATGTAAATAAATACTTATGTAAAAAGGGCTTCTGCCCGTCTATAATAAATAACAATAATAATAATTTTAGTAAATAGTAAATCGTCTTCGATACATGTTTATAAACACATGTATATGTACACACTTAAAAACTTACTACTTAGTGCGTTAAACGTTTTACAATTAATCGTTTTACAATCATTCCAGTGTGTATAATCGTGGAATTAGAAATGTTACAAATCAGTTCGATTTCTAAATTAAAGAAATTCCTGCATATATCAAAGTCCCATTTGAACCAACGTTCGCAGAAATCTCGTTTCAATTTTGCTCCGTTTAGCGAAGGGAGAACATGAGATCTCGTAAGAACAGGCAATAAACGTCAATATGAGAGGTTTCAGAACGTGAAACGAGAAGACTAACGAGGAATTACGAGCGAAAGGGAAAACGCGGGAGAACCAGCGGATTCCGAGGCGGTAATCGGGCGTGGAATGCGTTATTCGCGATCGAGGATAGTCTGGCCTAAATGCAGCCTCCCTCTAGACACCGGTTTAATTGTTCGAAGCCACAGGAACGCCGCCGTCACGACGACGTAACGTTACGCGAACGTAACGCGCGCTCGTCGGCCGAAACGCGCGAGAAAGTCGCCGCCGCGCTCCTTCTTTCTTCTTGCTTTCTCTTTACGCGTTCGCGGGTTGCATAACCGGAGGAGGTGCCCCGCCAGGTGTCGCGGACTTGATTCGCCTTTGCGCATCATCCCGAGATCCTCAATCGAATCCGGAAGCCGTTTGATCCATAGCGAGATCGGGCTGCGATCGCTGTAGAATTTTGTCCTGAGCATTTTATGAATCGTTTCAAGCTTATGGAAAAATTGTGAGATTTATGAATAATTATTCAAGACCCATAGGGAGAAAATTAGGGGAAATGGGGAGGGAAGGATCCTGCATTTTGAGAAGATGCACAGTCTACTTATCACCGCACGGTTCCGTTAGCTGGGTTTCTATTTTCACTGATACTGTTTCTAATACGGTGTATTTTCTCCTGAACTTGTTGACTAATGGTCAGCAACATTTTCATAAAGCTAAACACTGTACGAACGAATCCATAAAGTTGAAGTTCTAGGTTCTTCGCGATCTCTATTCCGATCCACCTATCTGCATATCTCATAATTAATAGAGTATGTAATTTAAACAAGTAGGGAAAACAGCGAACGATGAAATTTTTGAAAATTCCGAAAGAAATTCTCAAGTCGCCTCGCAGTAAAATCATTTTTATTTTGTATAAAGATCCACAGTCTAGTGATTAATCTTTGATATCGCGTCCTGTGCTGCCTAGGGTAGGAGTAACGATCAGGTTCCGATAGGCTTGTGTATTTTCGATCGGCAGGAAAGTCGAACGAGGTCGACCGACGGAAATCCACGCAATTGTCCTCGACCGGTCGTTTCCGAGCGGCGGGATTTCGAAAGAGGATCGCGGCTAATCGTATTCTCCTCGGAGAACCCGCCTATGCAAATCCATAACAGATCGAGCCGACTCCGTTCAAGTTGAAAGTGGAATCAGCCGGGGGGCGTTAATTATTGTCAGAAACGACTGTAGAAAGCAGTCCACCAAAATAGTCGAGACAGAGAACCTAATATGGGTCACAAACTCCCATTATTTGTTCTAACAACACCATACAACCATCCTTTCACGATCCCCACAATTTCTTTGCTGGGTCTCACGATTTTTCGAAGGACACAATATTTTCTTGGACCCTAATTTTTTCGTCTGTCTTGAACAGGCCCTTTTTGTAAACCCTACAAGTTTTTCAGGGTCCTAGAAATTTTTAGGGACTCTGTACTTGTTTTTTAATGAGACCTAGATGTCCTCGCAGCTTCTAAAACGTATTTGCAAGCTCTAGAATTATTTTTTGTAGATCCTACATAGTTTTCGTAAGTTCCGAACGCTTCTCCAAAGTTCTAAATTTGTTTCGAGAGACAGGTCCCTCCTGATTGGAGGAAATCGCGATTATTCGAGATCCTCTGCGAACGGATCCAGCAATAACAAACGGTGTCCTTGATTGCGACAACGAGAGAGAAACCACTGTTCGCAGAAAGTAAAGAGAGCTCAAGGGTAATGGGGATCGTTGAACGCGCTGTGCACCGGACAACAGAAAAAGGCTCAAGGGGAAAAAGCGCGAGAGAAACATAATGGCGTGTAGACAGTGGCCACGGAAGCCTCGGCCGTACAACTCGAAACGAGAGCCGTTCGTGGCTACTTACGATCATAATTGCGAGCCTGGTGCTGCTCGTGACTCGGTTACGAAAGCGTGGGGTAGATATTCAGGCTTAATCGTTTGTTTGTACAATTCTTATGTAGGATTAACTTTTACTTTCGAGCTAGGCCGCCTAAACTTTCCTTTCTTCGACTGTCTTCCACCGATTTTCACTGAAAAATTCTTTCGCTACGAAATACTATAATCGAGCCACTATAATTTACATTTCTCGGCGACCGAATACTGTCCCTGCTTCCATAAATGTCCCTCAGCAGACCCGTGCTAGGGACTTACATGGATAAAATACTGTATTACGATCCCATGTTGATTTCGAAACGTGTTGATTTTTAACGGGGTGCTTTCTGATTTCAGGGGTGCAAAACGGTGTCGCTGCTGCTCGCCTTGTGTATTCTGCTCGCAACGGTACACCACGGTGAGTATTTAATTCTATTTAGCAACGAGAGAGATTTCGACATTAGAAACGCACAGCGACGTGTCTTCGATCTTGATCACGTCCGAACGATCTAGAAACAACGCATCGAACAGTACTCACGCTTCAATGCTTGCCATGACAATATTAAATTCATATAAAAGTGAAATATTTCAACCTTGATACTCGGAAGTTTTTCTACAATCTACTAGACACAAAACCTCAAGATACTGCAACTCACTTCTAAAGTAATTTCTATTCCAACGCGTTACACGTTGCACGCATAATAAACTCGTCGAGTTATCATTAGTAGCACGCGCGAGAACTGCTAAGTGAATTCAAAGTTATTTCTACGCGAGGTGTCGATGAAAATAGTGTAACTTTCGAGCAAGACGTTTCTATCCATTCATAATAGTTTGTAGAACAGATAGAAAGAGTTACAGAATATTTGAACAGGTTCTGTTTACAATGTGAGCTGTGGAAACTTTTCCACGTGCATTCTCACGCGGTAAGTTCTATCGTTGTTGCATTGCATAAAACTATACTTACTCCTAACGAAATAAGAATTCATTGAGGAATTCCAAGATAACACTGTCTAGCAACAAAAATGTTTCCATATAACTAAAATAGTAATACATTATGATTGTTTAAACATGTTTAGGTTAGGTTAGGTTTAAACATGTTAACCTCAACGGTGGCAAAAGAGAAAGAGAGAGAAGAGCACAGCAGCAAGGTTAGCGCCGCGAAAGAATGGCCCATTTACTCTGTGACCGAGTCTCCCGGCGTGCCCCGTAATTTCTCTAGCGTGCTCGGTACACGGGGCCCGGTGCACGTGAGGACCGATGCATGCATGCACGCACAGATGCAGTTTTCACTGCGTGTCCCGTGTACCGATCGGTGAAACGTGCTTCTACACAGAGACAGCCACCGTTCCCGGTGAAAACGGTACGCGGCAAAAACCTCCCGCAGCAGAGGTTCGAGAGCCTTTCGATCGGATTCCGTTCGAGGAGAGGGGTTACCTATCGGGTTGGAATCAGGTGGGACCAAGTTGAGATCAGGAGGGAATCGAAGGCGGACTCGGAACCGTCGAAAGCAACATTATAAGCGTGAAAAGGCTCGCGATCGAGCGATCTTTAAAGGCGATCATTCCCGCCGAGTTTCTATCTCCGCATCTCGTAATCGATACGGTAACAGTTTCCGGGATCTGAAAAAACCGGCATAATTGACGCAATCCGCCTCATGGCTAGCTAAAGGTGAGATCGTGATCTACACGCGGGAACGCCCTTATAACCGAAAGAATGTTCTTCACGATCGTTTCATTCTCCTTGCGGGTAATCGATGGTTGTTCACGTTGATCGGAGTTGTTTTATACGAGTCGATGGCGAATCGCCGCAAGCCTGAGAACTTTTTCGGGTTCGTGGAGAGACCGTAATAAGTAGGTCGCTACATGTGCCTGAAAGTGTTCAAAATTGAGATAAAAACAAGAATGAGATCGTAAGAATCGTTTACATCTTCAAGGTCCAGGAAGAGGAGATTAACTAATGGAAGAGTGAATTTAAAAAATTGTTAGGGGTACTTTGGCGGTGAAAAATGAAATATAGGGTCGCTATACTAGGTCGCTAGAAAAGAGAATTCCCCAACGAAGAAGGAATGATTGGGAAGCGTGTCCAGTGCCTCTAAAAACTTTGGAGGCAATGATAGCGCGATAAGAAAGCACGGGATAAAGGAAATAGGTCGCAGAAAGCGTCCGCATTGCAATTTCGCGAGTCCCGACGATAATTCCAGGTTCTCAGCGAGCCACGCGCCTCTTACCGATGTTATCTACGGTGTTATGCACCGCCTTAACACCATTAACGTCGGGGCAACGCGAAACTATGCGGTGAAAGAGAATCGTCGCACCAGCCCGTTTCCGTCGAATCGTTGATTCCTGCCGCGAACAATTCCGCTCTATGCAAAACTCGCGCAGGTCATTAGTGCTAACCGTGGAAACTGTGAAGCGATCGTCCGTTCTTTTTCCCACCGGGAAAATCGAACTGCTTTCTAGGCAATTATGAAACTTCTTTCGTGACTCGAGGCCGATTTGCAACAGAGCGGTCGATCGTGGAAACGAATCGAAAGGGACTAATGAGAGCCGGATAAACGTCGTTTTTCAATTAGCTCACCCTGTGTCGCGAGTGTTTTTTGCAAATTGTAGACACCCCATAAAAAATTGTAGGACTTATAGGGAACGGTTATAGGACTATGGAAGAAAATTTTACCATTTATAAAATAATTGTGAGCTTGCAAAACAATACATATACGTGCGAGACAATGCGATGTTTAGATCTTACGAAATATTGTGGGATCTGTGAGAAAAATTGTGGGTCTGTAAATAAATTCTAGAGTCCACGAACGGGAAAATAGTAATTTCTGTAGATATCAATTAATAGTTTTTTAATCCACTCACCCTACGCCATGAGTGCGTCTGTAGTTCACGGTGCACGTTCGAAACCTAAAAGCAAATGTTTAAAAATGTTAAAACATTGTAGACACAAATTGTGGGGTTTGTATAAAAATTCTAGGACTTACAAAAGGAGAAACAGTTGTTTCTATGAAGCGGGCGATCGCTGCCCGAGTCCCTGCTCCAGGTGGGTGGTCAAGGTAGCGCTCGATCTTAATTCCAGACTCGATTTTCGCATTGTATCTCGACCTCGATTCGCTCGATCATCGGTGAAAGCACCTGGGGTGACTCTTCGCGATCGAAAGCGATCGCGGGGAATTCACGCGCACTAATATAAAAGAGAAACTTCCGTTAGTTTTATTAGGGGAGCACGCGTGCTAATTGCTCGCTGAGAAAAAATTAGCTTGTGACACTGTTCGGGATTATCCGAATAAAATTACAAATAAATAATTATAGAAACTTACAAAGTAAGTGATTGATGCAAGAGCCTTACCGAGAGGAAATTCGTGAGAAAGTTGAAGGAACGGGTTTCAGTTTCTCCGGGGTTGACAGGTGTTTCGTTCGATCATTAGGCTGGATCGCGATTGATTAGCTTAGCCTCGTCGGTTTCAACAGATCGAACACAACTCCTATTTCTTCTCTTATAAAATTACTTTATATTTAATAATACTTCAAAACCGTCGCTGTTCACGTGGAAAACAGCTGGATATATTTGAATCGCATTACAGGTGATGCCGAGCGCAAGGTCGTCTGCTACTACACTAACTGGTCGATCTACAGGCCAGGTACGGCGAAATTCTCACCTCAGAACATCAATCCGTACCTGTGCACCCACCTGATCTATGCATTCGGTGGGTTCACCAAGGAGAACGCTCTGAAGCCGTTCGACAAGTACCAGGACATCGAGAAAGGTAAAAGAAGAGACTTCTGGTCGTATGATCAGCGACCTTGAGCATAGAAAGAGAGAGAGACGATGTCTGACGATGCACCGCGGCGAATGTTCAAGGTGGCTACGCCAAGTTCACCGGGCTGAAGACGTACAACAAGAACTTGAAGACCTTGCTGGCGATCGGCGGATGGAATGAGGGGTCCAGTCGATTCTCGCCGATGGTCGCCGACGAGGACAGGCGGCGGGAGTTCGTCAAGAACTCCGTCAAGTTCCTCAGGAAGAACCACTTCGACGGCCTGGACCTCGACTGGGAGTATCCGGCGTTCAGGGACGGCGGGAAACCTCGAGACAAGGACAACTATGCTAGCCTAGTTCAGGTAAGAGTCTGGTAGTCGCGCACCTGATGATCTTCTCAATAATTCCCTCTGTGCTTAATTCACATATTATTGTTTTAAATAAAATATCTTCCTGAATAATTTATTAAATGTTCATTCACTGGTGCAGTTACCCTACTCAATTTCATTTAAACGTATTAAATTCAGTCGGCACTACTTAATTTTCTTTCCATTGAAGGAACTCCGAGAGGAGTTCGACAAAGAGTCCGCGAAGACCGGAAGACCGAGGTTACTGTTATCCCTGGCCATGCCAGCGGGCATCGAGTACATCGACAAAGGCTACGACGTGCCAAGATTGAACGAGTACCTGGACTTCATCAATCTGCTCTCGTACGACTATCATTCGTCTTACGAGCCCGCTGTCAATCATCATTCTCCCCTGTATCCGTTGGAAGAGGACAACGAATATAACTACGACAGCGAGCTGACGATTGTAAGACAACCAACTCTCCGGAACTTGCATTCGATGGCGCATTAATCTCGACTAATATTTTCAGGATTACACGATCAATTACTTAATGAAGAAGGGTGCCTCGCCAGAGAAGATCATTTTAGGGATCCCGACTTATGGTAGATCGTACACGCTGTTCAATAGAGACGCGACAGAGCTAGGAGCGCCTGCTGATGGTCCTGGAACTGAAGGCGATGCGACTAGGGAGAAGGGCTATCTTGCTTACTACGAGGTTAGGATTGGTTTAGAATACTGACTTGTGTTCCATGTCCGTTGTTTCAACGTTGCTGTCGGTCCTCAGATCTGTGAGAGTCTATCGCAGTCGGACGACTGGGAGGTGGTGCAGCCGAATCCGAAAGCAATGGGCCCGTACGCGTTCAAGGACGACCAGTGGGTCGGCTACGACGACGAGGACATCGTTAAGCTGAAGGCGAAGTACGCGAACGAGAAGAATCTTGGCGGCATCATGTTCTGGACGATCGACAACGACGACTTCAGGGGCAAGTGCCACGATCGACCGTACCCGCTGATCGAGGCTGCCAAGAAAGCTCTTCTGACCGACTCCACGTGAGATTCTAGCGCTTCAATCTTCTAAACAATGTAGTAGATGCAACCTAGAACAAAATTAAGTAGTCATTATCCTTGTGCAGCGTTTAGTTCCTCGGTGACTTACAATATCTATGTAGTACTTGTACATCAAGATCAGGGAGCAGTCTCGTTAATCTTGTCTTCGTGTTCGAATCAGAAACGCTGTTCAGAAGTCGCAGTCCGGAGATAATCGCAAGAAATCACGGCTACCAACGGTGCTCAACAGCTCAGGAGGTAGAAGACAGAGTTCCGGTAGCAGAAGAAGCACCACAACAGCGGCACCGATCTCGAAGAAGCGCGTCACGTCTCCGAGACCGAAATTCCGAACCTACACGAGATCAAAGACGAGCAGAGAGGAGGACGAAGAGGATCAAGAGGTGTCCAGACGGTCCTACAGTCAATCTTCTTCCGAAGAAGATGACTCTGACAAGGGGAACGTAGTCAAAGCCGAGAAAAATGATAGATCGAGGGAGAAGGGGAAGAGCAGTTCTAAGCATCGATCGACAGGAAGTTCGAGTCGGAATCGCAGGAAACATAATCGCCGCAAGGAGAACAAGAGCGAATCGGAAGAAGGGTCTCTGAGCAATCAGCTGACCACACCTGAGCCACCAACTACGCCTGATCCTGGCACCGGTAAGTTCTCCGAGACTAAGAAATTCATATAAAGTTGTTCAAAATATTTTTCAACATACAATTCTTTCATTATTAAATAAAGTCTCTAATCTCTCATCATGGTAAGACGCAAAGTCTTTCTCGATCACAACAAACTGATAACACGAATGCTATCAAACGTTAGATTTCAAGTGCGAGGACGAAGGATTCTTTCCGCATCCCCGAGACTGCAAAAAATACTTCTGGTGCCTGGACAGTGGACCGGGTGGCCTTGGCGTGGTCGCGCATCAGTTCACTTGTCCTTCCGGTGAGTTCAACCTTCACTTTCTCATCGATCCTCGTGATCTCTCGGTACTGATTGAATTCGTTCTGGAACAGGACTGGTGTTCAACAAAGCGGCGGATTCCTGCGATTATCCTCGAAACGTGATCTGTCCGAAATCGAAGTCATCGTCGCAGGCTTCAGCGTCGACGACCAGGGCACCGATTACGGCAGCCACTAGTCGAACGACCTATCTCTACAGCAGTACCAGAAAGCCGACCACCGAGAAACCGGAAGAGGAGGAATACGATGACGACTACGAAGGCGAGGATGAAAGCGAAGAGGAGGATCAGGTGGAAGAGAAGAAGGAGCCTAGCACGACCACCACTCCGAAGCCACTTCTTTATAAAACGATCACCAGGAACAAGCCTACCACGACAACTACTACGACCACGGAGACACCACAGGTTACCAAGAAGTCCGACAGCCACGAGGAATCCGTGAAGATCCTCGGCACAGAGGATGAAGAGGATCCTAAGGTCATCAAGGAGCTGATAATGCTCATCAAGAAAGCAGGTACAGTTTTTTATGCAAGCATACAGTCATTTAGGTACGGTCAGGCTACCGTAGGTAAAGGGTTAATCGTCTAATGAACAATTACCGTTTAACAGTATTAAAATAGATCGGTAAAGATCATCAACAAGATTCCGTTCCCACAGGTGGCATAGAGGAGTTAGAGAAACAGTTGTACCTGCAGAGCAAAGGCTCAGACGAAACGAGCGTCGACACTGAACGGGTCACTCCTGCAACCATAAGTCGTAGCCTGTACGAGAGGGTGCTAAATCGTCAGTCCACCAAGGCATCTACAAACAGAGCAAGCTTATCGAGGAGCACGAGTTACGCGAACGGACCAGGCGGAGCGCAATTCGAGGGTTTGGACGAGGTTCCCGAAGTGAAGAGCCTTCGGAGGTATCAGAAGCCTCAGTACGTGACCATCGAGAGACCTAAGTGAGTTGTACATTTTAATAACAAGGTTGCGCAAACAAAATGCAACGGACAAAGGCCCCATGAAGAACATACCGTAATGTCTTTTGGATTAGGCCTTCCACGAAGGAGCCGCCAGTCGAGGACGAAGATGAGGTCGATGATGACGAAGAGCTCGACGACGACATCGCGGACGTCGCATCATCCGAGGAGCAGACCGTCAGCAATCCTTTCTTGACCAGCTCGACGCAGAGGGCGACTCCCAACTACTTCAACATCAGACGAGCTCGGCCATCGAGCACGACGTCCAGGTGAGAAAAATGGACCACCAGGAAAAAGATATAGACAGCAGTAAGGAAACAAGATTTTCATTGTTTCCAGGAACGAGAACGACGTCGAGGTGAAGGACGACGACGAAGAGCCAGTCCGTTCCCGCCGACCCACGACACCATCCAGGTAAGTAATCCACAAACCTAGAACAGGAACAAAGATGCTGAAGAGTTAACGATTCCAGAAGCACCGAGAACAGTTCTTCGGAAGACAAGGAGGAGGAGTCGCGTAACTCGAGCGAGGAGAACCCGACCACCAAGTCCAGGTGCGTACTCCAGCAATAATACTGTTTTCTTTGCAAGCACCGCAGCAATAAACTAAGAGACCATGGTTTCGCAGGTACGTCAGCGTTCAGAGGTTCCGAAGCACGACCTCGAGGCCTCTGGAAGGGGTCTCGGAGTTGTCCACTAGCCCGGAGCCTGTGACGCAAGCGACGTCGACTAGCAAGGAAGAGGAAAAGGTGGAGACTAGCACGGCTACTTCAACTAGCAGCCCTTCGTCGACAACTGTGGCGTTCGCCACGGCGAACAGCATCGTTGTGGAGGAAGAGACAGAGAGATCAGGGAAGAACGAGAGCGTGGAGGCGATTAGCAGTTCAACGACAGAGGCGGTGCGACTGGTCGAGGACTCGGCGACAGAGATCCTGCTGACCACAGCTCCGGCGGGTCTGTCGTCGACGTTGTCGGCTCCGAATTCTCGCAGCAGCGCCGCGACAGTGTCCCAGCCGAGACCATTCGGACTGAGCCGTCGCAACAGACCGACCACAGAGCCAACCACCCCGCTGCCGGGGTCCAAGGTGAGTATACCCTCGGGATACGTCGCGCGGCCGACCTCCTCTTCGGGACGAGGTCGCTTTAGGTCGAGGCAGGAGATAACGGTCGCCGAGAGTCCTCGGGAACCTATCGAGGACCCGGGCTTAGGTAGACCTGGCCGGTCGCGGCAAAGGGGCACTAGCAGGTACACGCCGCCTACCTTCAAAGCCAAGGCCGAGGAGCCCTCGAACTCGTTGGTCCGGGAACGCGGTATATCATCGAGTACGCCGGAACCAGGCAGAAGGAGATTCAGAAAGCCTATCTCGCGGGAGGCCACCGAACACTCGAAGGACAACGAGCTGGAGGACAGTCCCATCGTCAGGATCACCCAAGGCCCGTCCAACAAGATCCCCTCCAGGTCCAGGAGCGTGACGAAACAGGAGACAAACGAGGAGGACAAGATCACGAACATCAGAGTCTTCAAGAAACCTGCCTCGAGAAGGGACTTCTACGCCAGGGGCAGATACACCAGGAAGAGGAACGACGCGGGAGAAACTGTCAAGACTACCGAAGTCTCTACCAGCACGTTCTCCACGACGGTGACTACGACGACGTCGAAGATCGAAGAGGAGGTTGATCCCTCGAACGAATCGATCACAGAGGAACCTCGGATTACCACCGCGAGCGTATCCATCGATGAAGACAAGACCACGACCGACCCGGTGCTCGAGACCAACACCGTCGCGTCGATTCCCACGGCAGAGTCGATAGGGGAGAACGAAGTGGTTACCGCGACTGATAGTCTGCCTTACACAACCGAGCCACTGCAAACTACGGTCGGGCAAGAAACTAAGGAGTTTAATCCGGATATCATCAAGATCGTGTTCAATGTGAATGCTAGCTCCCCGAATGCTAGCTCCCCGAATGCTAGCTCCCCGAATGCTAGCTCCCCGAATCAGGAGAACGGATCGGTGATGAGGAGGAGGAAGGTATTGTTGAGGAAGAGACCAGTAACTTCGACTACCTCCGCGTCGCAGGAGGAGGAAGAGGAGCAGCCGACGCCGAGGAGGAGAAAGGTCGTCAGACGTCTTCGTGTACATCAGAACGCTAGTACTCCAGCAGACGTTCCTTCGACCGAGGACGACCGTATAGTCCTCAGGTTCACGACCCCTAAGGACGTTGACCTAAGCTCGACGCTACAGGAGGATGTAGCAGAAGGTACTTCCACGGAAACCATCTTCGCATCCACGGCAGAGACTGCAGGCACGATCGATTATGCTCTGACCAACGATTACACCAGCTTCGAGACACCGACCGCAGGTACCTCGATCGACGAAGACTTCGAGGACCCTGACACGGCCACGATGGCATCGACCGTGCTGGACAACTTCACCACGACAGAACGAGGCGAAACCCTGGCTGAAACTGCTTCGACGGAATCGACGACATCGCCCACCACCTTTGTGATCAGATTCACGAGTGACGTCGTGGCCGAGACTACAGTCGATCGCAATCAGCCGGAGGCTGCGCCTACAGTGGCAGTGACCACGACCTCGCTGGCTCCTCAGGGCACCAGGAGGCTGGAGCCTTACAACAGGACCTACTATCAGGACTCTAGGTTCGTCCGGAAGAAGTTCGTGCGCAGGAGACCGGTCGATGTACCGGAGAGCGGACAGAACGTTGTCCCGAGAACTTCGAGTAGAGCGTTTTCATCCACCGAGGTGAGCAATCCGGAGGTATCGAAGCGCAGGAAGAGTCTGTTCATTCGTCGCAGACCGGTTTCGTCGACGACCGCTAGAACCACCCAAACGGCGATAGAAGAAGAACCCCAAGAAGAAACGGAGCTGTCGCTGGAGGAGGAGGACTTCTCTTTGGAGGCGACTCCTAGGTCCAATCGAGCCAACGTTCGACCAGTCTTCGAGGTGAATTTACCAGCGCATGGGGACTCGAACGAATTCTGGAGTCGCTTCACCACTCCCTCGCTGTCCACTAGTCACTTGGCTCCGCTGACGCCACAGATACTTCTGGAGGAGGCTCTCTCAACAGGTAGCGAGGACATCTACCGATCAACTTCTGGCAAGAACCGTAAGCCAGAGTCTCGTCCGAGGTACATGGTGCCAGAGTCCTTAAGGAAAGTGAGTACAGAGAGCTCGTATCTTGCCGACTCGGCGCCAGAGGAGTCCGAGGAGTCAAACGACTCGAAGCTCAACTTCCAAGGCTATAGACAGCCGAGGACTCGCGGCAGATTCCCGACAGAAGAGGACGAGTCGGTGCTGGACGCCACGCAGTCGCCAAGCTTCGACTCGTCCGCGCACGTGAGGACCAGGTTCTACTCGCGGAGACCTACCAGCACGGAGAACCCAGTCACCGAGACCTTGATCCCAGCGAAGAAGTTCGACTATGTAGCAGACGCTCACAGAAGGTTACAGCAATCCCTGCGAACCACCCCCAGGACTCCTAGCGAAGATTCAACCAAACAGATCCCGAATCTGTTAGACGATTACACAACCACACCTTCCACGCAGCCCCTGGTCACCAGGTTGGTCACTTCGGTAGAGGAGTCCGCCACCACCGAGAGGCAGAAGATCCTCATCAAGACCAAGTACTCGTCCCTGACCTCTACGACGCGAATCCCCGTGCAGACCACCGCCTCCTCAATCCCAGACACCCTCTCGACAACCTCCAAGGACTCCTCCGACGGCGATGATGAGTCTGCGAACGAAATACGGCAAGGTCAGGTCGAAAGATCCACGCTGCCCATCGAGGGCGAGTTTCTTCATCGGACAGGCGGCGGTAGACTCACCACCGAGTCACACGAGTCCTCGACCATCGAGATCGAGTCGGTGTTCAGCAACTTGATCGCCGGCAGGGACCAATGATGCCCCGCAACCACGTCTCATCCATTCATCCCATCGATACTAATGTACATACGAGCGTTCATCTTCTTCGTCATCATATTGCAAGATCACACACTAGAGTAACGTGCGAACTCTTCTCGTCTTTTCATTCAACGGTTCGTCGATCGGTTGTTGACGGAAGGAGAGTATCGAGATAGAGAACCAGCCAGGAGGATGTAGATTGATTCTCCAAGGATCAAACGATAGGAAATAACCGTCTCTTTGCGAGAGTTAGGGTATCGAAGTAGAAGAACCCACCGAGGGCTGTGCGTATCGAAGACGATACTCGAGCGAGACTAAACGGAGGGTTGATCCTTCATCGGTTTGTTCGCGGAGGAGAGCCACGTTTTCCAGAGTTCTAGTACAAAGGAGGACCTGCGCCGATCGAGAGGATCGCCGGTTTTCTCTTATTTTCTCTCTCCGCCTCTTCTCCTCCAGGACGGAGACTGTCGGGACGTCGGCACCGCAGAGAAAGAGAGAGAGGGAATCCGGGAGGATCGGTGATTAAGCGTGCTGCCTTTCTTCTGATTTTCAGGTCGCCGGCTCGGAAGCAAACAGGTTGCCGACCCTGAAGGAACTGGTCGGTCTTCGGACCAGCAAGATGGTCGACAATGCCTCGCCGGTGCAGTTGAGCTTGCTCGACAACAGAGAAACGAATCTCGTTCTCGAGGTCGACGAGGATAATGCTCGAAGCGAGGCCAGCGTACCCGAACAGCCGGGTGACCAGAAAGACGGCGCCTGGATACTGACCAAGGCGAAACAGGCCGAGCTGGACCCGATCGAGGACAAATCGCGTTTGTATTTCGAAGAGGAGAATGTCGCGGACGAGGCGGACTTCTTAGCCAACAAGAAGAGGATCGATCGCGAGGACTCGTCGACCACCACGATCAGACCTACCACGCTTCGCGGTACCCCTTTAACCCAAGTGCCCAAGAACCTGACGAACCCGCGAGGTTTCTACGTGACCAAAAGCCAAACCGAGACCCCAGCAGGCTTTACCGAGACCTTTGCTACCGAGCCGACCACCTTGTCCATCGAAGAGGACAATAGAACCGAGAACAGCACGGAGGTCCCAACGAGTGTCAATACCGAAGTGTCCCCAGTTTACACCGGGCCAAGCGAGACCACCACGCAACGGTCGCGTCGACGAAGTACCTCCAGCTCCTTTACACAAACTTCTTCGTCCACTGACTACCCAACTACTAGACAAGTATCCCGAGGCAGAGGAAGGACTAGACACAGAGCAACGACTCCACCAGTCAAGCAAGAAAAATCAGTTAGCGAACCCATCACGATGCCAACGACCATCAAAGCATCGTCCTCCACAACCTTGAAGGTTTCCACCGGTTCGACTCTAGCCGTAACATCGACCGTCGAGTCGACCATAACTCCTACGACAGACGCTGAAGCTACTGTGACGTACAAACCCCTGAACGATCTCCCTTCCTCCAGCACCGAGGAGGCGGATCAAACGTCCACCGAGATTTCGACTATAGAAGACATTGTGACCGAGACTACTCCGAAGGAACCTGAAGAGAAGTCTACTACCGAAATAGAATCCACGAGAAAGGAAGATCCGAACACGACAATCTTAACCACAACATTACCGACTACTACTAGCACGAAGACACCTGGCCGTGGCACGCAGAGGTTCAATTCGCACGAGTTCGGTCGTCGAGGTAGCCGCGATAAGTCGCGTGCGAAACAACCGATAGAGGATCAAGAGAATTCGGTGAAGAGGACGCAACCTCCACGGCGGCGATTGTACAGAGGACGTCAACGGAGACCGAGTGTTGGTCACGCCGATTTGGTTCCCGAAGAATCCGCGCCCAAGGACTTGGCCGAGAGGAACGATTCCTCTTCGGTGAAGGAAGATAGGAACGGCGAAGAACAGGTCGGGATCAAGGACAGTGTCGGTCGAAGCGAACCAGAGGTCAGTGTAAACTTAGTCGGTCGTAGAAGCGGTAGAGAGAACGAACCGCAATAACCAAAACCTCGTAGAACGTAGGGCTAACTGTTGCTCGGCCATTTTTCTTACGTCTAACCAACCGGAAGCGGTGGCCGCAACCGGGAACACCACCGCCGTCTACGATCTCGCTATCCGCTGCTGACTAATGCGTCCGACCAAGCACGAGGAGCCTGCGGCTTTTCTTTCGCGAGCCTAACAAACAAATAAATAAATAAATATCAACGGGGATCCGTTCTTCATCTTCGACGACGGTTAACCGGATTTAAAAAAAACGCTTCGTAACCTCCAGGAAGAATGTGAAGGTGTTCGTTTGAGAGAAAGGGGAAAGAGAGAGAGAGAGAGATTGTTGCACGAAGGAGACTCTCGACTGGGACCTGTCTCGCCGCCATGCCTGCGCCTATGTATATCTTCATCCACGCCTGCTGACGTATTTGTTTTCTCTATACTTCTCTCCGAACAATTAACACAACTCTTCCTATCGCAGGGGGCGCGTGTCGCACGTTATCGCGCCGCCCAGCCTCTGAGCTTATCATGTCTCTCTTCGCCTTATCGACCGTAGTCCCTGTGTTTGGCGTCTCTATGATCTTTAACATGTCTCTCTAGCAGCTGACGAGTTCACTCGTCGATTCACGACTCATGTTTCCGATAGCGTTCTCGCTGCTCGAGATAGGTAACGCTTAGCCAGAACATTTGTGTCTCTCGCTTCTCAACTCTAATTCGTACTTTCTACGCCTATGCGTCTCTCGAATCGAATTGCTAGAAATTGATTAATTAACACTGAATCTATCAATACCGGTCGAAATCACCGTTTTTCATTTTATAATTATTTAATCGTAATGTCTAAATAAAATCAATCTTGTCAAAGTTTACAATATAATAAATAAAATTTCCGTGACACTTCGAAACGGGTTTGAAAGTTGAAACATTAATGTGGCGCGCAAACGAGTAGCGCCACCTAGAAGATAGCGGAACTATCGAGTAACTACAAAATCATTTTAAATTTGCACGAATTTCCCGCCGATGCATCCGACGATGTTCCGTCGTCGAACGACTTTATTTCGCGAGAACATGAGCCCGAAGCTGTTCGAGCCTCGATAGGATTAACTAATTAAGAGATTAACTATGTTTTTGTCGCTTCTGACGTCCAGGGCGTCTTTGTTTGCGTCTAATAAATGCCTCGGATGCTCGCGGCTCGAGTGACTCGCTTGTACTACCAATTGACCGTGACAAATAGCGAACTTTATGAAAGAAATACTCACGATTACGGCTGTGCCGACACCAAATACAATCTGCGTGTGCCCCGCGAACAGGTGAATTCCACCAGAAGCACGGTAGCATCCTCTCGAACACCGGGAAGTCCGTCGACGAACAGGTTAAGGAAACCGTCCGGATTCACGTTGACGCCGCGAAACAAGTCGCCAAACACGATCACCGCTAACCGAAACAACAGCCCGACAGAAGGAATCGACAAAATCGGTAAGCAAAATACTGAACAATAAATAACTTACGTGAAAGTTGAGCCCGCGACATCTTCGTCTCGCTACGCGTTCCCACGAACTGCGCGGAAGAAGCTGCGCACTCGACCGACGCCGCGATCCCCTATTCAAACTGGCTCCTTGAAAAGAACTAAAATCCTTCAAAATACAAGTTTCCTTCGGAAATTTTCTTCTTATGAAACAGAAAAGGATGAATTACACGAAAATTGTTTGCTTATATTAATAATTGTAGAATACTGTGGTACATTAACGTTGTTACATGTCGCGATTCGAAACGAACTGCGCAGAAGAAGCTGCGCACTGAAATAGCACCGCGAGCTGGCGCGCGGAAATTTCCAATTCAAATCGGGTGGAATGGAAGCGTCTTTCAGAATTCCTTTGCAGAGAGGAAAATAACGAATCACGCGAAACGTTGCGAAGATGTTTAACAACGTTTGTAGAATAGCGTGGTATATGTTTCAGGTGTGACAGAGAACGTACCGGGAACGGTGAAGCCGGAAAAGGATGTCGATCAGAGTAGTCGTGCGCAGGAGATCGCGGTGACCTTGGCGGAGCCGCCGCTGCCACAGACACCAGCCACCGGTACACAGAGCTTGTTAACTACACCATCAACGAACTTCTTAATCTACCTAGCTAAATGATCATACGTGACGGTTCATGGATCATGCATAATTTCTCATCGCATTCTCAAACCTTCGACTTATACCGCGCGCCATTTTCTCTGTCACAGCAGTTCTGTTCTCATCTGTCTGCGGCCTCTGTCATCGGAACCCTCGGAACTACCGAGGCTCTCATTAAACGAACAACCACTAATCACATTATCTTCTTTCAACGAGGTACCTAATTCTCGGGGATCTGTCGGGGCGCTAACCATTGGTCCTTCGCGTCAGCGGCCAGAAAAAAATCGTTCGCTAGATTCTCTAATCTGAATCACTTAATTAATCATCGTCTTTTATCAGTCGTGCCTCTCTAGAACTTTCTCTAGCTCCTCTCTCTCTCTATCGCTCTCTTTCTCGCTCTGTCTCAGTACTAATGCAATCACATAACTCGTGCGCACACATCGATACTTTCTTCCTCTGTCACCGACAAATCTTCCTGTCGGCGCCGATGCCTTCTTCGTGGTGCTAACAGGCCTTCCTCTAGACTCTTTCTTTCGAGCTGAGAACGGATTAATTGAATCGGGTTCCACGATCAGGTCGACCGTCGTTAAGGGACGCCCTAAGGCGCAGGATAAGCACTACGCTATCACCTAGAACAGACTCGACGACCCCTAGGACCGCCGTCAGCTTCTCCGCGGCGCGCAACGACCGACAGAAACCGAAGACGCAGGATAGAAGTCAACAGAACGCGACCAGCAGACCGCGGAGACCCCAAGTGATCGACTATGATTATTACGAGGACGAGGAGGAACCGGTGGTCGGCAAATCCACCTTCAACGGCAAGCTGTTCCTGACGAGCCAGGGCAGCATTCGATGCCTCGACCAGGGAAACTTCCCGCATCCTTACTCCTGCAGGAAGTTTATCACCTGCGCGAGAATGGTTAACGGTTTAGTGATCGGTGCCGAGTATACCTGTCCCGATAAGTTATCCTACGATCCTGTTGGCGGGATCTGCAACTGGTCTGCAGGACTCGGTTGCAAAGAGTGAACTAGGGATCCTTCGATCGATGAACCACTGAATACCGCGAACACAGATTAGACGTGGGGTAATTATTTACTTTGAGGGCCTTGACAACATATTTCAAAGTTATCAAAATCAGCGAGGAGGCCCTCGAAGTAAATAATTACCGACGTGAGAGTAGATCGAGTAAAGGAATCGACTGGTCACGCCCTCTATACATAACGAAGAACTTTGCTAGTATCAATTCCTACCAACGGTGGCGCTACGGTGTAATGTCTGATTCCATTCGATAAGGATGCAATCCTCGAATGATAACGGCGTTAGCTGATTGGTCTATTCTCATGTCTTGGCGTTATAATATCGAGAAGAGGGAATGGTAAGGATTATGAATAAAATGGTATGCTTAGGAATGAGCGAGCCATAATCGATGGAAGAGCGGTGATATTATCGTTTAAAAAAGCATCCTCGTGTAAATATTCTCGAGTTACTGTATATATATACGTAGGCTTAGTCGAGGGACGCGCTCGATCGAGTCTTGCGTTTGAATTATCCGAAGAAAAAGAAACTGTACTCTCGAATTTCTCTGCGAAGATCGATCGAGCCGTTCGCCCGCGCGAATGTGCACGCCACAACGAAAATCTTTTTCTATTTCGAATAAAGGCATCGTTTAACCACAATAATGTCGGACACGTTCATTCGAGCCCAGTACTCCGCTCCGTTGACCTCTCCCTCTCTTTTTTAAACCTCCTTTCATTTTGGTTTTCTTATTTCTCCTTTTTATTTGTTTTCCTCGTATTTTGACTTTACAATATATCTATATCGAACCAGTTCGGTAAATGGAGAGGGGCAAAACAAGTTTCTCGATTCGATCGATGCGTCGGAGTTTGAAATCAAAAGAATCGTGAACTGTAAGCGTATACATGATCGATCGATAAGAATGTGTATCACGTGTGCATTTTTTGAGGAACGTGATCTCCGTTTTGTTTTTTTCTCTTTTGTTTTCTTTTCCAGCCGTACACTTACTTACATCATACACATGTGTTTATGTACGCATTTCGGTTTTTATTACATTTTGACGAACATCGATGTTTCCTTTCACCGTGTACGGCAGTGATGCCTGGGTGTTTGCGTATGTTTCAATGTTTTGTGGGTGTGTGTGTGTACATGTTCGGTGTTTGTATCGAAATGTATACTGTTCGATCGCGTTTCTTATGCTCTTCTTTGTTTTCCTTCTGTTTCGATGATTTGTCCCTGAACGAAAGTGTAGATGCGAGAAATTAAGAAAGAACTCTCAAAAACGCGTTAAGATAGACAATGAGTAAAGCGTTAAGCCTCAAGCGAAACAAAAATATGGTTACAGTATACTTGTTTCCCTTTTTCTCTCGAATAAAATAATTGCATTTCACACACGAGCATTTCTTTTTTGTTTTAATGATCTTACAATAATAATAGTAGTAATTATAGTAGTAGTAGTAATGATTTTGGACGACAATGATTCGACTAAATGATCGATTCTCGTTTTCTTTTTTTTCCATTTTGTTTTTTCAAGCTGCTGCTAACGTAGGACTCGTGGACTTTTTAGATTACACGTGACGCGAGTAATGGCAGCTGCTGCGATTGGAAGAGATTTCACAGTAACAGGTCCTATATGTATATTACAGTGGCCGTTTCGTTTGTATCACTTCTCTCAAATATTTATAAAAATAAATACCTCGAAAAAGAAGTGGCGTTCGTTTCGCTACCGTGAATTAATTGTATCGGAACAATAATAAATAAATCATTTAATTCAAATAAATAAATAAATTTGCTTTCTTTAGCATCGTTTCGCGTTCCCTATCATTTATATAATGTAATGATCCTTCGCGAAGTATAAAGGCGGCGGGTAGTATCGTCGTCTCGTTTAAAAAATTCGTGTTCGCCGCGTATTATTAATTATATAAAAAAATATGAACGTTTATGTTCGATTTTTTTTTCTTCGAGCGTGTTTACAATGTTTTCTGGTTCCTTAGCGAGAAAGTCGATTCGTACGTGTTTTGCAAGGATTACCAAAAAGAATTCGTTATATTATGTTTGCGTTATCGTTAATGTCCGTAATTTACACACATACATCGTGAAATTTCTATCGTTTTCTCCTTTTTTTCTGTTCAACCTTTCAATCTTTTTTACGAGAACGCGAACCTCGACTTGTACCTTACGTTCTCGGTGTTGACGCCTCGACATGTATCGACGAAACTAAAGAAACAGAACTGTGTGCGAGCCGCAGGAACACGCGTAGGAACTGTACTTCGAGCACGATCAACAACTAATTCGGTTCGACACGTCGAAGAGGTGTTTCTTTTGCCTTGAACTAAACGTCTTGCTTTTCGCTCTAAAGGAATCTCCACGTTCTACGACACGTAAGGCTACAACATCGATGTCGGCGCCGATCGGACGAGTCGCGAATTATTCTCGATCGCGTCCGTCTTCCTCGTTATCCCGTTTTCTTTCCCCTTTTTTCTTCTCCCGAGCTTCTTTTAAATATAATATTCGTTTTCGGCACAGCGTCGCTGGTTCCCCTTTTCCGGAACCCATGATTTGTTTAGTATTTCATTGTTGGTACTCGTGTGACTTCTCTCTTGGCTGGGGGTGGGACGTTTATATACAATCGAAGAGTTAACTTATTAATTATAGGATCCGTCGTAGACGTTAGGCAAGAAGCGAAGCTCGTTCTGGTCGAGCCTGTCGCGTTCGATCACGCGATGTCCTTTGAACAGAGACGGTTTACCTGGGGGTAAGACACTTACTGTCACTGTACAGACTTATGATTTCAAGCGGTCCACCGCCTTACATTGAGCGCTTTGCGACGATCCTTCGCCCGGTATCTGGAAGACGGTCGTCCTAGGAAAAATATCGGTGTATCAAAATTTCTAGACTGCCCTCGGGTATTCCCTCGCGTTCAAACGACACCGCACGTAAAAAATCTCGTTCGAACGCTCCGTATTTAAACTATTCGATGAGAGCCCCATTTCGAAAAACGCTTCGAATATTGTACTGCGCCGGTCTCTTCTAAACGATGGTTCTCCTTGAGGACGCGCTAGCTTATTCCTGACTTGTAGAGGTGCGTTCGAGTACCAAACATCCGTGGAGCATACTTTTCGCTTTTTATCGTTTGACTTGCTGTTCAACTGGGAATCGTCCGAAAACATGTTCTCTTCAGTTGCGTTTTGTGATATGTATAATTTACAGATCGGATTCGCCGTACAAAGCGGTGGAGAACGAACGGTAATCCAACGCGCCGGGCATGGCGTTCGGTCCTTTGTAAGGCGGCATTCTCTGAATGCAGTATTCGGCCTGGTCGGGCGGTAGTTCTCTCCTCAGCTCGTCCGCCATGATGTACGGCTGTAACAATTCGTTTCGTCATGCACAAAACAGAATAGGGTACGCGATGATTTATTAAAGATATAGGAACCTTGTCTCCGGCAAGGATGCGGAAACTGTCGATGACTTGTTCAGCTGTGTCGGTGTCCGTGGACTCGCGCGTCATGAAGTCCAGGAACGCATCGAACTGCACGTAACCGGAGTTGTTCGGGTCAACGATGGCCAAGATTCGCTGGAAGTCGATGTCGCCTTGCCTATCCTTTCCGATCGAGTAGCCCAGAGACACGAGACAGGACTTGAATTCTTCAGGAGCCAGTCGTCCCGTTCGGTTCTTGTCGAAGTGGTTGAAACTGCTGCGGAACTCGTTCAGCTGCTCTTGCGTGATACCCTAAAAAACGACGCGAACCATCAAGTAACTCTACGTTTCGATATATCAAGGAATAACGAAACGATAATCAACCTTTGAATCTCTGGTGAGAATCTGGTTCTCGACTTCGTTGATGTTGCGGTTAATCGAAGTCAACAGCTGTTCCCAGCCGACTCGCAACGTCTCCATTGTGTACTGAGTGTACCGGTTCTCGAAGATCATACCCTCTTGTACAGCTTGGTGAATCTTCTCTAATTCCTCGAGATGAGCCTTGTACTGGTAGACTGCTTGCTCGTATTCTTTCAGACGGTGTAGCTGATCTTCAAGAGTACCCTGGAGGATTATAACGTTTTAAGGTAAGACTTTCAAGACGATGCTTTGAAAATAATAGCTGAATACTCACCTGAAGACCAAGACCGATAGCCGTGACAGCATCCAATTGACGTTCTATCCATGGACCAACGGCGTTCGCCTTCTCGGCGAACTGTCGTCGAAGCAGTTCATTGTCTGTTCACGCGATTAAGGAAACTTACTATCTACAGGATCTCAATCGCAGAATTGTTTTCATAAAAAGGATACTCTGTTGTTTGCGAAGTTCTGCTTGCAGTGTACCGTCACGCTGTGGAACGAGTTGCCTGACGTCGCTCCATTTCTTCGTGAGGTCCTGCAATCCACAAACACACTTTCTATGTACTTCTCTGTTACGAGTCTCTACTACAGCCTTGCTGTAACCGGTGAGAATTTTAGCTGGCTTCATTTACCAATGCAGTAAGCGTGGTGTACGGATTCTCGAGACCGCCGGGGATCTGGAACTGTTTGACTATGGACTCGACCTCGCGGACCAGTCCCACGATCGAGTTGTATTCTTTGTCAGCTTCGCCGAGGGTGGCCTTGAAGGCTGCGTGAGCGTCCATCAGACCCTGGATCTCTTCCATCGTGTGCACGATGAACATGTCTACCAGATCCTCCCTTGTTCCATCCAGCCAGTTGTTGAATGGCTGTGCAACGAATCGAATCATTAAATGTTATTCCGAATTACTCCAATGCGAATCACTTACAGCAGCTCGTTTCGCGAATTCGAGATGCAGCACGTCGATCTTCTCGAGGATACGTTCAGCTTCGTCCAACGCCTGGCGTCTGCGTTGAGTTAGGGTGCCTAAACGGTCCCACTGGTCGCAGATTCTCTGACACCTAGCGTTGACGGACGCGCTGTCGTGATATTCCAAGGTGCTGCACAGAAATTTACGTTCCCAATTAACATTAGGCTCCATGAAATTATTCATGCCGGATCGAAATGAACTATGGCTATTTTCAAAGGCATTACTTGAGCTCTTGCGCGATAGCAGCTATCTGTTCGACGCGGTCTTGGTGGGCCGCGAGATCGGACTCGAAGGCCTCGTGTTTCTTCTTCAAGGCCTTCAGCTCGTTCAGTTTGCACTGTCGGAAGTGCTGCGACGTCAGCATCTCCTCTTTGCCCGCGGTCCACTCCTCGTGAGCGTCTGCTTTGTGCTTGAACTTCTGGGCGAGATGCTCGAGACGCTCGAGCCGCATCATCTCCGACAGCAGCCATTCTTCGAACGACTTCTCTGCCAGCTCCAGGCCTGCAACGGAAGACGAACGTGCGTTGTCGCAATTAAATAAGCTTCATCGCAATGATCGGTAGTAGCCAGGCATATTCCTCTAGACTTTGGACTATCTAGACTGCCGACCGTTTACCAAAACAATGCAGCTTGTATTCTCGGACAATGGGGACATTGATCGGCTCGCTGTTCACAGTGGGTTTACCTTTCCAAGCCTTGTTGATGTCCGAGACCATCTTGCCCTCTGTCGGCATGTACGCGGGCCGATTGCTCAGTCTCAGCTTGGTCTGCAGCGTGTTGAAATTCGTTTCGAGTTTAGCCTTCTGCTCGACACGCGGTGGCTTGTGCTTGCGACGGTACGTTCTGTACTCTTCGAGTTTCTTCTGGCAGCCGGCGAGAGAGTTGTCAGTTTGACGGCTGGCTAGCCACGGCATCGTTTGTCGTATCCATTCCAAAAGGTCGGATGCCAGTCGCTCGTACTCCTCCATCAGCCTCTCGTTCTCCTGATTGACTTTCAGGACCTTGCAGATCCTGTTCGCGGCTGTCTCCGCCTGTCGCGCAGATTAACGTTAGCTGTCTCGATAAAATATCTCGCTGATATGCTTCGCCGTTCAGAACTGTACTTCTTAGAAGTGTCCGATATGTTGGACCTATAGAAACAAGAGCCTTCCGAACGGCAGAGCATGATCGTGGTCGAAGCATTCGCAAAACATAGATAAGGTAGCTTGTAGTTACTGGTTAATGTCGGATGCAAAACACACACACCTTCTGCGCGCCGCTAAAACAGTGGTAGTAGGAGGACACGTAGGTCATCACAGCCCTCTCGTCGGGCATTGCTGTGTTTCGCATATCTAGAAAACACACATTCAAAGGAGGCTCAAACCATGCGGTGTTAGCTTGTTTGGGTGAGTCGTCTGAGAACACGACGCGATCTTCGACGGAGAAGGGTCTGGTGCGTGGTGGAGGAACGTTCGCGGACCTAACGAGTGCCACCTACATGGTATAGTGAACTCGTCGAACGGAGCTGAACGTACATCGATGCAAGTCGAACAATTCTTAGGGTGTTACGAAGTAATCACGGTGAATATACACGATCAGGGTGTTAGACAGTCGGTTAAAACGGTGCGAAAGGGCTCGTGCACTTTGCGATCGACGGCGCAACGAATTTTGCCAGCGTACAACAGATTTGTAACTAATTCCACTTCTAGTCTTTGCAAAAATAAGCTATGTCCACTCCGAAGCCAATGAAAAGTTGATTGATGGTGTTTCAGTGTGGATATAGCTTAGGAGCCGATCAATCGAATGCGCACGAGAGCCCCTTTCGAAGGTAGAGAGATCTCGGTTACGAAAAAGTTAGGGGGAGCAACACGCATTTCTTTGTTCCGCTGACCTGCTGAGCACCTTGGAACGCGTGGTAGTAGCAGGACACGTACGTCATGATTGCACGCTCGTCCGGCTTGGGTGTGTTGATCAAATCTATACGATATCAATGGAACAATGTATTAAAGGATTTGAACGATCCAGCGGCGAGAGCTTCATCCAGTACCCGGACTAACGAACCGCCCTAACTTTACAACGACTCGGAGCTGTGTACCGGTTGATCGAAAGAGCATTAGCGCGCGCGGTTTTCGTGTAACAGTTGGGCAAGTCTCGTACAGTAAATTAGAGTTCGTAAACCTTGTAAGGATTGCTGTCTTTCCTTTAATTGACGATTGTACATTGTTACAGAAAGAACTGCCGGTGCCAATGCTTCTTTCATCTTGCATATCGGATCGGTGGGTGATCGAGTTAGCCGAAACAGATTGAGCAACGTATTTACCATCGGGATCTAACATGCGAGGAATGTCGAGATACTTCTCAGCAACGTCGAAGGCAGTGTTCAGATTCTCTAGAGGATTATCCTTGCTAAGCTTATTGTAATCGATAAGGTCGGGACGATGACGATGGATAAGAGCGCAGAACGCCAGCCCGTCTTTGAACGACAGATGGAAGTTCTGCACGTTGACATTCTTGTACGGCGCGGTTTTACGCTGACACCAGAGCAGCAGACCCTCTTTCGCGGTCATCTCCTCTACGGAGATATCCTGGATCGCGAATCGCAGGATTATGGTCCAGATCATGCCGAGAGTCATCTTCAGGTTGCCGTCCACGATTTCTGGAAACGACAAACGAATTTAGCTACCAGAGATAAGATTTTTAAGAAATATTTTTAATCGATTGTAGATCGTTTCAATTATGTTGTACCATTTTAGAGGATATATAGGGATTTTTGAATTGTATCCTCCAATAAATATATGAAGTTATTTTTTGTTTATTAATAATTTAATAATTTTGAAAATGGTATTATAGAATTGAAGGGTAGGCTGTTACGAGAATACCAACCTTCTGCTCCGATCGAGACCAGTTTAACCCCCTTGCTGGCGATGTAGTCCAGCGCTTTGTTCACGTTCGCGATCTTGTGGAACCGCATCTTGCCCCGGTCAGGCCTCGGCAGGGTTTCACCTGAGATCACCTCGAGCAGCAGCATCAGCTTCAGCCCATTCCTGAAGTCGTCCTCGATCGATTCGATGGCGGTCCCGGCTTTGCGGAGATGCGAGTTACACCAGGCTGTGAATGTCTGAAACATTTATCGTTGATCAATCATTCATCCCTTCTACGCAAAATGAAGATTCCAACATTCTTTAAACATTTCAACACCTTTCAAAGAGTATACATCATCATTCTTCAATTATTTAATTTCTTCATCCGCTGTCTATTGATTGATGTGTAAAACTTATATTAAAAGAGTATTATATTTGATTAGTTTCTTTGATTGCAATATTACTTAATTGACTACGTGTAAATTAAATTGGAAAAATGGGGGTGGTAGCTGCACCTTCGGGAGGAAATTGCCGCTTCATGGTCGACGGCTGTTTCGCAGCTGCGACAAATATTCTTCGTTCAATTCGTCCGGCAAAAATCTTCGCGATCTACGCGCGACAGCCTAGCATATTTTCGGGGAATTTCTATGGAAAGGACCGCGGGTAGAATAATCGACGCAAGGTTCTCCCGCCATGCCACGAAGTTCGATTGAATAACACGGCAGCAGACAGGACTTTATGACCAAGAAGAATTTAAAATGGGGAATTGAGCTTGACTGCTGCTTAGTGTATATTTTAGTAACGACCCCAATCCCACCTGCTATATATATCCCCTGTCCTGGTTCTTAAACCGTGCTTCCTATCGCTTGGTCCGAAGATTTTCGAACCCTTGGTATCACCGAACGCGAACCGATCGCTGATAACACGCCGAGCAAGTAATAACAGCGTACACTCCGTCGGAGAAGTTTCCGTCCATATTTCGAACGAATTCGCTTTTCCCAAAGCGAGCCAGACGACTTGAATTTTTCAACTTAGGATTAGTATCGTCACGTGACACATGTCTAAAAAAATTTAGAAAAAAAATCCTGATCAAACAGCTTTCTTATCGCAGCGTTCGAAAACTAAAAAAAATCACTGTATATTTTTGTCGTATACTATGTTAAAAATTTAATCGAAAAATTCTTAACTTATTTTTTAAAAAAGGTATTCTGATTATAAAGATTTACAAAAACTTTTTTCACCGATTCCGCGAACGAAACGGATTTAGTCCACCAAATCTATGAATCAGCAAAGATAAAGAGCAGGTCTTAGAAAAATCATAAATTTCGTAAACGATTTCCAGCGAAATTCATAATTGTTAAGTGGAAAAGCCTCGCCGCTGATTGATTGATTGATTAATTAATTATTTATTAGCTTTCTCGGCTACTTTGATTTATATGTATTACTATTTGTTAAATACTGCGGTAACATATTTTATAATATCTTAAAAACAAATATACTTATATTATAATAAAGCCTCTGTCTCATAGACATAAACTGCAACGCTTGCAGCAATGATCAGACAGAAGAAGAGGAAAAAGATTGCTGGTCCACCGTTGCGACGAGTGACCGAGAGGAAATCGCGGGAGATTGATTAAATCGCGACCGATTTAGTCGAGAAAATGGCGGTGGGTGGGGGGATCGGGGACGCGTGAAAAATGCGGGATCGACGGTCCGCGGATTCTTTTTCTTGTCTTTCTTTTTTTCACCGCCCCTTGTTTCTCTGTCTGTCGGGTGAACACAGCGGGGAGAGAAGACGGAGAAAAATATTGGGTGAAATTTAATACGGGCGGCGTGAAGCGCGACCGGCCAAAATTGGACATGAGCCACCTTAACTTCTACGAGACCGCTCTAAGATCTATTTGTAAAACATCGACTCCTCCCGCGCCGGACGGCCTAGCATCTCGAAAACATCCTGCGCGATCGTTCACGGGCCGATTACACCTCGCAATCTCACCCACAGCGATTTATTAGCTTGCGAAACCGATTCCCATCGGTCCAAAGTGTCCCGTTCAATGGAGAGAAATAAGAAACTGGTACTGTCGGATCTACAGAATTTCTTTCTCTTAAAATATTTGCAATAATCGCAAATCGTCTGAATTTTTCCAATACATTTTTCACCAAAATGATCGCCATGATATTTCTTAAAATTGAGGAACTAAATTAAAATTTAGCTGAACGAAAAGGTAATAAAAATGTTTTTATCTAGCAGTCAAACTCAGATTTTTATTTTGTTTATAAAATCAGTACTTCGCTCGGGAATCGATTAGTTCAAGAGCGATGTTTCTCCCGAACGTCCACGCGCTCGAAACACTGCGCGATCGCCGGGAAAGGCTTTGGCGTGCTGCGAATGCGGAAAAAACCGCCGAGCAACGCAGAAATTGGCCAGATCGAATGAATTTGCTGATGAAAAAAAAGAATTGCTTTCGATCCGGAAGAGCGGCCTCGTCAAGCGCGAGTTTCTGCTCCGAAAATACGCTTCGCGTGAATCCGCGGCTGTCCCCTTCCGTACAACACGGTTCCGCCGCGTGTTCACGGCCGGATTACCGACTTTGAAATCTACAGTCCATTCCAACTGTGAAAATAACAGGTTACGTAACGATCCGAACGACGAAACGATCAAACTATGGATTTTAACATCATAATCGGTGAAATTGGCGTGCACGCAAGGGCCGAGGCAAACATCGCTACGGCCATTTGCCGATCCGGTGAACACGATAAAACAATATCTTCTCCATTTCTTCCATTGATTCTAATTATCAACGCCGGAAACCTCTGTGTTTATTCAGCGGAGCGTGCCAGTTGTACGCAGACCGCGATAAAAGTCAAATGGAACCTCAACAAACGCATTCCCGTAATTTAAACAGGGTCAGACACACCTAAGACAAGCCACCTGAAAAATGGCTTCAGGTGGAGAGACTCAGAAGAATTACTAAAATTGCAACCCTTCTCGAGGCCAACTACATAATCGTTCAAGGTCGTTTAGGGTCGTTCAAGGTTATTCAAAGTCCTAAACGTAAAATAAAAATGGGATATTTATGAAAAAAATTTATATACAATATAGAAAGAATACAACAGATCGTTTGTATTTATTTCTCATTGAACAAACCATCAGAAACATCGATCTGCTATTCAGTGAAAAGAACGAGAAGCAGGAGAGAAATAAACGAAGTTACGCCATTGCATCGCAGCGGAAAGTTCAGCAGAAAAGAATGCAGTGATATCAGCTCTGATTGTCAGCGACCCAAGAAATTCGCGAGAACACCCTGTCTCGATAAAAAGAGGAAGAAGGAGGAAAGACACAGAATAATATCGATTGCATCAAATAAAACCCTTCCAGGTAATAGTGGAGCAACTGTTGCGCGAGAACCGCTCCTTTGTCACGCACTCGGTACTTTCAATGTCAAAGGGGTGTTTGACAAACTAAGAACAGATGAAGATCAAGTCTAGGTGTCATCATCCACGGCAAATTAGCCGCTGCAGTGATCGCCATTAAACTCTGCGAGCTGCGCGGGCACGCAGTTGCGTCCCGACGGTTAATTAAATGAATTAAACATGAACATTTTTACTCGAGCATGCGAGAAGATGGACGGCGTGTCGAAGAGGGTGCTAAAGGGTTCAACCGTCGGCTACCTAGCCACCTGCCCCTTGCCAACACCTGCCCCCCTCACCACAACCCCCCTTGCTCATAATTCCCTGCAGGAGTTTTGCAAACGAAAAGACGTTTCTGCCGTCTTTTTGTACGGTGGATCATCGTTTTATAATATTAAAATTAATGTAGTAAATGAGAATGATTTTATCGGCGCAAGGTTGGATCATATTCTACACACAATAGCTAATTTGTGAGATTACCCAAACGTATTGTATCCTTCAATAAGGCTGAAGTTATTTTTTGTTTACTAATAACTAACTTTACAATGAAAATTTTCAGACGGTCTGGTGACTTCGGATATTAATTAAAGATTGCCGTTGAAATTTTGGCAATTTCGTGCTCGTAGTTGGCTTTGAAGGACTGAAAGGGGGGTCGACGGCCAGAAAAGGTTGACAGTGTGTGCTAAATGGCTCTCGTAAATATGCATTACAGCCGCTTTGTCGCAAGATTGTTGCGGCCGGCTACCGTGGCACCGTGACTCGTGCCAATCTCGCCGCGACGACGCCTCGGAGGATCACGATTCATGCGGCGGGATCCTCTTTCGGATCGTTGTATGTATTTCAGGGAGAGGAACGCGACGCGAGAACGCGGACCGCTAATTAGACGACCGCGACCATTCGTGGGAACTCGATTTTCAACTGTGATTCCCTGTTGTTAGCACGTGCCGATTCTGGAAGCGTACAAGTAACAGAAACATACATTTTTGTTGCACAAACATAGGTAACTTGAATTTTTCTTTCGGATCAAGACGAGAGAGAAAACTATTTGGTGAGTGGTTGTTGAAGCAATCTGTTCGTTGCGTTATCATATTGAAGAACTGAAATTGGAGTACGCTATCAAGAGGTGAGCATAAACACGAAGTTCAGTGAACGATACATGGCACACTGTTGGTAATTGAATCCTCTCTGAATCATCCCCCTCGGAGAATTAGCCCTTTCCAACATTTTGGTAACAGATTGTATCGTGTTACCTCGAATCGATCGATAATGCCGATGAATATACGGATTTAATACAGTTGTAACTAAAGTAACTGCGATTTAATGTAGTGGAGACATTAATCATTGAATCTGGGGTCCATTTTGGCCCAGAGTTACAAACGTTTCATCTAAAGTCTATTTTTCCAGTCAGCTCTTTGCACTAGGTCCAATAAGAAGATCAACGTGGATCTCAAACGATTAGGTTCAAAAGTATATAAAATTGCTGAGCAAATATTTCAATGGATCTATGGATTGTAAAAATCGTCTGGCTGGTTCAATGGAGATCGATATCGCGTTGAAAATGACGAAGGAACGAAAAGAATGAAATGAATTGGCAGGTGGCATTCGAGCGGATACAGAAAACGTTTATTTTGCAAACAGATCCACGGTCTAGTAATAACTTTCTAATCGCGCGTGTTGCAACCGTGGAATGTGCATCGATAGATCGTGGCCGATCGAAACGAGTCGGATGGAATCGAATTGGAATAAAATCGAATCGAGCGGGTCCCCGAATCGCGCGGCCGAGGGAAGTTCAACGGCTGAAAAGAAATTCAATGCCAGAGACTTTAAGAATAGACAGAATTCAGAGGCTGCGCGCGGTCGTGCGCGCGCGCGATATTTAGAATTCGGGTTACGTGAATTATGTGCATCGTATTTAGGGCGTTTCGTGTTTAACTGCATTTATTTTGGGCGCTACCGCGCCGGGCCTCTACCTGTAAAAATCCCGCGAAGATGATGCGACCGTCCGCGCCACGCAACGTTTCACGCGAAACGTGTTTTGTCCTCGTTGAAGGAATCGATGATGATTCTAGTTTAAAAAATGTATTCGCTGTTGTGCAATTTTTGTATGAGGTGCGGTAGAGTACACGCAAATTTGTTTCTTTTTTCTTTTTAATAGAATCTTTTATTGTTTTTAAATTAAGAATAACTATAGTCAATCCTAGATTAAAGACTAAACTCTGAGGTCTCAGCAGTGATTTACTCTAACATCCACTGGAATATCGTGGATGGAAGATTCAGTGAACGCGACCTCAAAATATATTCGGTAGTTAAAAGATTGCGAAAATGTCCATGGGGGTCCTGAATGATGGTAGAAAGGATGCAGCCATCGATTCCGCGTTCCCCACCGCCCCGTTCAACAGACAGAAAAAGGACAATGGACGGCGGGTAGCAGATGGTGCTTATCCATCGAGGGTGGTTCCGTTCTCGGCGGCCAGCTTGAAACACAACTATGTCCGAATTTTCCTAGCGACCCAGGTGTGTCGCGCGATGATCTTTACAATGATCGATACTCGATTTCGCTCGAGAACATGTTATTCCGGCAACGGTTTACGTTACGCTGGCCGAAAATATGCCCGGATGATCGCGCCGAGCGGAAAACGCGACGCTCTACCGATCTATTTCCGTACGATATCGGCGGGGGCGAACGGAAACGTGGCGAACATTCATTCAGGAAACGATCCGCTGACATTTTACTATATACTTGGACACTCCGAACCGTCTCGGACCACCCGAGCACAATTCCGAGTCGCTGCTAGCTTGGATAGATCTGTGATCGTCACGCGCTTACGTCGGTGGTAGCAAATGTGATAAGTATTCTTATCGGAAACGAATAGCGTGTACATTTAATGTATTTAGCAGAGGGCAGAAGCCCTTTTTACATAAGTATTTACAAAGAAAAGAAAAAAAAACAGAAAGATAAACGACAGACAAAGAAAAAAAAATAATACTGGTACAATCGATAGGTATTATCATGTAATCCTGCGTGGTTGCATTTGAAAATTTTGATATTTTTATAATTTAAAATTATTATAATATATAATAATATAAATTTAGAAACCGGTGTGGGCGTTTCCACCGTTTCTCGGCGAATAGATCGGCCCATTAGAAACAATTTCGACGTGCGGAAAGCAGCACGTTTGTTTTGTCTTACGAAATCTAGCACATTGCTCTTTCTCGCCAAGAAGAATACACGCGCGCTATGCTTTGACGAAGAGTAGCATATTTCGGTATGTTACCACGAAAAGTAGCACGTTTCGCCTTCGGCCACGAAATGTAGAACACTTCGCAGCGAACGACCGGGATTTCATCAAATTGTTGAAACGAATCTTGACATACAGTACTGTGTAATCTATTACTTTTCTTTTCTATTGGAATTGAAGTATCAAATTCCCCATTAAAAGTATTGCACGCAAACAGGGCTGATTAGGATTTATATTTTATTATATATCATATATAAAAATTTATAATCCTGTATTATATTAACTTCTCGGCTACTCATCTTCTTATTAGCTCTTAAATGCAATTTTCTCGGAAAATCTAAAGAAGCACGCGCTAATGCTTTGCTAAATTCCATTTCGAGAAGATATCTACAAATACTGCAAGTTTCAAAAAAATCCGTGACCCATCAACCGTGGCTTCCCCTTGTAGGAGACCGGAAAAACCGCGCAAACGGGGTTGAAATTTCCAGATGCACCGTGCCAACACTTGTTGCACGTTGCTCGTCTTTCACTTGTAGCTTTCCAGGCGGCGCGCGTTCCCAACAATGAAACAATAATTTTCGCATAATTATCGCGCGACCTTTGCTAGAGCGCGGTCCCGTCTGAAAATAGAGGAGCGCGTGGGCGCCGTGCTGTTCTCCCGCAGCCGAAACGTAATCTTCGGGCTCGAGGAAGAGAGACGAAGCTTAATCATCGCATAACAATCGGCTTAGCATGAAGCGTGATGGCGAGCCGCGCGCGGCTCACCCGGTTCCAATCTGAGATCTGGCGCACAGCCTAAAACTCCTCTGCGAAAGGTTAACGATCTTGTTCGTGCCGTTCCGCGAGGATCGGATCGATAGAGGATCGAATCGCGATCGACGGACCAGACTACGCTCACTCGTCGCGATCCGCTCGACGAATCGACGCGAGGACGCCGAGCGAGAGCTGATTGCGAGTGGTGCCGTGCAATGGCGACGGACCACCTCTAAAAATACACCCGTGTCTTTTCTGCTCGAGCAGAACACGGTTCTGCGACACCGACGCTCGAAAAACTCCCGGCGATCGCGAACAATCCGCTCGAGAAATCGATCTGGAGGATCCAGATGATCCGGAAGGTCCGAAGGCAGCCCACGCGCGAATTACCTACCACTGCCGTTCGTCTAGATTCAATAAATCATAATTATATATATTAATGATATATTATATTATGTTTATATTATATATACAAGCATATATACATAAAAATAATAAGTAATAATATATACATTTGTATATAAATATTAAATATATTTGTCGATCAATGTTGTACACTCAGTTGCGATAAAAAGACCAATGGAAAATTAATTGAAATAAATTTCTTCAAGAGAATCAGCCTTGTTATTTTTCTTTTTAGGATAACGCATACTCTAGCCACTGTCGATGCTCGGTACGCTTGATGTCAACAATCTACAGGACTACAATTAGTCATTATTACAGTCATGCTACCCAGTGGCTTCTGGTTAGCCGCAGTTATTATGTGTGTCTGCAATGAGTCACAACTAAATCGTTAAAGTTAGAACATATTTATACTTGCGACCAAATGTATTTTTGCTACAACGTAATAAATATGAATGGAGAAGTTATTCCTATCTCTTGGGTCTAAATCAAGTTCTGTTCTTTCGTAACCGATATTTGGACAGCAAATGTGGATACAGAGGGTGTGCAACAGGAATACGAGCGAATCTGGACAGTAGAATACAAGTCACGATATATTCACGATGTAAGACGAATGTGTGCCACATGAAATTACGATGTTGATTTTCCCGTCTACGTAACAAGCTGGTCAGGGACAATCCAACTTGTTTAATTACGAATAAACGATTATCAACCATTCTCAGAGCTTCGGATCATGATTCTACTTTTCCTAGATACTAATACACGAAACCCGCCGAGTTCTTAGAAGTGATTTCAGAAAGGAAATCTCCGACTGTGTCACCAGATATGAAACATCAACGAGTCTTGTCTATGAGGCTCTTTTGGGACTCTGTTGAGTGCGAGAGCATTTAACCCCCACCTAAACAAAGAGTTTCGTATTGTGTATTATTATCGGTTATTAAAACAGGAAAAATATTAATGATTTCGGTGCAACTATGTTAATCTCTATGTTTCCTGTCTATCAATGGAATAAACAAATGGACATTGGTTATCAAAACGCATTGGAGTTTTGCTCCGACCTAATCTTTCCTTCGAAGATCAACTGACAAAATTCTCTATCGAGCGTGACTCATTTAGAAAACAGTCGACTGGATTTCCCTTTTCGAAAGTCTCCGGTTTCTTCGGATGCTTGTTCTTTCGAAGGAGGCCGAGAAAAGTAAAGAAACAAAGCTGCTCTCGCAGTTTCTCGATGGAGGAAACGCGATCGGGTGTGTTTGTTTCGCAGTGGACCACCCTGTATATCGGCTATTTATACGGTAACGCCGGTCGTCGCGACGCTCGGACGGAAACGACGAGGAAAGCGCATCGGCGACGTCGGATTCTCATGTCGGACCTTACGTTACGAGTCCTTGTGTAACCGCCGGGACTACATGCCTATTTACCAGGGAACGATAACGGCCGATAAGCCATTCCTCGGCCTTCGAACATGAATTTTCAACTGTTTCTAGATTAGTAGCTCGAGGACTCGATCACGCGAACACTCGTAACAATCGTTTAGTTTCGATTCGGTGTTTTGTTTTATTATAGAGCAACGCACATCATTCGCAGGTCTTTTATCCGATGCAACGAAACTCTTCTAGACGTTAAAAAAGAAGATGAGAATCGATGAACGCTTCGAAATGGTTACGATAAATTTCAGATGCTGCCACCGCCAATTAGAATTTGTTATCAGCCCGACAGCGATGCGCGCACAACAATGCACGCGATCGAAGTCCGGGATGATCTTTTCACGATCCGGAGAAGCGTTTCTAACGTGGTTTCTATTTAAAAAGGGATTAACGGCGGTGTCCACGGTTCGCCACCTCTGTCCGCCATTTTTGAAATGTTTCCCGCGTCACGGTGCCGCTCCGTACGACAAACGCAAGGACGTTTGAAACGCGGTTTTAGCTGAGCAAAAATTTCAAATGACAATCTTCGTTCAAAACAAAAATGTCCAGCAATCGGTTACAAGGAATTTTAATTACGTCAATAATCAGCCAGGATTTGTTATCGAATAAATTAGCTAGCCTTGAATAAATTCAATTTGGAAGAATATTAAATGGCATCCCAGCATCCTGCTCCCTAATTCGCGCAGGACGGCGAGCAAGGTATAATCATGAATAATTAGAAATATATAATGTTGCTCAGGTGGAACCGCGTGTGAAACCACCGGGCAACAACGGACGTGTTAACGATTCTGTTCCGGGAGTCAGGTATTTTTTTGAGAATACTTCGCGTGCGCCGGTTACTCGAAAATAGTCGGAGAAGCACGTGGCAGCAACGAGAAAGCTGGAGCGACGACAACACGGAAGGGGACGGGATCGATCGGCGAAAGGGGCGAGGGGCGGCGGCTGGTACAGATAGCCGCATCGCCGATAGATCTTTAAATAATTTTGTCGGTGCAACGAACGGTTCCCCGGAGAGCAATTCGAGGTCGTCGTGTTAGGTGAATCAGCCTGTATATGGGAAACGAAGCAGCCGACTAGTTCCGTACGGGACGGTTAACTGTACAATTTCTCGTAAAATCTCGGCCGCGCACGGCCGCGCGCGTCAAACATTCCAGAGAACGCGGCGATAGTCATTTTTCCACGGCCGATTCGGAACGGGTCGTGATCCACTAAATTTCTCGCGGGACCAGCCAGCTTTCCATTTTCTAGCTGTGCCTCGGCGCGGACTTACCGCCGATTGCCCTACGGGCCACTGGCCTGGCTCGGTCGACGATCGAGAGCAACAAGACCACGCCCACTCGAGGCTGTCAATGCAGCTGTTCTGCTAAACAATCATTTTATTTATTTCTTTAGCGGTATTTGCCCTGCAGCATCGCTCTGGGATGTACATGTCCACAGATTGCCCTACGGAGCAGTGTCCTGGCTCTGTCAACGATGGAGTGGAACTAGGCCACGCCCACTCAGGGGACTTTACACAGTGAAACAGCCAGATTTCGTCCTTCCACGCTATTTGTCTTTATCACAGGTGACTCAATTAGAATGTCTTATAATCATGCAAGCAGTCCGTCATCCGAGGGTTAAAAGAATTTTAGTCCTCAATAGCCGCAAGAGTAAAAAGTCAATTTCGTCCTCGTTTGCTCCGGGCATTTCAGAGCGCTCCTATCCCCATTGCCAAAGGCAATGAATAATTCACTGAGTTTTGCCTTTGGAAACATTTCCGATGTGACGCAACACCTTTGTCTATCGACTTTATCAGATAAAAATGAAGTTGATAAGAAGATTGTTCATAGTGCACCGAAAGTATACGATGTAAAGACGGAGCTGTGAAGTTCTCGATCATCGGATCGTTTCCGTTCGATTTTCTGGCGCTGAGGGAGTCTCGGGCCGAAACGCAGCCGGTTGCCAAATTTGCGGACGTTAATTACCCAGGGTCGTCGGAATCGCGCGCATTGTCATTGTAAACGTCGCGCGGCTAGACGCACCTTGGCCTGCTAGCGCGGACCAGGTTCCTCCGGGACTCTCAGGGACTCCCGAAGCAAGACAATGATCATGACATCGATACCGCTCTATTTCACGGAGTCGTGCACCGGTTAGAAGCGCGGAATATTTTCATCGCCGAACATGCACGCTGCGAAGACTGCGGAGGATCTATGGAGGATCTCCGGATCGATTCGTTTGGCCATCGGCGATCGAACGCCTCGGGACGATCGATCGGATTCGTTGTCCCTCTGGATCGTCGAGGTCGAGATCGATTCCTAGGAGCTCGAACTAAAAGCGTTGTACGTCACTGGAATGACTCAGTGCACGATTATTTTCGTCATAAAGTCTGAAAATACGATCTGAAGGGCTCCCGAACGGCGATCCGCGTAAACCGAGTCGGACCTGAGAGAGCCTTGAGCACATGCCAAAAATTAGGAAAACGTCGTCTTCAACGCGTACTTGAGGCTGCTCCACTTTATCAATTGACACCGCATTAATCTGACTACATACTTCGTTGTGTCCCGGTGATTACATCTCTCCTCCCCACTTTTCACTTTTTATCTGTCTCGCCATCTCTCTCTTTTCCTCATCGTGTTTAATCGTCGAGAGCCCTCCCCGTATCAAACGGTCTCGTATTACGTCGCCCCTGATTTCGTTTTGGAATTCTTCACGATCGTGCTTGACATCGAGAAACAATTCCAACGGAATATCGGAGAATATCGCACTATCATCCAGTTCAATCAAGAGAATCTCGCGATTGGATTGTGTTACGATTCATTGATGTATCATCCATTCCTGATAGCTCGTATCCTTTATAATTGAGAAAAAAGATTCGCGCCTGTAATTAGGCCGGCCGTAACGCTCGCGTGAAATTCCATTACCATCGCTACCGTATTTACCAAATTCGAAATTCCCCATCGATCGTAATCGCTACACCGAAAGTTTAAAATTAACCAACAAAATCACCCGCCTGTTTGACATATCCGATGAATCCGCGCCAGCGTGTTTGTCGCACGTCGTTAACGAAAATAATTGGTTTGTCGAGACAAAAATAAAAATATGCACCGGATCGAACCACGGATCGATCGTCGACGTGACTGAATTAAAACGAATTCTTAATTAAGGAATTAAAACTTTTTCAGACACAAAAATGTCTGGTAAATTATCGAACCGTGCGCCGAAAACACAAAATTTAATGTTAAAACGAACATCGTACTTTCACTATCCCGAATTCGCCGTGTACAAATATTAATTCGTGATAATTGGTATCGAAAAAAAAAATATGATTCGTGATAACGTTTGAAGAAAAAAGATGAAGAGTAACGATCGTGTTATCGAGTTTGATTTTCCCGGGTTTCTCCTGGTACGCTTACTATATTTACGCGTAAACCGTGTTGCATCAAACTGGCCAATTTATTTGATCAATGAGTCGCTCGATCGATCGTCCGCGATCATAAACATTCCCATAAATTGCGAACGGACAGAAAATTGGCGGAGTCATCTGAAAACTAACAAATGCTTGTTCTGGATCGTGATTTACCGCGGGGAAATAAATATGTCCGAAATTACGGAACGCTGTTCGGCAAGGTTACGCTAGATGAATTACGCCGACGAATAATTGAATCGATACGGACACTCGATGGATCGCGATTGAAAGAACGGTCGTGGGTCGTGTTTTGTCGAGGAGAGCTCGATTCGCGTGGAATTTCGCTTATCGAGTGCACGTATCGCGAATTGAAGCCGGTTGGTTCGATCGCGAGCGTAACGACGGAACGATTGCGATAATCGAATCGAAAGTTCTCGCCGGGGAGACAGAGCGAGGGAAGCGGAGACCGCACACGGTAAAAGCGTCGGTTACGAAATAAACACGTTGGATATCGTGACGATTCATCGGGTTACTCACCTTTTTCTGCTGTTTTTCCCAGGCAGGATCTAAAAGACCTTCCCTCTCCCATTCTTCCTCCGGCTCCATATATCCGTCCCCGTAAGCTTCCATGTCGTTCATCCTTCCGCGGATATCTCACGTTCCTTTAAACGCAAAACGAGTTTCCGTGTCACTTTTGTTTTTTTTATTTTAGTGGTAACTTAGATTTTCGGGTTTCGTATTTTCTATGGCAAGTTTCGCGAATGATCCCTACACACGGCTCACGGCGATCGGAAACATAACGACGACGTCTAATGTACCGACGATAAAAAGGGACAAAAGATTGTTCACGGTTGCAACGAGAAAGAGAATGGTAGAGAGACCGATGTAAAGGACAGTACGGGACCGTAGAACAAAAAGATATGCAAAATGATAGACTACGAGAGGATGACCGACTCTCTACGGGAGCACGTAGAATAGGTGTACGTTTTGTAATCGTGAAAACGTACCCGCTAAGCCCAGAAAACGTTCGGTTCGTGTCGTTCTTTCTCTCGCGCTGACCCCTCTGCCACGAGTCTGACACACGATTTGCTCGCCGGCGCACGAGCCCCCCTCCCACGCTCCCTCCCTCTCTGTCTCTCTTTCTCCTTTTCTTTTTCTTTCTCCCCTTCCTTCCCCCATCCTCTCTCTCTCTCCCTCTCTATCTATCTATCTCTCTCTCTCTCTTTGTAGGGTACCGTCCCGCACCCCGACCACCAACACCCTGTCGCCCACCCAAAGATCTCGTTCCCATGCAGCAGCTTCCGTGTCCAACCCCCGCGAACTTTTCGCGATCCGGTCAAGTATTTCGAATATGCGTAATTATCGCGTATGGATTCGTTCATCCGACCAACTCGATTCGTATTTTTCAAACTGCCGCGTATCAGAGATGTTCGATCGACGATCCGTCGACGAAAACAAGCGAATTACCGAATCGAATGTACAGCAGATACCCGCGAGTTTTTCGAGCAGCCGGGTTATTGTTATTCTCCGTTTGACCGTGGCTCCTTTTTCGCTAATCAACTGTTTGTCGCGTTCCGATCGACGCGTTAAAAATCTTCACTGCGAACAACGGCAAACACCGTCGTTCCTCGGATTCCTCCGACATCGAGCAACTCGACATCCGAACGTACCCAAGCACACCGTTCGAAACTAACCTCCGTTCCTCTTTCTAGAACGCGAATCCCGCGCAGCAGGCAGCCTCGGTGAATACCAAGATATCGAAAATAGTATCGAAGGCGACCAAGACACCTGATTCACCCACACACGGTAAAAATAGTACGGTAATTCGCGCGAAATCCCCAAAACAACGAGGGTAACTCCATTCCTCCGAGACTTCACGGACACTGGAGCATGAACGTTTTTCTACATAGAACGGCGACAATTGCGCTCCACGAAAATTGCGAACCCTTCACCTGACACTTGCATCTCCAGTGGATTATTCGAGCAGAGAACGCGTTTTTTTAGAACTTTCAGCGTTATTGTTAGTCTTAGAACTAGTGATGGGCACCATCGACAACTTCAACTATCGACTAATTACTATTTTAGTTGCTACATACTATCGAATATTTAGTCGATAGTTTTTAGTTGATTGAAATTTTGTTTTAGTGTCTCTCACAAATTATAATTTATCTTTTAATAATAATACAATGTTATTAATAATAATAATACAATGTTATTAATAATAATTATTATTAATGTTATTAATAATATTCAAAACTCCCGCCCATTAAAATTCAACCAATTTAGTCGATAGTTTAAAAAATCAGTCGACTGAAAATGGCTACTATCGATCCCATCACTACGTAGAACAATTCGAACGTGATCCTTGTCGATTGAGGTCGAAGTTTTTTTGACTCGAGTTCTTTGTGAATTAATTTTGAAGTAAAGAAATAACAGACTTCACGTTCTATCAGAGTTTATTTGAAACTGTAATAAGTCGTATCGAAAGATTCTTTCATGAGTTTAGTTACGCATCTGTTGTATCTGTACGATATTGAAATAAGAAGGTAAATTTGCTAGAAAGGACATTTTTTTATAGATTATTATTGATTGTTTACATCTACAACATAACAAAGATGATTGCAGTATCAGACATCGAATGCAACGTGATGCGATAAATTATGGTCTTTGACGTGTAAGTTGTTGATTTAATAAATAATTTAAAAACGTACTTTATTATAATTTCGAAATATCGAAGCTGTTTCAGAATTCGCTCGCAAAGAAATAGAGCGAAGTTCATCGATTAGTACACGTGTATACCAATGATGTCGCTGCACGTTGCAACTTCTAGACCATAAAATATATATTTATGAAGATGAGACTCTTTCATATCTCGAGAATCAATTTCCAGTGCGCATGCGTTCGTAAGAACATCCAACGCGCGTGCGTACAGAAGTTTAGTCAGGCGACATCTGTCAAAAATATTTATTTTGATATTTTAATTCCTGGATGTTTACAATAAAATAATATTTCTTTTAAACGTATAGGATATATTCAGTTACATACGCGGAATGGTAAAACTAATTTTTTTAAATAATGTTCAGTGTAGAACGAGCGTTCTACCACTTTGCTTTTCAAATATTGCCGCGCTGAACATCGTTTCGATTTCCTCATTGAGATGCGGCAACGTTGTGTGCACCTGGGATTCCAAGGTTATAATTTTTCAAACACGAATCTCAACAATCTTGTTTGTGTTTTCACTTCTTGTCACTTCTTGTACGCCATACGCCGTGTGATCGACCATTCTAATTTCATTTCTGTATTCGCGTTTGTGTACATATAAATATACATATATGTATAAGAATAGACGTGAATAGATCTGAAGCCTTAGCGATGGAATGTCCATGTTTATTATAATTTCTCAAATATATTTTCTATTACTTATTTGAAACAGTATAATTAAATATTTTACAGAATAGTTATACTTGAAACAGCACGTTCGGTAATTTTTTGATAGATCTTCTTTTTCCAAGCGAAATTCTTTCGAGAGAAGCCAAGTTTTATGAAATATGTGATATAGAATCGTTGTACAGCGGATTTTTGCAGAAAAAGTTAATCGGTAGGCGTTCGTCGAGCAAGATAACCGAAATAACCTAACCGGTGTGAAATGGCATCGTCGTTATCAGGTATGTCACAGTTTCTTTTCGTTACCTTTCTATATTCGTGACCTTATTTGGATACGCTCAATTTTATCCTATTTTTACAGCCTACTGGGTAAAATTTTTCAAGGGAGCCGGATTTCCCCAAGATGTTGCCACAAAACATGCTGTTGTATTCTCTAATAATCGCATAAAGCCAGACATGTTGCCAGACTTGGATAAGCCTAGTCTCAAAGAAATGGGAATAACTTTAATGGGAGATATGATCGCGATCTTGAGGTACGCCAAGAAAGTGGTCGAAGAAACAACATGCGAAAGGTTTCTCGTAGACACAGAAGATCCATCTACAAATCCGAAACCAGTTGTTAAAAAAGTGTTACCAAAAGCATCTGTAAAAACGGTAGCTTCCAAAATCAAATCGGATTCAGTAGTAACAAAAAAGATTATGAAAGTACCGACGAGTTCTGTAAAAAAAGGTTTGACCGCTGTCAAAAAACCAGTATCCACGTCCAGCGAGGTAATAACAGATTTTGTTAATCAAAAGAAACAGACGATTCTGAAAAGAAAATTAGACGAAAAAGAATACGACAGTAGCAACGAGGAGGATTGGAATGGGACAGTGAAAAAGGTCAAATCAATGGACAGTAAGGATAATAAAGTAGGCTATACGATAATACTTCCGAAGGGTTCAACATCTAGAAGTCAACAGATCCTTAAGAAGTCTTCAGAACAGAAGAGAACTGTCTTTGATAGACTAGGAGATAGTTCTGTAACTAGTACAACAAATCTAGCAGAGACATCGCCAGTATTCAATATCACTGGTGTAGGGAAAGATGTTTTGAAAAGATCTGTGAGCGTTTTCAAACGACTAGGAGACAAAGATGCCGAGAAGGACAGTGCAATGCATTCAGGTATACTGAAGAATGGAACAATTAGTTCAGGAATATTAAAACCAAAAAGTATTAGTAGAAGAACCTCTATAATCACGACAAATAAAACACTATCAAAAACCATGGGGACAATGAGAGCTGATCAAGAGGCTACAAGAAAAACTCTATCTAGCAATACATCTCAAGTAGTAAAACCAACTAAAAAAATTACGTTTAATAACACATCCCCAAATACCGTTAGATCCACAAAATCTAGCGTTACATCTGGAAAATTGGGTAAATATTATGGTTTTGATTATTTTGCGCCATAACTGTTTCTCTAGATTTAACGAGTAATGATTCTACAGCTTCTGAACGACTGACTTTGATACCAGCAAAAGCACGTTTGGGAACAGTGAAGACGAGTAGTCCGAAACAAGTTACTTTTGACAGAACTACAACAGTGGCGCACGTGAAGAAACCGGATGTCTTTAGTCGCCTTGGAATTTGAATACTACGAATTCCTTCTATTAACAAGTAATTAAGTAACAGTCTCGCGACAAAGATCTTTTTGTACAAAGTTAACTAGTTTCCTACTGCATATACTGTAGAAATATAAGAGATAATTACTATTATTGGACGGTGTTAATTAAAGAACATAACATTAAACATAAAAACGCTTTCAGGAATTTCATTATTTCCCAATAAACATTTATAGATACATACGTTCGTTTGAAAACATAAATATATTTAATATAGAAATGCGATCATTATTTTACATTCTCGTGGATGTATAAAAATAATGTTTGAAATGCTGTTAGCAAAACAAAATATTTAACACATGCTTCGATTAATATGGGGTACAGACATATTTTAGTTACAAAAGGATATAAGTATCAATACATTGTTTATTGTTAGTAAACAATCTTTTTTATACAAAATAGTTCATGTGTAAATTAAATTTGATTTGTACGCAGAGACAATCGTAAGTTTCAAAGATCTATTCCTACAGATACATAAGTTCGAAATAAATGTACCTAATCGTCAACATTTGCTTATGTGTTATTACATATAGAAACGATCTTTCCCTTTTGTATTACAGAAAAATAAAAAAAAACATATTACATATGCTATAACAAAGTGCTAATTCGTTTACACTTCTTTTCCCTGAATAACAAAAGCGTATTCTGGAACGTCTCTACATAAATTTTCTAAAGAAACAAATGTTCATGAAATCTTAAAGATTTAAAAGTTCTGGCATTACAAGAGCGCTTTCGACAGGTCTACTTTTTTCAAGTAGAAGTAGATTTCGTTTAACATTCAGATTTTACTCTGAACTAGCATGATATACTTGATCAGTGGATGGAATGTTGTTCCATATTGGCAGCTATATCCTTAAAATGCAGCTGAAACTGAACCATTGAAGAAATGTTTGCAATACAGTTTTTCACGCAGTGCGGTCATTATACCGTTTCAATAAAGAATACTGGTACGTGTCTACTCAACCTGCTCGTTAACGTATGTATTAAATTCGTATAAAAGAAGGGGGTGATCGTGATTCCATGTGCATTTCCCATAAGAAGCTCATTGCATTCACTCCAATCTAATACTCTACGTCGTTAAACCAAGCGCATCAGGAATGCCAGACGTGCTAAATGAAACAAAAATATTGCATGTTTTATACATATATATTGGGTGTATACGTGTGTGATTCAATAAATATAATTATTTTCTTTTCTTAATCAAAGTTATGTGTTGCCCACCTTTTCGCATCATCCTTGCTAGTAAACTTGAATGCCAATGTAATTATCCTGGAAAAAGTAAACAGTTACAGTTTCAGGGGAAAAGAAGTGGCTCGCTGCTTATGGTAAATCAAGTAACTAGCAGTTCTTCAGCATGTTAGCGACTACAACTAAATATAATAAAATCTTACAAAAAGAACTCGTATCTCGTTCGATATCATCGCTAATGAATATCAGCGATACAGCCTATTGCAAGAGGTAGTATTATACAATTACATGTGAACAATTATGATTATTAAAAACATTACCCAGATAATGAATCTCATACTTATAAAATAGTTATATACATGTTGGCATACATACATATATATACATATTAATATATGTATGTGTTAATATATATATATGTGCATCCATGTGTCAGCATATAGTGCATATATATATATATATATACATATACACATGTATGTAACATGAATACTAGTTAACGCAACTTTCGCTCCATAAGGATAATAGTCTTGTGTTGTTGTAAGAATTGGGTAGACCTAGATGGCGATATATATCTTCTTGATATACCTGAAAATACAGAGAATATCTACTACCATTACATACCGTTCGTGTGCACATATATACATATTCATTCTTTAACATTCTATGAAATGTCTATACTAAGGAACTTTATGTAATACATTGTTCTATTCTTCTTTTATGCTCGTTACTCCACTGATCAAGAAATACTTTTATGCTTCTCTGTAAAATATCTGGTCCCTTTTATATGGGACCCGTCAGAGGATGAGCTTATATCACGATCGATTCCCCCTTCAATTTGATCCAGAGTTCTTACTGTTCAAGTGACATATGGAACAAAATTCCAAAGATACTTTGTCCGAGTTTAAGTGCAGGCATATTCCTGTACTATCTAAAGTTTGAGCTGTTTCCTCTTCTGGAAAAAGGTTGGATGTATCGTTTAAACTGTCCACTGGGTTCATCATTTCGTCGCATTTAGGCAGATCTTCGAATATGTCCATGTTGAAGGTAGACAATTGATCGAACTCAAGCCCGATAGTGTCATCCTTTTTCACATGAATATTAGGAAAGTCTACGTGAGTAATTGGCAATAGATTATCCAAATCATCTGTATTTTCCATGAAACTATCTCCCGATATGGAATCTGTTGTAGAAGTTATTATGTTAATTGGGTCCTTGTTTCTTGGACTGTTCTTGACGTTAACTGTAGGATTATTGAAAACAGCATAAGTATGATCGAAATAATAGGCTGGTGTGATTTCATAAAAATTATAATCCTTACATGCGGTTTGCTTCTTGGCATTAATACGAGACTCGCTCACTTGGCTTTTGGTAGTACTTTCTTCCATTAATATGTCATTGTTGACAAACATGTTATTACTTTCGGCATTTAATAGACTCTCCTTTGTGTTTGCGTAACACGTACACTTGCGTCGGGTCTCTGTCTCTACCGGATACTCGGTAGTATGATTCGGATATAACAGATTACCATTTTTTACCGTACTCATTTTACGGAGACCCTCGTTAATGGTCTTGAGCAACGCCGTGATACTTGTGTTATTGTTCAGAACATTTCTGAGATACGCCACCTCGCTTGTCAATCTTTTAATATCGATACCTTGTTTTCTCACGGCGTTCACCAAATTTTTATTCTCCTGTTGATAAAACGATAGCTTGCTTTCCATTTTCTCCAGGTACGCTTTCTTTCGGAGCCTGTTCTCGCGAGCCATCAGAGCGTTTCGGTTCAAGCAGGGCCGCTTCGAGGGTCCCCTGCCCCGTTTTCGTGGTTCGGAAACAGTTTCATTCTCAGACAGAACAGCTTGCCGTGTGTTTTTCCGAGAATCCCTTAATCTCATGTTGCACTTCGGCTCATACGTGTCATCATCCTCCTCCGAGGAACTGTCCCATTTGACATTTGTCCCTCCTCGAGCTTTCCCAGACATTGTCGCAGGAATGTGCGCAACGTTTAGACTCCCGAAACAACAACGTGTGTTGCTTTTTTCACTGGCAAATAAATTGCACTTTCACGCTCTGGCTAACTGATATATTCCACTATCAACAACCTCAATACATACGCAATTTTTCTATCCAATTACGATCACCCCGAAATATGCGTATTGAAAGCAGTCAGGAAAATTAAGCCTTTGGTTACACATCTCTCTCTAGATGGGACTACGAGTATACAAGGCTCCAATGGATAAGAAACTTCGACTTCTATATATACAAGACAATTTTCCAATCTTTCATTCACTGAAATGTTCTTTATCTTTTTAATATAAGTGAACGGGTGGAGTTCCACAGAATCAGTTCCTAAAATGCGTAGATTTGTTCAACGTGAACACAGTTTTCTATCATTTCAAATATCGCGCTCTTTCCAACGTTTCGAATTTCCTCAACGTGAACTTTTTAGAGCTAAATGTTGATAGGAGTCTCGCCTCTATAGAAACTGTTATTGTCGAAGGTCTGCGCAGTGCCGGATGTGCAACGGGCGTGGTGGGGGTAGAAAACGTGACGGCATAGAAGTGGCGAAATGCGACGTTGTCGAGGTACAACCGCGCATGCGTCCGTGATGTTAAAGAGAACCATAGGAGGGGATTTCGCCCGAAGGAGAAGGGAAAAAGAGATCGTCCGTGAGCGTGTAACAAAGAGAGAGCCAAGGGGAAGATTTACGGGTGCAACGGAGAAGAGTATATGGTGGTGGTGGTGAGACCAGTTATATTTTTATTGTCGACTGGCATATTTCGCGAAGCTGGTCTCGCAACGAATGCGTGTTTGACGTATCGTGGAACGAACGTAAAGAGATGCCTGAAAATGTCGGGTAAAAGTGAAACTCGGTGATCCAGGCTGGACGGAAGCAGACAGTGAAGGGAAGTGAATTCGGTGGAATTTTATTCCGCGCGTTTATCTATCGAGAAGGTCACGACCATTCGCGGAAACCGTTGCGTTGGTGGCTGGTTTTAATTGAAAGCGGGGGAATCTCGGTGAAGCTCACGGATCGTGCACAGGTCAGCGCGTTACGGTGCGCGATACGAACGGGAAAAGAGAACGCGTAAGTACTACGAGAGTTACGTCGACCAAGGGAACGCGTGTACGCTGGAAATCTTGCGAGAAACATCGACGAGTGGATCTCACGGGTGCGTCCACGAGACGAAATTTCGCGCACGGACCGAGTGTACCCGTTGTTATTGTTGTGCATATATTGATTTTCAAGAAGCGACTCGTGTACCCGTTCGACGTTTCTTCTGTGTCACGGGAAAACACGTTAGACTCGGTTCGCACGGTTTTTCTCTCCCCCTCCGTTCACCGTCGCTAAAATGGTTTCGTAGGACGCCCTCGATTTATCTTGATACCTAATTTGTTGTTGTTTATCATATCGCAACCACTGGCTTTTCCTTAGATCGAAATATGACTAGCACCATGGCAACAGAACCGTCTACTATCGTCAAGTTCTTGGTGGACGGAATGACAACCACCACTGTCACCACGTTCCCCAAGGAAGAAGAAGCAGCGCCGATATTTTTGCAGACTAAAGCTGCTCAAATCATCGCTGGCACGTCTGTTTGGTTCGCTCTGTTCATAACGTGTCAACAGGTACATCAAAACAATACAGTACATGTCAGAAATACACAACACATCAATATTTCGATATCTTGACAGTTTACGAAATAGTTTTTGCCAATACGATGTTTCAGGTTAATTTATTTTACAGTTTAAAGAACTGTCGCGATAAAAACAATGAGGTCCTAGATTTCTAGCATTCCATCTGTATATTGTTATCAATTTTTTATCATTCCCATTATCTTGCCAGCACTGTTATTTATTCTTAGGGCCGACATCTTTAGATAGCAGTTTTTTTGTATATTTTTAATTATAATTTCCAATTTTAATCAATTCATAGATAATGAAAAGTGCAATTTGCTTATATGAAAAATTTATGATCGGACTGCAGATGTTTGTCAAAATAAAAATTATCCAAATCAGTTGTAAAAAACAGAAATCCAGTAAAAATGTATTGTTTCGGTATTTTTGTAGATTTTCCAGCACCTGAGGTGGTATACCAATCCAGCAGAACAGAGATGGATAGTGAGGATTCTGTTTATAGTCCCAATATATGCGACACACTCTTGGGTCTCTCTAGTATTTTTTAACAGTGAAAGTTATTACGTTTATTTCTTCACTGTACGAGACTGTTACGAAGCATTTGTTATATATAACTTTTTGTCTTTATGCTACGAGTACCTGGGAGGTGAAGGAAACATTATGTCCGAGATACGGGGCAAACCAATTCGTTCCAATTGCCTATATGGAACATGTTGCCTAGTTGGGAAAACATATACTATTGGCTTTCTTAGATTTTGCAAGCAAGCCACCTTGCAATTTTGCTTGGTGAAACCGGTGATGGCATTTGTCATCATATTCCTTCAAGCATTTGGACATTACAGAGATGGGGATTGGTCACCGGATGGGGGCTATATTTATATAACTATAATTTACAATATCAGCGTGTCCCTTGCGCTTTACGGACTTTTCCTCTTCTACTTTGCTACAAGAGACCTGTTGACGCCGTTCGAGCCTGTTTTAAAATTTTGTACCGTCAAGAGCGTTATCTTCCTCTCGTTCTGGCAAGGTAATATTCCGAATTCTCCGAGATTTTTCAATGTCCCTCGATCGCGAACTAATTTCTATTTTTTCAGGAGTTTTGCTGGCTATTCTCGAGAAAGCCAATGTAATTTCGCCTATTACCTTAGGCCAGTCGACCAGCGCGGGCACAGTATCCGCTGGTTACCAAAATTTTTTGATTTGCATTGAAATGTTGTTCGCCGCTATAGCTCTGCGTTACGCGTTTCCTTACCAAGTATATTCGGCTGGTTGTGTAACGGATTCGAGAGGAAGAAGCGTAACAATGCAGAGTATTAGCAGCAGTCTAAAGGTATGAAAGGTTCGATTAGTTGTATTCAAAATCGAAAAGAATTTATTCATTTTAATACGATTTCTTCCGTAGGAAACTATGAATCCAAAAGACATAATGACTGATGCCATTCACAATTTCCATCCACAGTATCAACAGTACACCCAGTACAGTTCTGGTATGTATGATTAACTTTCTTTGCAAGATGTCTGTTTTAATGAATATTGCCTTTGAGATTCTTTTCGATACTTTATGTTTCTTAATCGGTATATTTTCATATAGCATGACGTAGCGAATGATAAAATCTAAAATCATCTATATTTCATTTTGTACATTTGTAAATTATTTTTTTCTTTGAATTTCTTTATACTCTGCAAATATTGATTGAAGAGAGACAGGAAGATTGAATCTAACATTTAACAACTCTTACGAATGTTTCATCCGAATTTAAACGAAGTAAACGATTTCGAATGTAGTTCACTGCTGACTACTGTAGTCCTGATTTAAAAGATTGCCGATACTTACGAATAAACGAGGAAAGTTGCGACGAGGCGACTCTATAAAAGAAAAGATTTATTTCTACTGTAATATCAGTTTACACGTGTGCCAATTAGGGATAAATTCTTTGAAGGCACTTCCTTTTTATTATTTTTCAGACGTTAATACCAACTTGCCGTATGAAAAACTATGAGAGTGCGAGGGATCAGTTTTTTAATTACAAGAAATTGGACGTCAGGCATTTATACAGTTTAAACGAAGATTGAAAAATTCTTAACGCTCTAACTATAGTTTCTTAAAACTAATATTACAGATTTACTTGATGTTTTAAGTTCGAATGAAGTTGCAGGGTGGGCAAAGAGTTCTCTGCTCAAATTATGATTTAAGGTTTATATTAAAAATCCTGTATACGTATATACTTATATGCATACACACATACATATAATACATATAATACATAAGCATACGATTTCTTCATCTTGCAATTAACGAAATCTACTGTACAATAGAAATTAAGCACTTAACCACAGGAGCACTTAGAGTACAGTGTAATTTTATAAGAAAATTTTGCTTCTTTTTTAATAAACGCAAAAGACAAATAACAATGACGGCAGTATATTGCAATTAGATATCATTTTAAACGAAGACAAAGAGTAATCGAAGAAATATAGTATTATTTTGTAATGCCTTGATTTGTACTTTTGAAAGATGAATTGGCATGCGAACATGATTGCTCGTGTTGAATTTAGTATTACTCATTTAGTATTATATTTTTCATTCTGTTTATTATTTATGCCTTTCCGATGATTTCTGCCAGAATTCGAAAATTCAACTTACCATTCTATTGCATATGCATGTTCGTTTGGTAGCATTGTGTTACGCGTACGTTCATTGTAATGATGTTATGAGAATAAAAAAAATGATGTAGTATGTCACGCAGTGTGTACACAAAAATTTTGTCCGATTGCATACGACAAAAAATAAAAAAGAAAAGAAAGAAAGACAAAAAGACATTGTGCATATAATCTCGTGCATTGATGCATCCTAGAGAGACAGGATAAATTCACGCATGATTGTTTTGCTAATTCGCTGAGTGATCGATGTATCCATTAGTCACGGTTTTTGCCGGCGATAATACATACATGATGTAATGTAACAATCAGGAGCACCCAAAGGACAACGTGGTATGCGGATATCCAGCTTTGATCCAGACGATCCACAGAATATGCCAATTCCGCCGCCGCAAAGACGACACACTTCTCACCAACGTGTTGCGACTATCTCGCAAAATTATAACGAGAAAACCATGCTGTTGAGCAGCGACGATGAGTTCCAATAATTTTCACAGAGATGAGAAAAGAAGTGAAACGGAGAAAAAAAGAAAGAGAAACGGAACTGAGAATCGCATTTACAACAGAGAAAAACTGAAAGAAAACCGAATGCGACCGCGCCACACTCTCTCTCACGTTGGACTTTCGTGAAATTACATAAATGAATCCGGTCTCGAGAAAACGCAACATACATCATTGAAAATTGATTGTACATCATTAGGTAGGAACTTAACTCGCTCACGATAAAAACAAAACAGCAGATAGATAAAAGTGAAAGAAAGAAATTGTGCGTGATGTGAAGGGAAACGATTCCATCATGCTGTAATAGTTCCATAATCCATGTTAATATATGTATTACGTTACATCATGTAAACATAGCATAGAAGATATTTATTTTAATATGCTGAACATATTTAAGGCAGTCTTACCTATAGAGGTGGCTCTACTATGATAATACAAACTATTCTTTGTTTCACGGAACGGTTTACGTTTCTTAAAGGGGGAGGATTGTACAGTACTTAAATATCTGAATACTCACAAATATGTTGCCGCATTATTTACCGTAGTTAATTGATATTTTTACACTCTGATCCAACATCGTGTATACGTTTTTACATCGATTATTCCCAGTCTGAACGGAGATCAATGTAATTTCGCCGACGGAGAACACTAATTTTCATTGAGATATACATTTGGGAAAGATACTTATGATTCTTGCACGCGTCCGAGGAAAAAAAATTATATATATATACATAAATATATATCTGAGCCACAAAAAATCTTTGCGTCCTAGATTAAAGAATTAATGAGTGTATATATCGTTACAATAGAATGTATTTAATAATGCAAAAATTAAAGATTTTTTCTTCAATGTATTTATTTTATTTGAATATATAAGTATTTGATGTTCGATGTTCTATGCTTTATCTCTTCCGTTGAACGGTCTCCAAGGAACGAGATCGGCTTCGATCGTTAATTCAACTTTATTTTCTGTACAATAAAATATTTCTGTAAACATAAATTATATTTGTGGAACGAATACATTATTCTGTTCCACGGGATAACAATAAAGTTCTTTTGTTAAAAGTAAATCGCTATACTTTGTACTATTAATTATTAGCATCTTACTAGTTACATTCTGACTTTATCTTATTAATAGAAACACATAGCAAAAAACGTGACAGCCCAATTCAATCAGAATTTGCGAATGAATTCAACAAAATGTCAAGTCTCATTTTATTTCTAAAACAAAAGCGTTATCTATCATTACACGTTAGATCCATCGAATTGGTACAACTATCAGTGAAAAAATAACTTAGCATTATATCAACAGCCTTTCTTTTGGCGGAAAAATATATATATAAATATATATACTAGTACGTATATGTATACATATATCGATATACGCTCGTCGATATATATATATATGTAAACATAACTAATATTTCTTGTCGCAATACAATAATACAGAAAATTACAAAGTATGTGATGTACTCGTGGTTTCGTTTCTTTTACCAACCAAACCAGTACGTATGTCTATTTGTTACAACTTTCTTCCAGCCGTGCCACGGTGATTTTAAATCTTGTTCCACTGACACTCTGGGTTTGTCGGGCGATTCTCTTTCTTTGTGATCGTTGCTAGAACCACAACCCTCCGTTTTCAACGGTTTACGTTTGGCGCAGTTATTATCCTCGTCCTCAATATCCTGATATTGCAACTCGTCGTCCATGTACACCACAGTATCATTCTCCTCGTTGGTGTACTTATTGTACTTCTCGGCAACATTTTGTCTCAGCACTTTGCTGCTTAACGTTCCCGAGGTGCCTTCTTTACTTTGATTAGCGTCGCTCTTCGTGACTTCGTTAGGAGGTATCGGTTTAAACCCTATCGACCTGAGACGAGCAATCTTTAAGTCGCTGTCCAAAGCGTTAACAGGTACAAATGCGGACACTCGTTTCATCGAGCCTTTATTCTGTTCCCTTATCTTCAAAATATTGTTACTCGTCGACGTATTGCATACAGGTTCTACACATTTATACCTTTTCTTCTCGTTATCTGTTCTGGCGGCTTCGCATGTTTCAGATTTCACATCTTTGTTCTCGCCGTATTTTATCTTGATAAAAGTGTAGTTGCGATTACCCTTCTGGCCGAAGTCATGCAACTTCAGGTTCCTCATCAACGGTTCCTTGATGAGCGAACACTGCGTAACCGCATCCGTTTTACAGGGTTTGGAAACTTCGTCCGCCGTTTCCTCGGATTTAGCGATTTTCAGTTTCGTTGGAATTGGATCGATCAATTTCCTCTTCCGGCTAACGGCCATAGATGGTTCGCTAGTTTTTACAATCTTTGATTTCTTGTTGTCACCTCTCACGGTGACATTATTATTATTATTATTATTTACAATGTTATCGTCGACGTCGTGTTTGTTTAGTTTTCCAGGTACAGTAAGATTCTTGTGTATCCTATTCTCTTTCAACACCTCGGATTTTTGAATATCAATCGCCGACTTATCCCTGATGCGTTTACAGCTTTCGATTTTACTCAGTTTGCCGCGAGTTTTGAAAGTAGCCGGTTGCTCGGATATCTCGGGATTAATTTGACATTTGTTTAACGTACAGATCCCACTACCGAATCGTTCGCACGAATGCTTCGAGTAGGTGTTGCTGATACACCGTAGTCGTCTGTTCCGCGGTCCACGTACTTTTGGACCAATTTTCGCGTCTATTAATAAATTCGCAATCTCTCGTCTCTGTTTCTTGTTTATGTGCTTCTTCATCGGCGACTTGATCGGTTTCACCGTTCTCAAACGCATCCTCATCTCGTTCCTGGTTCCCATGTTCTTCTTCGTACTCTTGGGCGACTCCTGCAGACAATTAATCTTCTTCTGTTTCGCGATTTTACTTTTCGCATGCTTGCTGTGACCATTCGAATGCAAAGTGTCCTCCTGCTCTTCCTCCACTTCTGATGTATTCGAACCGTTACATGCGTTAAAATCCATCCCACTTTGCTCTAAAATGCTGGAAGATTGTACAGGCCTCTTCTGCAAGTCTCCGTTCATCATCTTTCTAGATAATCTTTTGTGCCGCCTGAACTTATAATACCTTGACGTGGGTGAATCGTCCGAGCTGCTCTTCTCTGGCTTCGTTTCTTCCATAACATCTTTCTGCGTTATAATTTTACTCTTGCTCTCGGGTTGAACTATAGACAAGTCGCGCGTTTTCAATGCCGCGGACTGTTCCGTTGTTAATCCTATCATGTTACCCATGAGCAGTTTTGATAAAGGATGACACTTGATGTTGATCAAGCGCAGAATTTTATCTGGCGTCAATGTGTCCAAGGAATCGAGCGATTTCAACGCCTGCGACTCTTTCGCATTGTCATCACTGTACAAAGACTTTGTCAAATTTAATATATCACTGGTCTCATCGGACGAACTGATCTCTAGTACCTCTTTCGAATCATTCATCGCCTCTGCGCGCGTCTCGCCTACATTGCTATCACGTTTATGACAAGAATTTAAATTTACATTCGTGGGACTACAGCGCATCGCTGTGCTCGTATCTTTAGTTAACTTTACTTTCAGCGTATCCGACTTTACCGTACTAGGCGGAATATAATTCACACGCTCGTGAAATTCATTCGCTCCAATCGTTTGTACCTTTTTATCTGGACTACTGTTTTTCTCCTTGCTAGATGAACTTACGGTTTCCGCTTGTAGATTAGCTCTGGGTAGATTAAGCGGTTGAACAGTTCTACAGAACGTCGGTACAGCATTCCTCTTGACGTCGTGTTGCGCGTTAGGCGACGAATCGTAAAGCCCAGTACGTATCGAAATGTTTGTGTTGTGCGCCTTGGATCCTTGCATACTCATATGAGTTAGCGACTTGTTCTCGGACATGACGGACGTGCTGGCTACATTCAACGTACACTCCCCGTTCCCTTTCTTAAACACGTGTCGTGTTACTATTGCACTTTCAGATGTACCTCGTTCCTTCTCGTCGAACTTTTTGCTCTCGAAATTCGGGGACTGCATAGATGATCCGCCTGCCCTGTCGTGTTTCCCCTTTTGTGCTTGTTCAGAACTGTGCAGGTATTTTCTAAACTCGTACGGGCTCGAAGAGAAGCTCTCGCAGTGGTTTTGAAGAGACACAGTTGTCGAAGGACACTGCTTGATGTTCCAGAATGGCGGATCTTGATTGGTTAAACGTAACAAAGCGAACTTGTAATATTTCGTAGCATTCGAATCCATGCCTATCCAAACATTTGCCACAATATACAGACCGTCGTATCTGTAACCAGTTTTCGGGGCAAATTCGTTGAACAGATTGTAACTCCTGATTAATCTCACTGGTATTTGACTCTCGTAGTTTTTGATCAACGGATCCGCGTCAGACTTCCCATCGAAATACCTCAGACCCGTAAGAGTGAGAAAATCACCGAGATCGATATCCTCATGGGAATTAATGTTGGTCGTGCAAAACGAGGTGACCCCGAACGGTCCGATTTGGGCATTCTTGTCGAAAGGAACGTGAACACGGTCCCGGGAACAGTCCATGCGGATACCCCACCAAGAGCAAGGTGGAAACTCTGGGATCTGTCCGTACGTATAATTCGAAACCTAAGGAGAAAGAAGAATACAGATACTGGTTCGTGCAAGAACAAAAAACAAAACGATTAGATCTTACGTGTTTGTTATTCCAAGAAGTTCCTGGTACATCTTCATTGGATACTTTTAGCTGACAGTTAGCGTTAAGTTTGCTAAACAATTTTTCCAGATCTTCCCTGGATTTCGCGTCCATCTAAAACATTGATCGTAGATTTATGGTTTGTTTTCACGTATGTACACTCAAAAGATACAACACTCACATGATGCCTGCGGCAAGTTCCATGTAGCATTTTCTCGTTCTCTTGTATAGTGTTCGCGCAGAGGACCAATGAACTATTGTTGTTTTTCGCCATTTTACAATAAAAGTGTATTTGTATAATAGGCAATAAGCATAGGCATTAACATTACACACGTAAACAGCGAATCATAATTATGTTGTCTGCTTTTGTGGCGCGACCAAAATTCTTGAAGGCACGTCGATTACTTCGACTGGAACACCTGCATACCCTCCCTTCGATTACTCTACACTGTTCGAAGCTTTAAAGCTCGAACAGATCCACGTGTTCCAACTTGTTTCGGAACCGATATTTTTTCCTCATTATCGTACGTAAATTAGACACGGGATGAGTCGCTTCGAAAACAAATATGGCGTGCTACTTTTATTTTGTCTCGTGTGTCCGCTACAACGCATCGATCACGTATAACGTAGTGCATTTTCGAACGAGTGTCGTTCCTCAATTGTTCAGATTTTCCATTGTTTTCGTTACAATTGTAGAAAGACTAGTAAAATAATTGAACCACGAACGATGCGAACAAAATATTTCAGATCGAATCTACACTTTGGTGCGCATCGTGGTACCGCTATACCTCGTATGTGGTGGTACTATCTGCACGAGCGAATCATTCGAGGGGAAATAGGGGAATACCGTGAGAATTTCTCCCACCTAGATACCACAGAATATACTATACTACTATGCACATAGCTCTGCGACTCTATATCGCACGGTATAATTCATGACGAAGTAATCGTGTGGACAGGGACAGTTGCCCGGAAAATGCAACTTGTAAATCCGTAGAGCTACGATGTTTTTAAAAAATGCAAGGATAATCTCGTTCTACGGGAAAAGAGCTATATTGTCCAGCAGTTCTGTCTCGAAAATTCCAAAACGCAATAGTTATTTAGTACTGTACGTATTGTCACGAGTATACCCATTCCAAATAGGGGTTATTTCGTAGAACCTGTCCATTACTCCAATTATTATATTTTATCCCAGTACCTCGAATATATAAAAACAATTCCTTCATGTTCGAATGTAGCGTTCCAGAAATCGGAGATGATTTGCCAGGGAAAGATCCGTTGTTGAAAGAGGATAAAACTCCGGAGTTCAATACCATCACCGTAGAGAAATGTATAGCAGCTATCGGTAAACAAGCGTTGGATTTCGAGAATGAAGTGAAATCCTTAGGGGAGGATCTGAAAAGTAATGTTATTCGAATATTTTCCAACATCTTTCGGTGCCAACAGCTCTTGTTGCATAATAAACAAATTTTCTTTCAGACGAGGAGACTGTAACTGTAGAGAGTCTGTTCAAAAATGTGTTGGATCCTATAGAACAATTATACGCGTCCCTGTATATTACATGGGGCATTTCAAAAATACTATATCTCGGTAACCAGAGCGTAATGCCCACAGAATGTTATATAGGTATTCACGAACGTGCCAAGAGAGCTTTAGCTAGTCAAAATGTAAACGTGCCGATTTACGAGGCATGCCAAAGCATTGTAAACGATACAAATATTAAGTTAAGCTCCCAGCAAAGAATGGTTCTGAATAAGATCATATTGGAGGGTAAGCTGAATGGATTAGAACTGGGCAGTAGAGACAGAGATATACTCTCAGAGTTGACATACGCGCTACTCAGAAAGATAAAAGAATATTCACAAAAGTTGCGGGTTGGTAAACAGTTACAACTTTACAACACTAATTGTAGACAGTGTTTTTATGTTAAGCATCATAATGTATTAAAGTAACATAATACAAATACCGATGTGCTCGTTTGTAGGTGGCAACCAGTCAGTTTAAATTTGTAATAAAAGATGCTTCGACTGTGAAAGACTTTCCAGAAGAGCTTCTAAAGTCTATGGTAACAGATGACGCGCAATACACTGTTGGTCCTTGGACAGCAACGTTAAATCCTGCTATTATGAAACCATTCATGGGTATAATAATATAATAAATATATTTTCAATATTAGCGATAGAGAGATTTTCCGATTATCTCTTTGCTAAATTAACATTTTTAATTATGTTTATTATTGCACGCTAACTAGAATATTGTCCCGACCATTCATTAAGATGGAAAGTTTGGGAAGCAGATGTTACCAAAGCATCGGTATTGCAAGATAGATCAGTACAAACTAGTACTGTGCTGGAAGAGATTCGGTATCAAAGGAAGAGAAGGGCACAATTACTAGGATATAAAACATACGTCGATTTAAGTATGGAAACGAAAATGGCTGGAAATGTAGAGAATGTTTATCATACGTTAGATACTTTATTGGAAACAGGTAAAATTTTCGTGGTCGTCAATGGAAACTGATGAAAAAACAATGTTCGAATCTTTCTGTTGCACACAGCTCGTCGTGTCCAAGAAATCGAAATCAAGGAATTAACTGCATTTACAAAAGAAGAAGCTTGCGAAAGATCGCTTCAACATTGGGACATACCGTTCTGGAGCAAGAAATTACAACTTAGCCGACAAAAGTAATTGAGAAGTGAACTTTATCTATGCACAATGCAAAACATTGAAATGCAATATTGTTTCATGGTCATTCAATTTATAGGTTCAAAGAAGAAGATTTTAAACAATATTTTCCACTACCGAAAGTATTATCCGGTGCATTTGAATTCATTGAAAGGTTATTCAGTATAAAGATTGTCGAAGCGAAAAAACCGGACGTTTGGCATAAAGATGTTCGGTTTTTCGATGTCTACGACCTAAACGAATCGAGTACCACCCCCATAGGAAGCTTTTATTTAGATCCTTATGCGAGGGACGATGGTAAAGTCAGGATATCGCATGATTCCGGTTACATGGTGCCCCTGAAAAATAAAAGCAAAGCAAGTGGAACGAAACCGTTGGTTGCTTTGATATTTAATTTCCAATCGCCGTTCGGGGAAAGGCCTTCTTTATTGTCATTTAAAGACGTTAAAGCTCTTTTCCAAAAGGTGACTTTTTTTCTTTATAAAAACGATCATCGCTTTCTCCGGCATGTTTGTAACTTTAAACGTTGTTATCTAGTTTGGACACATGATGCAACATATATGTACAAAAGTGGAGTATTCCGAAATATCTGGACATGCGAACGTAGAATGGGACGCAGCATTTATCTCCGACTATTTCTTTGAAAATTGGTACATTGCAATTTATTAGATTTATTTCTGACGTTGTTCTACACATGTAACATTATGACTGTCGTCGCAGGTTGTACGAACCATCGATCTTGCAACAAATCTCCTCTCACAACGATACGGGAGAACCATTGTCTGCAGAGATGATTAAAATGTTGAGAAATTCAAAATCGCATTTAGCTGGATACAATTTATGTAAAGAACTGTATTTATCGCGATTCGATTTGGAGTTGCATTCCTGGTAAGATCGACCGAGACAATAGTAAATGATAATGTATCGAATGATTTTTCTTTTATTTTTAGCGACGATTTTTGGAACGACATAATGAATCGCATTTGGAACAAATACTTCGTTTTACCGCAGCACAAAGTGGATTGTCATATATGTTCGTTCGAGACTATTTTTAGCGGAGATTTCGCAGCTGCTTATTACAGGTGAGACAGAGGAACCGTGGGAAGAATGCGTAACGTTGTGAAAAGTTTCAAAACCTTGAGATCGTAATAATTTTTGTTACAGCACTATTTGGTCGCAAATGATTGCCGCCGATTTATTCAATGCTTTCGAAGAGAAATCATCGAAAAATTTAACGGACGAAACGATACAAGAACTCGGTAGCAGATACCGTGCTACGTTTATGGCCTTAGGAGGAAGTCAACCGACGAGCGAGATTTTCCGAAAGTTCAGAGGCAGGGATCCTAATCCGAAAGCACTTTTGATAAATATGGGATTAGATATTGATGCTAGCAAGTTAGAATCTAACGCAAAAAAGCAATAATAGAATGTACAAGATATCTTAAAGATACAACAGTGTAAGAAACTTAGTTTTCTTCTTTGTATAATAAATCAGGAAATGTAATTTATATAAATATGAGTATTGTTAAAGCTTTATCCTTCATTGTTCAAGTTTATTTAATTATAACATAATATACAACTTTCTATGTTCACAGTGTTCAGTTACTTAACAACAACTCTTTCCGATACATTGTATCTTAAATACAAGTAATGTTTCTAAACTAGTAAATATTTGAAAGAATAAAATCTTCTTTAATTGTAAAAGATTTTTACATGTATTTACAAAATGTTTGTCGTACGTATGCTTAAAAGTTCTGTACAATTCAAATGCACGGTGAAGTCTACATACAATGGAATTTCTTTGATTTAAAATTATGCTTATCTTCGTTTAAACCAGTGATACAATGATAATAGCAATAAACAGAAGAATTATTACTATCCAATAGCCACACGTACGATCCTTGGTACTGATACGTTGTACTTGTTGTGTTTTGTTAATTAATGATTCGTCGGTTGCGTCCATATGATCGGCTAAATTGTCGATAATTTCTGCATAAGAAAATAAATCGTTAAGTAAATCTTCTCGCGTCTTCTCGTTTACGGTATGAACGAATATCGATGTACTTTACCATTTTGATAATCTACTTCGTTAACAATGTTTTGACCAATCTCCTTTTGCCTAGCAATGACTTTACACAGTTCTTCCAATCCCTTGTCTTGTTCTAGAAAATATTAACATGATATTTCAATGGAAATGAACATAATAGAATAAAAGGTACCACAGCTGTACCTAGTAGAATCCTGTCCTGTTCGAGTTTCAAGTCAGTAACCGTTCCTCCTATGTCTATGAGCTTTTCGTCGTCGTCGTCGGCCGCCCAAGAAGTTGTGCCACCGTCCGCAAATGCTGACGTTGTTGGCGCGAACAAGTTGCTGCGGGAATTCGCATAACTGTCTGTACGAGCATGGTACAGGTTCTGCAATTGTATATCTCTACTCTGTAGTAATTCTATCTGACGCGTTCTCCGTTCTGCTTCTTCAAGAGTTCTTTTTACTATGTTTTAAGGAAAACATTTATGAAAGACAACAATCACAGAGACATCCATCCAGTATGGGAGGAAAGGATACATAGTTTTAGACCTCAATGCGTCGTCCACTTTACTTCTAAGCCGTTGAACGTCTAAGCTATACTTTTTCAGACGGAGTCGCACCGTAGAAGAATGATGCGCGTACGCTTTCGAAGCCTTTGGAAATTTATTCCGGGCTGTGATCTGCTCCATGATGCTCCTAAACAGCTCCTCGCAGGCATCGTACTCCGTCAACCTGTTTACAAATAAGATATGGATGAAAAAATTCCGGGAACATTAATTGTTGCAGGAATTATAATTTTTACCAGGGATCGATGTCTTCGGAAAAGAACGATATCATTTTGGAGGAATTATCACGCACTCTTTTGACGTACTGGGGATTGTATCGGTGCTACATTGACATTATACGATGACACATCGGTAGTATAGACCTCTAAAAATAAATAATTATATTGAAACATTCCTAAATATTACGTGACAAGTTCTTATAAATCCAATATTCGATGTACCGTCAAAAAGACAGGTTGTCACTTCAGTGTGTATTCCGAGATGATTTGATCATTTGCATATAATAAAACCAACTATATACACATCGTGATTCAGCACAGAAAGTTCTTTATTCCTCGATCGAAGTTATTCTACTTGCATAGGCAATTGTATAAATGTAAATGCATTCATAAACGAAAAGAAAGTGTTGTAAATACAGGCACGACTTCCAGGAAACGATTTATCGTGAAGAATATACAATAAACGCTCCTTATAGTCTATCCACTTTACAGTGGTGCCTCTTGTGGCGAAACTGCGAAGCTTCGCCAGGGGTCCGTACAGCGCCAATTGCCGTAGCGGCGAAACGCTCAAACTGCTAGCCAATTACCGACAGTCGATAACGTTTGGCTAGCAGTTTGAGCGTTTCGCCGCTACGGCAATTGGCGCTGTACGGTCCCCTGGTGAAGCTTCGCAATTTCGCCACTAGAGGCGCCACCGTAAAGTGAAAAAAATGATTTTTGCCAGAATTGCGTTACCCCTTATGGCAAAAACGGCAAGTATCATTTGCACTTGAAGAAAAAAGAAATATTTTAATGTTTTCGCATTAATATTTCTTATTTTTAAAGGACTCATATTAAATTTTGTTAATTGAATGAGTTACTATTTGTAACAAGACTCAGCGAGTAAGTATACAATTTAAGACAGTGAAAATATTAAATGATCTATTATTTACATCACATTAAGATTATTAATGAAGAGTTCAATCATAACAACATTGTACTTAATAATAATAATTTATTTAATTTTGATTCTGTTGACGTCCCCTGCTCGTTTAGCCAGAACCGTTTCCGACATTAAAACTCGCCGACGTGTCCGACCGGTTGCATATTCGCTTAACAGTTTCATGTTTTTCTTGTTGGTCGCGTACTGCTTCCGAGAACACTGCACTTGATTTTCCAGCAATGGCTGGCATTCGAGTGTCAAGTTTCCATCATCGTATACCGACGATGACATTTTCTGTTGCATATTTTGTAGAAGTAGGTGCTGATCATTGGTTTGTTGCAGCTGGAAATGAGAAAGGGGAGGAAGCAGCCGAGGACAGGCAACATGTAATACGGCTCCTAAAACAGGAATTTGACTCCTAACCCCTGGTCAATTGCGGCGCTATATTTAGCCAAGAAGAGCACGGTGATCATCGATTCAGTGGCGTGTCGATCGATGCCGAAACACCCACGATACACGTCTCGCTGCTCCGCAAATCTACTTATGTACATATTTGATTCCTTATTATCCTATTGAAGGAAGAATTGGTTGTTTAAAGTGCAGCCAGTTAGAATAACCGTTTACGTTTACACGCACGAGAAAACAATTGACGCTGGTTACAGCTCGTAATGTATCGCGTCGCCGGAAGTTGGATATCATTCATTATCGAACGTGGGAGCTACTTTTGTAGCTTCTAAACTCGTATACAAACCTGCTGGATTCATTGCTGGACGAATTGCCATTTAAAAAAGCTGTGGACGAGCGTGCCGCGCTCGAACGGAGTATTTGAAATCGTTTTCTCGGTAATCATAAGAAAGTCGTGGAAAACCGCGTGGGCAGATCGCACGAAACAAGGAGAAAGACCGTATGAAGCAATTAAGCAGTATTGTTTCGGCTCGTTGAACCAGTAAATTGATCCAGATCACAAATTTTCGTCTTCCTACGCGGCAAAGACTCAATTGCAGTGTTAATCGCACACGTGCGACGCGGTGGTCGCACGGTGACTAATTACACTAGCAATTGTAGAATTCCTGATAACGCGGTTGCGAAAGTGTAGGCATCTGACATTCGTGAACTCTTCTACGAATTGATAATCCCGAAGTTTGCTTCCACGTAGTATGCAGCGAGTTTTGTACGAGCTCACGAGGAGAGCCACTCTGAAGAATTAATTGCTGTACAATTGCGCGCCAGTAGCCGGCAACAACCTGTGGAAAGTATCCAAAAATTATGCAATCAACGATTGAAAGAAAGAAATGGTCTCTTAATGAATTATTCTTTTTATTCCTCAAATAAGACCAATATATTGAACTATTTTATTAATTTTTACTATAATAATTATATATATTTATATCTCAATGTCTTTGGACAACTTTTGAATTTTAATTTCGTAGTTTTAGGAGTATAACAAAGACGACAAGCAATTTCAATAATATCCTGCAAGATAATCTTCGAGGGAGAAAAGAAGTTTCTCGAAGAGGTTCTTACGGACGTTCCCATAGTCGCGACGCGACGGTCCCAAGAGCCGTTGTGTATCAAATTCGCTCTGGTCCGAAGGAATTCGGAATTGGAGATGTTGTTCCCCGGCGTGGGTCCCTCGTTCACGATAGAATTCCACGTTGTTGCAGCCTTTCGTGGAACAAACGTGCATTCTGAGAGAAATATACCCAATAGTGGGCGTTCCAGTGGCTTCGCGACGAGACGAATGCAACGTCAACAAGTTGCAAATTAAAAAAGTCCATGCTCGTTTCGTTCGGGTCGCTAGAATCCAATTAAACTCGCATTAAAAATTGTTACAAAAGATATACTCTTGCAAACTACGCGTTTCTTCTTCCGTGAAACAATAAAGATATTTGAAAAATTTATAAATGTTTCTGCATTATTTCTAACTCTTTAATAATTATTAAAAAATCCTATATCTTGTAATTCATTCAATCAATTTTTATTCTGCATACAAAGCTGCAATGTATAATAAGACTTAGATGTTTTTTTAAAGATCAGATGGATTGATGCGACGTAATTCCCCATCGATCCCGAGAGCTTTATCGATCGTGGAGGGCTATTGTACCGGTCGAGGAGGCTGCGTCTCGTCGATGGATCACTGATCTACGCCACAGAGATCCAGGGACGAAGGCGCTGCTGTAATCAACTCGAACATGTATTCTGCTTCCGACACACGAGTTACGATCAGTATGCCCGAGTCTGTCGAGCACGTTAGCTGCTTTTTTCTCGTACGGTCGAGCTTACAAGTTCCACTGTTCTTTGATTCAGTCAAATCGTTTTATCACTGAACCTGCACGGTGCCGCATCCGTTTACCAAACAGTAACTATCAGATTACAAGGATTTCTCCCAAAAATTGTAATCCCGACAAATCTCGAGATCAACTGAAAAATATTCACAGTCGAAATCGAGCACAGTATTCCGAAAGAGCAGTACCAAACATTTGTTTTTTATAATAACTTCAAAAAGCTGAGAGCAAATACATTTGAAGTTCTTTCGATCGTTGTACCGTCTCGAATCGCACCTATCAATTTTTCTGCGTGAAATCCGTCGTCTAGTGATTAGCAATTTCTTTTTTGCCTGTTAGATTTCGATTCTGGTCCAGCTAGCATGCTGTGCTCGAAACACTGTGTGCCCGTTCGAGAATATGAGTAGGGGGAGACAAAAGCGAGGAAGGTTTCCGGTGGCGAGGGGGCCGAGGGGTTCGAAAGGGGGTCGGAAGGGTCGTATCTTCGATATTCTCTCGGCGGCGGTCCTCTGGACCTCCTTTGGACCTCCTCTGGACCTCCTCTGGCTAAGAAAAAAACCCACCGGACTGGTTTTAAAGAGGGCCAGGTCGAGGATGCGGGACATTTAACGTCTTGATCCTTGCGGCGGTCGGCGCGCGGTGTCTCGAGATCTGTGGGGTCGGACGGCAGCGTGCGACAAATCATTTCAAGTGACAGATCATTTTCACGGGTGTACCTGGTTGCACACGATTCAGATGCTGTTGACACGATTAGTGACTGGAATGCCTGACCCATGACAGTGGACCGCCGATGGAAGGAGAAAGTGCAAGCACGCGGTGCTCGTTATCGCAGCTCATTTAGCGATTGCGTTATCGCCGAGGGTCCGTCGAGAAGCGAAGACGCGAACACGCCGCCAAACGCTTGACCAACTCCGGCCGGTCAAGTCAGTTGATAACAACTCGGCGACAGATAGCATGGACTTCATCGACCTAATCAACCTTCACCGATGTTAGAGGAACATTTTTCCTTGACTTGGTCGTAACCTCGGCTTTGTGCGCGGTCATAGAACAGAATATCTTCGGTGTTTATATCTGTAATTTTTATATTTATCCTCTTGTATGCTTCTGCGAAGTGCGATGTAAAGACTCGGCCACCGATCGGGCCTGTGTGTGTGCAGAGAAGAGAATCTTTAGAATTTAGGCGATCGAGGACGACATTGAAGGAATCTCTTACGTGCGATGTGAGTTACCCCCTGCCTGAGACCTGTACACAGAAAGAAGAAGATATTCAGTGTTAGAACTTTCGGTGACTGAAGGCGACATTGGATAATTGGTCTCTCACACTTATCTTCCAACATGTGCTCGCTGAATGCGATGTAAAGAGTCTCTCCTACAGCGTCAGCTACAGTCAAGATTCTGAGGAGCATACTCGGGCGAATTTAGAGAACCTTACCGATTAAGATGACTTCCGTGTTACCGGAAGAAGAGAGCAGAGTCGTGAAGTTGAAGCAGAAGCTGATGAACGACGTCCGGGGTAAAGAGGAGGTGCGCTCCTTCCTCAGTTTCTCGAGGGAGAACCTGAGCATCTCGCAGTCGGAGCTCGAGCAAGGTTACAACAAACAGTGGTTCCGTCCTCGGAGACACACCGTTCTAAGCGTGCTCGCGCTTCTAATCGCTGTTCTCTGCTTGGGCCTGGAAACATGGAAGCTGCGATGCACTTTGACGAACACGAGACAAATCGAGGAGCTGAAGCGGGACGTGGAGACCTTGAAGCATCGGTTCCTCGAGCAAGATCTCCTGGACGAGCTGAAAGCGTTCGAGGAGCAGGTGAGTTACAATTGACATCGTTCCTTGCGTTTTCAACTCTGTAAAGTTAATGTGCTTTGATTATCGATCGTGATTCATGCGGACGATTTTTATCCTGCCAGTCGGTTTAGGAACGCAGAATACTCGTTCTGCGATATGTGTACAGCTCGCTAATCATTTCTCAGGTAACGAGACTATTTATAACAGTGGTATATCGTTTCATATGAACCACAGAGTGCCCTCCTATGTCGCTCTGAAAGTATCGTATCGCGGAGAGACGGATCGTCGTGAACTCTGATATTAATTACACGCAATAGACCGAATCACGTGTAATAAAACGAGAAATCGGGTTATCGAGTGCGGTACGCGGGACACGAGAGGTCGGTGATAGGCCGAGGGACCACGTGCTCCTTGTTGGCTCCCTAAACGGTTCGACGACCCCTGTGATCACCGAGAAAACGAAGCTCGGTCGGTGTATCGAAACGATTATGTAATTCCCCGTGAAATTATAAATGATCTTAATGACTCCGTTCTATGTAGATTTCTAGTCCGAGATCGAAGCGAGATATTGCTGTGCTTTTATCGTTAGCTTCCTTGCTAGGAGAGGTAATATATAACCGGACGAAAATCATTCTGAGCGCAGCTGTATGCCGGCGAGCCGAGTGACGAGGATGATGACGACGACGATGATAATGACGACGACGACGACGACGATGAAGACCCAGGGGAGGCTGACATCGAGAACGCTGACTACGACAGCGCCTACGACGATAGTAACACAGCTTCGTCAGAACGTTATTTGTCCTCTTCTACGATTAAGGACGATCCACCGTTCTTCCGGTTCTCTCCACCGAATTACGGGCGCAGGCCATCCGAATTGCCAGATGAGCCGTCGACCATCGCTCCACTGGATCCTCCAAGCGCTGATAAAGCCGTAATGAAACTGTTGTCGGTGGCGCGCAAGGCCGAGGCCAAGCACAGCCAGGAATCGAATGCTCGGGACGGTGGTCACAGGAACGCGGAGAAGGATCGTCACCTGGAAGAACAAGAACGTAAGAAGTCTTCCGAAGAGCAACGGGACCAACCGAAACCAAGTACCAAACGGAAAAGGGACGCTCCAAGCGCTAAGGAGACACTGAGTCGGCTGCAGGAATGGAAAGCCGCTGTGAAGCAAAAGCGCAACCTCGATGACCACGAGACCCCGAAGAAACCGAGCCGGACGAGACACGTCAGGTACGGGAAACCTTCTGCGCAAGATTGACCTTCCGTTCCAAGGTCAAGCTTCTTTTAACTTCGTTGGGAGTCTGTAAAAAAGTTTAAAAAATGATTGATCTTGAATTTAGAAGGCGCAGGTCAATTTTTCGCGAAGGTTATGCTTTTTTTGGTAGCTGCAGGGTGAAATCGCAGCCGTGAGAGATACTGTTTCCTTGTTTAGGGCCAGGCACTCGTCCAAAAGACACTTCATCCATTCCGCATCGGAAAGCCAACACGACTCGGATGTTCAGAACTATCAAGCGCAGCCAATGGACTCTGCGAAGGGCTTGCAGGTAATACGATGGCTAAACGCGTGCCAGGTGATTTTACGATCCGCCTGTTATCGGCAACCCGGTGTACAGCGGTGTATTTGCATAGCTGTCGCCAGGCTTGCTAATGAAACTGTAGAAGCACCGTTGTACACGGGGAAATCAATCAACAGGCGGTCGTAGACTTGATCCGGTAAACTGAAAATAAAAAAAATTAGTAGATGTATTTTAAAACAGTACAGAGATATTAGAAGATATTAGAAGATTTCAAAATACTGTTATGTTATTTTCAACCTGTTAAACATATCAAGAAAGAAAGTTAAGTTATTGCAGTAACCAAATCAATTAAATAACGTTGCCGTATAAAAAATATTGACGGCTTATGCGGAGCCCTTTGTGTCCGCAGCATCAGGCTGCCGCTTTAAGAGGTCCATCTCTATTTGCAGGTGTCCGGGCACGCCCTCGCCGCTCACTACAGCGCCGACAGCAAGCTGCCAGGTGTGAGCGATTGCCGGCACAGATGCAGGAATTGCAACCTGACGGCGGTGGGACAATGTCACAGGGACAGGATATTCACCGCGTGGCGAGCCACCGATTGGATGCACGGGGCGCTAATGGACCAGCACTTCAACATGCACGAGGACGGTAGTCTCATAATACCCAGGGACGGGCTGTATTTGGTGTACGCGCAGATCCACTACGTGGACACAGTCCACGCAGCCGGATTCCGGTTGGAGGTGAACAATCGTGTAATTCTGCAGTGCTCGGTGAGTGTAAAACTCGTTTTCTCCGGCAAATGTCCGGGATTACGTCAGCGTGGAATACTTTTTCGAGTCGCACGATTCCAGGTGGCGAGAACCGGCACGAAGATCGACCAGTCCTGTTTCTCGGCACAGGTGACCCTCCTCAGGAAGAACGATTCTTTGTCCTTGAAAGAGATCGAGGAGTCACCGCGGGGCGCCATACTCGAGGACATCGACAGTTTCCTTGGTGTAGTCAAACTCGGTGACATACACATGGAGATCCAATGAGAACCAGACTTTGAATAACATCTTTCTATTTTACCGCGGGATAATTTCACAAGGTGTCTCTTAATTTTCTACGATCCCAAAGAGTGCGCGAGAGTGAGGATGAGAACAGATTTTGTACAGGTTCCGCGTCAGTCGTAGCACATTCGCTGACAAGCCGTCTCCTGCTCGCGATACAGCCTTGCCCGACGACTGTTTATCGGGATCAGCTCGCCGGGCGAGTGTATCAAGTCGACGATGAAATTCGGCTTGAGTAGCTTCGACGGGAACGTCGTTCGACGACGATCCAAGGATATCGAGCTCCTTTGCTGCTTTAGCTGTTCGAACGTTAAGAACTCTGGACATGTTGGGGTCCCCTCTATGTAATGATGGAACGACGTTTCCTCGGCTGGATCTCTTGTCTATAATGTTGTTATTTTATTAGCTTTTTATACCTCGTGTAACCTCGGCAACTTGCTCACGGGCTGTGACGTTCGAGGCCTTCACCACCGCGATTTTAACGGGAGTAGCGGTTCGAAGCTTCGGCAACTCGTGAGCAATTAGTTGTCCAAGCTTGTTGTATCATATACAGGCTGTTCTATTGTAATTTCTGACAGACTTCGATTGCTGTGTAAAATTCTCTAAATCGAACAGCCTGTATAGCTGACCGGGAGCATCCGATCATAAAATCTCAGACATTACTTCTGGAAAAAGTATTAATGATTTCGGCGCAACGGTTCGATCAAATAAATTGCTTTTGTTGCGCCGAAATCATTTATACTTTTTTCTGTTTTAACAATCATACGATCGATAACAATAACAACAATTACTTCGGGAACAGCTATCTCGATCCAAGATTTCCCGTATTCTCCTCGTACCAAAGCAGCGGGTAGACACACTCTGTCCGCGATTACTTTAAACAGTAGAGCCCTCTCGAGGTAGGAACCGATCCGCAATATCCCTAACGGTATCACGCTGGTCTCTATAGTGTCTTTGATCTCCTTCAAATGGATTTCCAGCTGATGGTCGATGCAGTGGAGGAATTGATCGGGTCCCGACATTTGCTTGGCCACGAACTTCGCCAACATTTGAGCGCGCGATGCCACGTAGCTCACGTTCGTCAATCCCGGCTTTGTCTCGGATGCTCTGCGCGAACGATGTACAATGATTATCGAAGAATATAGTGAATAATATTTGTAAAACATTTTCACCGACGATGCCGTACATGCGTTTCGATTCCGCGGCGACGACCATGCATTTGAACAGCTCCACGTAATCGTGCAGGCAAGGATCGCATTGCAGACGGCTAAATCTCGCGTCCATCTCTAGACCTTCTATCTGCGCGGACAGGAATACTCGAGGACGGCCACCGCTCTCCGCTCTTCCGGTGCTGAGACTCTCTGGAAGATCGAGTAGCGTGACTCATGTCGATCACGCCAGAATCGACGACCGTACCTTCTATGCTCAGATGACGTAACGTATCCTGGGATTCCGAGTGGCTCCGAATGCAGTTGACCACGTAAATGGGATCTACCGGGCAGAACTTGAAACGGAAGATGTCGTCCAATATTGGAAACCTGTTTGCAATACGGATATCGAGATAATTTCAGAAGTACACGCCGCACAGTGGGGAAAAACCGTTCGTACCGTAATCTCCTTATTTTTCCCATATTCTGCAAAGATTCAGCTTTCATTTAAAAAAAATTCATCGCTCTATCTCATTTCTATCAAAAGTTATTTCTTTTTGAATCAAGTAAAGTCAGTTTTCCCCACTGTGCGCCGGTTAAGATGGAGTCTACTGTAATTTGATTAGAGGGTTTTGTAAGAATCGAAGTCCTACGGGCAGATGTTTCTCCGTAGAACGTAGAATCCATTCTGGGTGACGTCGTGCAACGAAAGTCGTCCAGTGAAAGCGAACTTGATCGGCAGGTGGGAGTCGAAGAGCGCGTCGATGCACGTGTTCCAGGACGGCACGATCTTCGCGGCGGAGCGGTTCTTCAGCATGCTTTGTTCAATATTTTTTCATCGGTTAGTTTCATCGAGAACGGTCGCGAGTCTCTTGCTCGAATACCAAGGGTATGGGGGGAATTTCGCTTACTAATTCAGATATCTAGCATTCACAAAAGCGTCGGCCAGAACCGGATCCGCGCATAACAATTGAACAAGTTGGGCGGCTGCGTTCCTTGTTGGAACCGAGCTGACGTCACATAACAGATTATATAATCTGCTTGGCCCGCGGCACTTGAGAAAAGCGCCTCTTCCGATCCTGTCCACGCAGAGGATAGCAAGAGCGTTGCAGCAAGCGATCTTGTACTCAATCGTCCTTGGACATGTCAGCTGAAAAATGATAAGCAACTTTCGTTAGCGCTTACAATTCGCAAAAATCTGTTCGAAAGGCTCACCTCGAAGGACGTGCACAGCACGTCCACAGTCTCTGTATTGACAATGACACCGCGTAATGATTGATTCCTCCCTATCGTCGTCAGGCATTGGATGGCTCCGATCAAAATTTCTATGGGCATCTTTCCAGGTTGTTTCATCAGCGATACTAGATAATTCTGAAGGGTTGTGAAACCGTTTCTTATGAATTCCTTTAGGCTTCCCTCGAGAAGAGAAATGATTTGTGTCTAGACCTAATCGAAACAGCTACCTGGCCCTGCATGTCTAAGAAATCTTGGCAATTCTTTATGTTGCAATTGAGCAGCTGGTTCAAAGCGAACATTGCTGTGTTCCTGGTACTCCACTTGAATGATTCGTTTTTTAATATATCTAGGATACGTGTATGTGCTTGTTAGGAAAGTGATTACAGGGGAACGTAGCCTAACATCTATACCGAAAATATTTTTCATGCAATCGCTGGCAGTCAGTTCTTTGGCCGCTTCTGGGTGATACGTCATCATGCCGATTCCGTGGCAACTGATCTCGTACAAGTTCGCTGTCACGCTGCCTTCGAGTGCGCTCAATAAATGGTTCACGATACCATGAGCGTAGAGTGCCTGCAGAACAAACAAACATCCAATCAAATAATAACATGGAAGTTCGGGGTTGCGTCGAGAAAATTTTACCTTTCTACCCATAGGTGTGCGACTAAGGCGAACCGCTACATCCAGAGCTTCTATGAAGAGTTTCGAGTGCGCCGCATCCTCTATGTACTTCATTATCTGTCCGATACCGCCTATGTCGAGGAGCAGCTCCACCGTCGCGGTGTTATCGGACGCCAAACAAAGAACCCTAAGTACCTCCGCGTGAAGATCTTGCCACTCGTCGTTCTGAACCGAGGGAGACGCGGAATTAACGGGCTACATATACCTTAGTGGACAAAAAAGATCACTCGAGTTTCTAAAAATATTTTCATTCGATCGTGGAACATTTAAACTGTACTCCTGAGGTGCATATACTGACGGTGTGTGCTTCAAGATGTACATACACATTTTGTAATGAAAATGATTTATCAGGAAATAAAAATTCTATTTTCATGTTTCAAGGTGTATGTAGCCCCTTGAATATTACAGGACCACACGAATCCTGTCTTACATCAAGGAACCTTAGCAAAGCTTGGAGACCGTTCGATAGCCTGAAAAGCTCCTGCAGCGGTTCGTCCTGGTTCCTGTTCACTATATTAGCTATTACATCCAGAGCTAGCCTTTGGATCTGAAGATAGGGCGAGTCGAATAGGTCGTACACAAGGTTTAAGTTAAAGTTCTGAAAGAAGCATATGTTAACGGGAAACGCAACAGACGCGTTAGAGAAACGTTAAAAATCCTCTGTTTAACCGTTCATCCCAGTACACCTTTGTCTCCAAGACCTCTTTTGATCCGACGGGGTCCTGCAACAAGTTGTACAGGATCTGCAAGTTGTTCTTCTTGACATCCGGGTCAGGTGACTGAAGCTTCTCGAACAGAAAGTGGAGCTGCGGACACATTTTTAACAGTTGCGCCAGGCCAAACAGGTCGGCCGAGATTTCCGCTAATATCCAGGAAGAAAATTCCTGCATGAACAGATCCTTGTCGGAGATCAGCACTTTGGCGAAGTAACAGATATAGTAATTGCTCTCCACTAAAAAGTTGCGCACGTTGGGAATCAGTATCATTTCTGCCAATAGCTTCGCCGCGAATCTATGTAAATAATAAACGAACGGTTCTTTTCAATGATGGCTCGACAAACAATATATTTTTGAATAATCATACAAAAAAAAAAGATGAACCAAGTGTTAAAACGAAACCTCCGGATAAATAAATCTTCGTGTTCGATCAACGGGATCACGCTCTCCACGATGTCGAGATCGAACAACACTTCCAAATTCTCTTTGGTTTTGCTGCCGTATTTGGAAAGAGCGGCGGCCGCCGCCAAGAGCACAGGTTGTTCCTGGCATTTCAGGAGCAATATCGCTGTCCCAGGGTACTTTACTTCCAGACGAAGAGGATCGAAGTTGTACTTGCTCTGTTCCTCGCGGTCTACGCGGTCCTTTCCTCTCTCCGAACGTTTCTATTTCGAGAAACAACCAGACTGTAAAAGGAGAAGAGCGACGAGCTCACGACAATCATTACTTCCGCTTTTTTCGGTCCCATGTTTCTTCGTTTAATGTCAGAAAAAAATCATTTACATTGCGTCACGTATGTTAAACAGTATGTGCACAATGAACGTGGCCGCGATCAACATATCTGAACGATATAAACTGTAAAAAAACTTACTCAACGGTGTTCTTTGATATTAAAATACTTGCGACGTGTACTTTGTGAATCTTAAAAAATATATAAAATCTCTCGCACAGTATAATAACGTGTGTATACATATATATATTTAATTGTATATAATTCGATTGTGCGTGTTACTGGACACTTGAAACTTATAGTCTAAATGAACGGTGTCGACGGTGAGAATGAGATCGATTTGACTACAACTACGCGGGATCCTCTAATAATACTACGCACGTAGCTGTGTACAAATTATCCATATTTGTACATGAAAAATGCATTCGTTTCGTTGCGGTAAAGTAATGTGTCTTAGCTTACGCTATTGTAAAATATATTACTATTACATGATGCTCTCTCACGAATGATTATCCGTATATCCTACAAGGCACAACGTCGATCCTTATAAACCTAAAATCGGTAGAAAAATGGTATAAAGTAAGTGCAGTGGCTTGCATAAATTAATCAAGTATCCTTCGAAACGGAATAAGTTGTAGAAAGGAATTTTATTCCTTTTTTTTATTAATTTCATTTCGGTATCTCAAGAACTCTCACGTCGTTTGGTTTCAATTTTAAAGCCAGCGTTTAAAAAGTTATTCCGATTAAAAGATACTTGATCGGTCACTGTACATCGATATATGTACATTACAAATACAACAACGTTTTTATGGACGGATGAAATATTTAGCTGAACCTTCTAATATTAATAAAATTCAGTCGTCACACGCCGTCACTCGTCTTCAACGGAAAGTGGTTCTCCGCGCTTCGCGCATTAATTATCTCAAATAAATAAGAAATCTGCGAATGGGAATTTTATACAGCTGTCTGCGGGACACCCTGGACAAGCTGTGTTCTGCTTTTGCGTAACGAGGTCTGGCTCAGCGCCTTGTTCATCTTGGGATGGCCGTTCGGCGAACTGGTAACGAATCCCTCGGACCGCATATCTTTCAGCGAGATGTTCGAGTTGCTTCTGAGCGAGGGAGTCGAGCTAAACTTCCGATTCTGTGTTAGTCGATCCTGAATCTTTGCCTCGTTTTGCCTTGTCACTCTAGACCTCAATGGCGGCGCGTCCCGATACTCGTACACGTTCTCCTTGGAGGAGCGAGTTAGATTCTCGATTCCCTCCGAGGGTTCGTCGTCTCGTACCATCAGGATGTCTCCGCTATAGTAGTGATCAGATTGTCTAAAAACACCCAGCATCGAAACATCTATTAGTAATGTTGCTTCGGACAAACGTATTAGAAAATCGAGTACCGTTCTCCGATTCCACTTACAACCGGGGTCCGAAAGAGTTATGGAACTTATCATTGGACCGGGGATTTTCTGCATTTACGACAAAAATAATTAAGCGAGAGATAAACAAATTAAAACAGCTAGAAACGAATTTATATCTAGCTCCTGTTTTTTGCGACTGATGCAGACAATGTGTATTTTGCATAAAGATCCGCAGAAGTCTACTTATATTATTACGAGTTCTTGGAACAGTGAGAATTTCGAAAGTGTGCACAAGTGCGTGAATACTACGTGACTGGTGCTGTTGTAGTTACCTGCGTAAACTCTAGCAGCCTTGGTTTTGCTGCGTGAATAGTAAGCAGAGATACCGTTGAATTAGTAAATGGAATTCAATGAGTGTTAAGTTTACGGTTTAAGTAGATGTAAAACCAGAACCATGTCCCGCATGCTCTACAACTAGATTATCGGGTAGTCAGCCCTACCAGAGCCTGAAGTAGTCGTCATATGGGTTTGGTTCTGTTTACCTTTTCTTACCTTTTGGCGTTACGCCAAAGCATGCAGCACACCACGGACAGCACGATCAGCAGCAGACACGCTGTGGAGACTGACCAGAAGGCGATTTGCAACGGCTGCTTTGGTTCCCACCAATACTGTAATTTCATTCTTATTTTTTTATTTCATTCTTATCATGATTACGATTAATCATTACAGCAAACGAGCGTGATCTCACCTCGGTAACCGGTGGATACGTGGGCACCAAGCGACCAATAACAGTGGGCAGGTACATGGACCAAAAAGCGCTCTCCGTTTGCCTATAATTCAGCAGTATCGAGCTGTTGAAGGTGCTATTAATATTCAAATACCGCAATTGTCCCTGTCTCGCTACTTCCATGTGCAATCCCAGAATTTGTGACGGTGTTGGATTCCTGGAACAAAGTAACGTGATCTCGACGCTATATCGGACTGCAACGCGTATTAAAAGCCACATGAAACACGTACCCAAACCTTGCAAAATTTGAATACGCCTTCATAAAGAAGTGACTCATATTGCGATCGTTATCGGTCCACATGTCTCGTTTCAGTTTCCATTTCTCTGGGAAGAATTCTGTAAAGTTGCATTTCATTGTTAGAAGATTGTTCGAACAAGTTTCTTAAGGTGCGAACACGCTAGCAAAGTAAGTTTTAACATGTTTCGCTAATGTATTCGCACCTTTAGGCTGCGTTACATCGGATACACACCAATATCCATGAACGGTGCTCCTGTGAGCCAAAGGAGTTCAGTGTCGTGAGGTACCCTTCGCCACTGTGGCAGTTTCAATGCTTCTATAGTTGTGTTTAACACATACAAGAATGTAGGCACGTGTTGTTCCACCAGGAGTTTCGCTACTTTATCGAACGGTGCCACATAATGGAAGTCGGATAACAGCTAAAAAGATAGGATCATTAATTATTCTTATTAAAACACGCTCTCACGGCTGCAGTACGGTTAGCTTACATTCACATACTGATCGCGAATATGCGTAACATTGTTAGGATCCGGCCAGTAAGTATACATGTATTTGATAGCTTCGTATACACCCTGCGGGTTCAAAGTGTAATTATACTGGAGCACGAGTTCCCAGAGCTTCTGGTCGAACGATTCTGGATCTATGATGTACTGGTTCCTTGCTAGCGTGGCGTTGTTATCTGAAACCATGAAAATGTTAATACACAGCCGACGCACGTATTTTATAGCAGAGTAGGGCATTATTCGCCATTCGAAGCAACTTCTCCCCATCTCTGCTTTGCATTCGCTACTTGCTACTCACACAGTATGTACGATGCTTCTTGCGTGGTCACGCCAGCCATGTACGCCAAATTACGTTTGTACCTGTGCTTTTTGATGCTGTCTTCCGGCTTTTCGGTGAAAAAGTGCCAGTCCGATCTTCTCCAGTCTTCGTAGAGATTGTCGCTGGGCACTGTGAAGTTCAGGTCGTATACCGGCGCCCACGGGAACATTCCAACGTGCGGCTTCAGCTGGGAGTTACCCAGTTCGAGGAAGCTTCGTCCGTCTTTCAAGCATTGAATCAATTTCCAGCTGCTCTCTATGCTACAGCCCAGCATTTCTGCATATACTCTGGATGTGTTCTGGGCCCTATATTTGTCCATTATAACTGCCCAGTCCGCTAACGGGGAACCCGACTGAGCAATTACTTTCGAGACCATGTCTCTCGTTCTAGGAGCAACCATAAGCAATCCGGCGCTAGCGGCACCAGCGCCTGGACCAAAAAGCGTGATCGCGTCGGGATCGCCATTGAAAGCTCGAATATTATCGTGCACCCATCTCAACGCCATTGCCTGGTCCAAGAGCCCATAGTTCCCAGGACTGTTCTCATCTCCGGTGCTCAGGAATCCCAATGCACCCAACCGGTAATTAATGGACACCACTACAACATTGTAAAACGCTGCCAACATGTGGCCAGGAAACAAATTACTAGCTCCATGAGTAAATTCTCCACCGTGGATGTAAAGCATTACGGCAAATGTTTGTGCTACACCAGAACCGATGTACGGCGTGAATACATTTAGGTATAAGCAGTCTTCATCCACATCTTTGATTCCTTTAGTGGCGCCAGTATATGAGCTTGGCTGGGGACACGCCGGTCCCCAATCAACGGCTTGTAGCAATTGCCAACCTCTGTGAGGTCTGGGTGGTCTGAAACGACCCTCCCTCGTGGGAGGTGTAGCATATGGAATGCCCAGAAATACATTGACACTCTTTGTGATTCTCTCTATCGGCAGACTATAAGGCCTATGTCTTGCTTGTGGGTCGTCGTACAGGTAAACTTTGAATCCTTGCACTTGGCCATAGGCAGTGGTAACGAGAACATCTCTGTCCAGGGTTTTCGAGTCTGAACGTTCCCTACCCTGGAGGTCCTCTCGCCAACCTCCGAGTATTCCAGGCAGTGGTTGTCTCGATGTGGTATCCTGAAAACAATAACAATCTGTATAGGATGCTCCGAGTAAATAAGACAAGCTGTGTCTTCGAAACGGATTGAATTGACATTGAATACTTTTTCAAAGCTCTTCCGACGAAGTTTCTTTGATTTCTATGCGACTAAAGCATTATATTTATTTATTAGGACAAACACAACAACTTATGCATGTAGATTATAAAATCAGGGTCAAACCGACTCTTGGAAGCGTACTGTACTGTATAATTTAATAATGGATTTTTAATAATTTAATAATTTAATAATATAATATAATATTCCTATGTCCATGCATGCAACACACACTCATCTCGCTCGCTCCAACGCGGCCGAGTCGCTGTTGCGACAGCGTATTGGTACAAACGAGGTATCGCTCGCGTTCGATCGTAAACTCCGATCAATTTTGTATTTTCGCGGGACAACGCCTATCGCTTCGATTTGTCCGACCGTGTTGGAAGAACAATTGAAACATGAAACGCGTTGGACCAAGCGAGACAAACGTGATCGCTTCACGCGATGAAAAATCGCATCCAGCACAGCATAACATCACCGCTACCGATGGGAGTGACCCAGTATGCGAGGGCTTCGCGTGTCATCGATTCCGAGGCGTGTCGACGCGACGTCCTCGCGGAAACGAGTTCACAATAATCACCTGGTGGATATTCCACGGGCGTTCCGTGCACGACTCACCTCGAAATGGTACCGGTCGTCCGGTAGTCTCGGTGGTCCATTGTAAACAGGGTCCAGGTAACTGGGACGGTACCCGTACCTCCTATCCTTGTAAACATAGGTGTCGGTCCTGCGATCGGGCCCGTTAGGGGGCACATAAACACCGTCTCGGCCAAAATACCGATTGCCGAGTGATATTTGATCTTGACACAGCACGACAGACGCGAGGAACCAGAAGGAAAAACAGACGCGAACGATCGGCCAGCGCAGTCTGTACACGGCCATCTTACCGCGTGCTATGCCGTCCCGTGCTACGGAACACCGTTTCGCTGAAACAAGAAAGAGAGAGAAAATGGTGGGGGACAGGTGGGGTATGTCCGTGTGCAGCCGCGGAGAGAGAACGGACGCGTGAAACACGTTCACATAAACACACGATCCGCGCTCGCGCTCAAACCGGGGAACTCGGTCTCGAACGAGAAACTCACCGCAAACTGGGGAAAAGGGAAAGGCGATACGAAAGTAAAATCCTACACGTAGACGACGCGCGTCGTACGTACGTGAAGTACGTTCATTGAGGAACTGCAACGAGTTCCTCGCAAAAGGTTAGATCACCAGGAACGTGTTTTCCACGAGGAGAAACACGATCGAACGGTACCCAGCGCAGTCGTTTCGAAATCGACGATCGTCACGAACGACACGCGAACGGGCCAACACCCTGCTCCTGGTCCGTCACGATTCAAAACGACCGTTTCTCTCGCCGTGGCCTGTACCCGTTCATTCGAAACACCGTTGCGTTTGATGAAAAAAGAACCATTTTAAAGCTTGAGATATCTACTTTTTTGTACTGTATGCCGTTTTTACTGAAACGGATGTTTTGAGTGGGAAATTTGTCCATAAAGAGGAGAATTTTTCGGTGGCCCCTCGCGCAGGCAACCAGAATGTATTGTGTAAATGTTGAATTTAAAACTACAAATCGATGCAATAATATGTCCAAAGGGATGTTCGGTACGATTTTCGTGATATGTTCAGAAAAAGAATAGGAAATTAAAAGAAATGTGATGAATGCACGCCTGCGTAAAATTGCCTACACACAGGGACACACAGAAAACTACCGTTAACGAATGGAAAATCGAAACTCTGACGTTCCACTTATCGACGATTTGTAAACTACAAATAGATGTAACACTGCCTAAGGAATTCGTAACGATTTTATATTTAGGAAAATATAGAAAATTAGGTAAGGGATGCTTACCAGAATTATATTCACCGGTTTGCACCGGTTGCCTGCGCACAGGGGCAAGTAAGGAGGGTTCCGTTAATAAATGAACAATAGATATAACATTTTGGGAAATTTGAACTCTGAAGTTGACTGTAACTTACCGGTGACTTGTAGTATTGATCGATGATCCAGTTGACACGTTATCCAGAGTTTCGTTGCGTCATTTTAACGGGAAAAGCGTTTCCAGGGAACAGTCCAAGGGAAAACGTTGCTCGGTTCAACGTTTCGTGGCTACTGAACGGTAATGCAACACTCGCGTGCCGCGTTCAAATACACGCTGCGATCGGACGCCCACTCGTCAGTAAATATAGTTGCGATGTGATCGAGGAGCCTGATCCACGGGTGCTAGCGATCGTCGAAGTATGTCGTCGCGTGAATGGATGAGTCGGCGTGCTGACGCTCTATCCGGTGCAGAAAATGTTACTAATTAGCCCTTCGCTCGAACCGGATCGAATGCACTAAACAAACACTATGAATCGTTATTCTTCGGAAATCGGTGGAAATCTAGTTTGTAGAGAACCGTGCACCTCTATACACTACCGTCAGTACGTAAACAGTTTTACAGAGATTACTGGTTCAAGCAACGGGCACGCTTATCGGAATGAGTATACCTGGTGAGATTAGAACAGTGATGCTCATCGCATTGGCACGAGAGTTCTTTGTCCTGATTGTGCCGAACGTTTATCATTTATTGAACTAACGAATTAAATGATTGTAGGTGGACTGGTCATGGTTTGGACTGTCGGAGCGAAACGAAAGATGAACCTGCATGAATTATTTCAAATATAGCAGATGTTGTATGTTATGTAATATTCGATGTTAATAAATAATTGTATTTAGAAATTTTTTATAACTAACTTTAACTGCGCAATGGAAGGGATGGTCTGTTTTCCAAGTAAGAATATTTCTCTGTCTATCCCACTCACGTTTTCATTCCGGCTTTCCTTTGCTGCACGCGCAGCTGTCCTCTTGGCTCCTGGATCGTTTGAAGAGGAGGATGACGGCAAGCTGAAATTACACGAGAGGAGTTAATAAACAGCCGAGAAATTTAAATTAATAGGAACGCTTGTTCTCAACGTAACAATAATCTTCTCCCTTTCGTGTCTCCGAGACTGTCGGTGCGAAAACTAGAATTTGCTTGGCGCGAGCGCAAAATTGTTAACTCTTCGCGATCCGTTCGATCTCTTAAGTATTCTAATTGGCAGCAATCTTTTCACTGTCCTGCGACAAGGGACGTCCAAGTCGCTGAATTTACGACGTCTGCGAGTCGAGAGTGCAAAGGGTTAAAAATGTAAATTGATTTACCGATCGGTGAAAAGCAGAAGTAACGGGACAAGCGGTGAAACTCGACCAGACGCTCCCAAGAATTTCTGTAGTCCTACCGGCGCGGTAGCAGGACAAAGCAAACAGTTTTTTGCCGGTGGTCGGCGTCGGCATCTCCCCCGCGCCGAGTTCTCCAATTTACAGCAATTGCTGGATTTATTAGCCGTTCCCCGCTCGACTTTACTTACATGGCCGCGCGTGTACAGTCCCGGTAAAGAACCGAGCGGAGTTTAATTACACGCTATCCCCTTGGAATCGTCACGGTCCGAGCACCGGGGTCTCGGTTCTGGCAACCGAGAAGCGCGGAAAGAAAGGTCGCTGAATCGTCTCTGAAAATCTTTGAAAAATACCCAGTTAATACCTGTGTTATCCAAAACCCTACATCAACGAATCAGAGCAGTCCGTGAAAGTCAATTACCGTAAGTCTATAGAAACGAAATCCTTTGTCAACCAGTCAGCAACATTTTCAATGAAAGCGTTCGTTTTTTTGTCGGAGGCAGGTTTGCGATTCGACGAGAAACGCGAATTTCCTGAACTCGATTGAATCGCGCCTCTCTGTCCTTGTCCGAGGTTCGCGGAAAGTTGATTTAAATGAGCGCTATTATGCTCGTTGTTCGTGTCCTGTGGTGCGTACATCCCCCTTTTATGGAAACTTCGACAGTGGAGTGGTCTTTGAACGCGTGGGAATAAGAACGTCGAAGTAATCACCATCTTCGAAACGGTCAGGGTGACTGATTGTTCATTTAACCAAAAAGATGAGAATACGAGTCTGTGTCCCTTTCAGTCTATCTGAAACAAGTACATATTAGCTTACCGACAGAATAAATATGTAGTTGTAACTTATTTCATGATGTGAACAATTTTGATTTCTACCGATTTTAGAAAAACGGCCTGCTGTGCGTCGGTGGATGGGTGAACAATGACTCGAACCCGGGTTTTTACGGTTTTGGATGAGCGAGTGTGCCGGCCGGGTCTAGGGTATCAAGGGAGGGGCAACGCATCCCCGACACGTGGTCGGGTTCCTCGGGCTCTGCAGGCGTGCAGGCGTGCAAAGCAAGGCACAGATGCACCGGTGGTCGAAGGGTGGGGGCGTTGCGGCGGTGGCGGAGCGGCTCGATGGGGCCCCACTTGTTTCGTCGTAGTCGTAAGGTCGGCTTGTCACTCGAGAGTGCGTTGCCATTCCGGCAACATCGGTCGTGTCCGTTCGCCAGAGTCCTTTCCCGAGTCTCTCAGCCGCGAACTGCCTCTCGAGAAACTCTGTAACGAAACAGTGCGCTGATTAATTCCGACTTTACACGATTTTCGAGGTGTCCGGTATATTTCACGATTTACCGAGGGTGCGAACGGGACCAGTGATACAGTTACGAAGAATGCTCTAACAATCTCGCTGAACGATACAATTGTTCGACGCTTTGAAGAAGATTTTTTTGGTAGTTCGTCGCGGTAAGAGCAACGTGCAGAAATCATGGCAACGGAAACGCTGTCACGCGAGCTCGACGCGCACATTGTCACCCTGCTGACGAGGATCTCCGCGCTGAAGGAGAACAACGCGGACGTAACCGATAGAAAAGCACCGATGTCGATCGAGGCGCGCAGCCTCGAGCTCTGGAGAGCGGTCGCCGTCGAGTGTTTCGCCACTTTCCTCTTCAGCTTGGTGGTTTCCGGCGCGGCCGCGTCCTCCGCGGTCTCCGGTAGCGGACTATCCGTCCTTGCCACCGCTATCGCCTCCGGCTTCGCAATCGCCGCAATTTCTCTCATCTTCGGACACATCAGCGGTGAGTAAGCCAATCCTCCCCTTCATTCAACCCTTTGCACTCGAAGCTACTCTAACGTCAAAACCGAGACGGTTCATCTGATCCAGAATAGTAACGGTTCTAAATGATTTTTATTATGTTTAACCCGCGAAATTGACCCTGATTTATTCATTCATCCAAAACTTTAATTGAAAACGTAAATAGAGGCTTGAATATTGGTCTGACAGTTTCTAACCGCGCCTCGGTGTCGTCGTTCGAGCACAAAAGGTTAACTTTGGCACTATCTATCTCCATAAATAATGTCGTTCTTTCTCCACGCCTTGAACAATCTGAGAGAGCACGGGGCACCATCTGTGCCAATTTTCTAATCGCTCGCGGACTCGTGAGAATGTCAAACAATCTATAAAATATTTGCGCTACCCTCTGCGGGCGAGGATTTATTGAAATACTACGAACATATGACTCAAAGAACAAGAATGTCATCCATTCGTCTTCGAAGGATTAATGTACGAAATATCCTTTAAAATAGAATAGCCTTTTAAACCGACATTAGAAGCCCGCATGATTCACTTGAATGGCTCGAGAAGGTTCAAACTAGGCGTCCGTTTCTGTAGTACTCAGAATCGTAAACGCTGTAAACGACATTATTTATAGAGCAACGGGACATCGGTTAACGACGTCAGGACGAATCTTCTGATGGAAATGTGACGGAGATATCGCAATTGTCGCGTTCGCAGCCGGCCGTGATGGCTCGTCTCGATTAGCTCGTTAACTGATTCCAGCGGCCGATAGAAATATAGCCCCTTGGAACGCCGATTCAGCCTTTCCGGCGTGGAATCAGCGATTCGCTTATATAAATAGACCTAAATAGTCACTCGTTGGAGAGAGAGCTCTATTCGAAGTTTTTCGGTCGCTTCTTACAGACTGTTGGCAAGCTTCGAAATTTTTCTTGTGTCCACGCTTGCTCTGTAACAAAGACAAAGTGAGAGAAAACGTCTCGAAAATGTTGGACGTGGCGTACAGGGGCGAGAATCGTCGCTTTCGAGACTCGGAACTCGTGAATTGATAATAAAACGATAAAACGGTTGTACACGCAGGTGGCCACGTGAATCCAGCTGTCTCTGTGTCTTTCGCTCTCTGCAGAAAGATTTCTCTGCTCCGCGCTGCTCTCTACATCGCTGCACAGTGTGGAGGTGGAATAGCCGGCGCTGCCATGCTTTATGGGTAAGTTCACCTAAAGAAAAAAGACAAATTGAATTCTTATCTTGTTCCTTTCACGTTTCGCTGTTCATACTTATCGCTCACCGACACCCTTCGATCGCAATTGTACACGAGCTTGCTAGACGTAAATAACTACCGTCACACAGTGAAAGAACTAAATGGATTTCTTACGACTTCACATAAAACGTGTTTAATTATTGCCAACTATTTTCATTTCGCATAAAGATCCACGGTATAGTTCGGAATTGGACACGAGTATATATATGTATTCTGAAAACTTGGAAAGGACACCGCGTGAAAAATGGCCCGCGCCATGACTCCTTATCGCGAAGGGGTCTCCGGCCGAGAGATAAACGGAACGTTAGGGATTCCTCGACTGCGGTGTGCGGAAGAGACGTCCGATGGCAAAGAAAAAGCGAGATACGCGGCCAACCGAGAGAGCAGCTGCCAGATATGGCAGTGGAGGACTCTTGGCCGCTCCATTTCGTGTAGAAAAAAAACAATCATACATATATTTAGCAGGGTGTCTGTCTCTTCGGCTCCTCGATCGAAGCAACGTGCGCGGAGCAGCATAATTCTTACGTAATTTCTTACTTTTAAATAAAGTTGACCGCAATGCGATTGTCAAGTATTCTCCTGCTTTTATGAATGGAAAAATAATTACGGTTAGCATTATGCGATGTCTCGATGATCCTTTTGGTCGGTGTATAAGAAATTTCACCAAAGTATTATTAATCTGTGGGCCACTGAAGAATCCGTAATTGGACGATCGAGACCGGTCCCGATCATGTTGCGGAACGAGATCTTCCTCCGAGGATCGGCCCGCGGCTGCGACTCGATTCGTGCACGTGCCGTGGTCTCGCTCGTGCGTCGAATATCGCGAGAGAAAAATGGAGAAAAAGGGGGGCCCTGGGGGGCACGACCGGATCCTCGGCTCTGCCCCCGTTCCTCGTAACACCGACCCCCGGGTATACCTGCCCACAGTTTGGCTTGTGCTACCTTTTATTTCATTCTGCCCTCTGCAACCGTCCGAGCTAACAATCTCAAACAAATAAAAGAATTTATTAGTCCAGAGAAAATTCATTGGGACGTGTATCGCGTTACGATCACCTTCGAGAGACTTAACAGAAATTCTGTTACTTAAAAACAATGCAACTCGCAGCAAGGCCTAAAAATTGAATATATGCTTTACATGGAACAGGATGATTCTGAAAGTGGAAACGTCGAAACTTGGTGAGTCTAGTACAAGGGTTAAAGTCCAGATGCTCGATTTAAACAAAAAGAAAAAAGCGGAGGGCTAGCGAGAAGATTAGAGAGAGAGAGGAGGGAGATCGAAGAGAGCAGGCAAAAGCGAGGAAGGAGAATGAGCAGAAAGAGGCACGCGTAATTGGCAGCGGCGAAAGCGAGGTGGGACGGGAGGAGGGGGAGAAGAGAAGCTTCTTCGAAGCCCGAGCACCTGCCTCGTTCCTCGAGTCCTGCGGCTGGCCACCGCTTCGCAGCTGCCGCAGATGTTTCGTGGACCAAAAAAGATCTGCGAGAAGGTGAGCCCGGGGAGAAGGAGAGAGAGAGAAGGGAGAGGCCGAGGGATCGAGCGTGTGTGCACCAAAGACCAAGATAATGAATACCTATGCATGCCAAGGTGGGACAAGTTTCACGACGCGATCGGCTCGTTGAAGGGGAGGAGATGCGGTGATCCGGAGGGACCGGGCAGATGTTCCCTGCGTTTCCGAGGATCATTGTCCTCCCCCTCCTCCTCAGCTCCTTCCATCTTATTCTCTCCTATACTGTTCCCTTGTTTCCATTCGTACTTCTGGCTCTTGTCACTTGCAACATCGGGATTAACCCATTTGCATGGTTCTCCGTTCGAGGCGTGTTAAATAACGTTGGAAATCTGGACTTATAGATTTATAGACTACCCCTATACATATAAGAACAGTATTTCTATCCTAGCCTGTTATTTCTGTACGGAGAGTATCGATGAAATTTGTGGGGTCACGAATGTATAGGGGCGTGTTACTGTGCACTAGCAACCCTCCTGTGATCCGAGTGTTCTGGGGTCCGCGAGTATCCGCGCAACCTGCATGAACCTGTGACCCGCTGCAGGTTCAATGCACAGGTTACGCTGTGACGCTTTGGAGAAACAGGTGATCGTACGCGTAAAAATGTTGAAACTATGTATTATAGATTAATTTCAACTTCGACCGTGATGTTCAGTAAAGGACAACGATTTTCTGAATCCAACACTTGGAAAGTACTTCCGGTCCTTGGTACCTAAAAATACAATAGATTAATGAAACAACTATAAATAAAGATGTTAATGTGCTCGCAATGGGTCACTCGTTCTTCCGCAGGGAAACAAAATTATGCATTCGCGTATCGGGGTTGATATCGCGATAAAAAAAAAATAGAGAATGTTTGCCATCGTGGCGAGGACGGACCAGTCATCCCTTAGAGACGTGAACCACCCTCTGACCACCATACGACCTCACAAAGAGACAACAAGTGCGCGATATGTACCGAAATAATAATCGAACAATGCTCTAGTTAACCGGTCGAGTTCGTCATCCCTCCAAGGATGCAGTTTCTCTCTCTGGGGACCAGGGAGGCAGAAAAAACGACCAGTCGGGGCGAAATAGAGAGAGAGAGAGAGGGTTGGCGCCCATATTCTTGCATCTGTTGCGAACGAGCCGCGGCGGTGTGGCGTTTGTAAAACACGTATCCTTGCGTCGTCGCAGCCGAACGACAGGGGTTGATGCGCTGCCCCCGCTGCGACAGAGCCCGCTCTTGCACCCTGGAATATAAATAAAAAGGGAAATAGAGACGAGGAAAGGGCCCGGAGCCGATAAATCGTAACACTGGGGCGGGATGGGTAACTAGATATTATGGGAGAATCGGAAACCGCGAGAGTCTAACCATCCGTAAAGAATTTACTATCACCGGGCTACAAGATTTTCCCATTACATATCCGCGCGGGACCAGCCATTCTTTTTTTAGAGCCCAGACGATTTTTTCGGGAGTACATTTGGCAGCACGATTTTCATTCAATGTTCAATAACTCGACCAAAAAAAGAATCGTACAGTATCCACCGATGGATCGTTTTAAATCCGAGACGGTTTTTCATGAAGTTACAACACTTTTTGAAGAAGAGCAATTTTTGTGAAATATTTTAGAAACGTTACTGGTCCCAGTTTTCTTGGTCGTTCTAGCAGAAGGATAAATGGAATAAAGCTAGGGGTGGTAGAAAAGAACCGCGATTTTTCCGAGACGCGTTCACCGAGATTTCCGGACGAATTAGCCAGAGTTCCATGGGGGAGAAGAACTCGAAGGTATAAACCTATTTGTCAGGGGAGTTTGCCACCACGGATCGAGGAAACAGCTGTGAGGAAGCAGGTGTGTTGTGACGTCGAGCCCAGACACGGTGTGCGCGTGGCTCGCCGGATGTCCAGCGAGGCGACAGCCCCGTCGCTCGTTTCCTGCCCTCTAGAATCATTGGCTACGCGTTTCTTCTTTCAAAATCACGCCTCCACCCCCTGCATCGGCCGCGTATTCTTCTCCTAAACATTAAATTAAATAGTCAGTCGAAGCCTTGACTTTTTACTTTCAACTATTGCATCTACACCTCACGAGGTTGTTCATATTATCAGTCTCGTATTCACAAAATTAAAGAAATCGTATAAAATGGAAATCTTTTAAAATACTCCGTAACTCTTTGGATTCTTAGAACTTCCCAACAGACAAATTGACTTTCGAGTGTTCGTTGCTCGTAGAAGTGTTTGTAGGAACGTGTCTGACATAGGACACTCATAGCCGGCCAGCAATATCGTAAGCTTCCCGGAGAACCTCTTGATATTGAATTCTTAAGTCCCGCTTTGAATAAGCCGACCTCCTGGATCTCCGTCGACGGTCAAACACATAAACCCGCGTTTCATCACGAGGTCTTCGCTTTTCCGACTGGTATTGAGCCTCGAAGTATCCACTCGAATCGCCGACCATCCGACCCTGTGGGGAAAAGGGTGATAAAAAGTATGCAGTTGCCATTCGTTATTAATATTCATAGAAAGTGTTGCACAATTACTATTTCCATTGAAACAAATTCATCTTCCATTGAAATTGGTGATAAATATTGTCGGGGCACTATCTGAATTCCTGCGCAAACACTGGCTAAGTGGAAACTCGAGAGAAAATGGATCGAGTTAGAGAAACAGAGCGAGCATCAGGGATTTTTGCGAGGCAAGCATTATTTCGTTATAAGAGCTCGACGAAACGCGACATGGAAATACATATTCTTTGATTTGGCGCACGGGTAGGCCGCGCGCTTGGTTCCCTTTATGTATATGGAGAGAAACTGTTGTTCGGCCGAAAATGTAGCGTGAAAGCCAGGTGGGTCAGGTAGAGCCGTTTCAGTAGGAATGCTTTACCTGCTCCACGGAGAACACCTTTTACCGTCCGCACAAAGAGCCGTCGCGATTTTAGCTTTTACAACCTCTGTCGTGTTCCCCCTACCTCTCCTCCGGCTGCTAACGCCACTGTTCCTCTTTCGGTAAGTTATTTCAGGCCTCGGAAAATGCGTCCACCGAGAGAGCTTACATGTATCTCCCTCTCCTCTCTCTCTTTCGCTTACTCCGGTTAGTAAAAATAAATTGTCACCCAACGAAAAAACGTAGAAGCGTTTGGAACACGTGGCCCTACTTTCCTGGGCAGCTCTTAAACCACCGACGCCCCGATGACTCTTCTTAAACTAAATATTTAAGGCGACCGCTGGGAAAATTTACGCCTCTCGCTCGAGTTTCGTGAACCGTAAAAAAAACCGCGACGGGACCTCTTGTCGATTGAAGATGCTGCTATGAATTCGAAAAGAACGGCTTAACAATTTTAATAAATTGAAAAGTGTATATCAATATTTTAAGACTAACGACGTTATATGCGACGTCACGATGCTAAATCTTCCAGTTTCTTTGGACTTTAAAGTTTAGACGTTCGCGGGAGTATTGCACCGTTTCCATTGAATATACATATACTCGGGATTTTTAGGCTAGCCCGTAGATCCGCTTTTGAAGTGGGTAGTAGCTGAAAAACGGTTCTGAATGCGAAGACGTAGAAAGAATCGATGCCATGGAGGGAAGAAAGGGGACGACGGCGGCGGTGGCGGCTGCGGAGCGATTACGGTGCTCCGAGCCGGAGCTAGATGCCAACAGATGGTCTCGCAACCACGTGTTTGTTCTCAAGAATCTCTCGAGCTCTCCTCGATCGTACGCTGCGCTCGCGATTAGATGCACGCGCAGCCGCCAGCCTGTTAACGACCAACGTAATTAAGCGCTAGGCTTTTCGAGCAGCGGCGTGTCGACCTTCCTTAAATGGGGATCGAGTCTCTTAACGGGGCCAAATACTTGACGCGTTAGCCGTTTGTTCCTCGAAGTTGTCGGTCTACTTCGATCCTCTGAAATCAGTGTACAAATTAGTCCTGTAGTTACCGTTGCTATTATATCGTTACTGTGAAGAAACATATGGCCGTATGCAACAGTGAGACGAAAGACTTTCGGACGAAATAATAAATGTTATTAATTATTTACTATTAACAACATTACGATCGATATACAAAGACATTTTGGACGAAAGTTTGCAAGAACGGGATATTAGACCAGATTTCTGTAACCGATAATTCACGCGGCTATTCCAAGGATGAAAGGATCCTATTGACCTGTTAAGGCAGAAGAGAGATGAGCCAGCTGTGCGTAGATCGTAGGCTCGGATCCTTCTCCTCCGGCGGATTCTATATAAATCGCGGTCCGACGTCGGCGACGGTGGCAGCGTGGCTTTCTACGGGGAAACACGTGCCGGCCACATGTTGCACAAAAGGAATATCCAGGCGGTCCCGTGGTCCTGTTCCTTTCGAGCATCGCTGCTGCGACTCACAAAAGCAACCTTCTGAGCCCATAAATGATTTCCTTTCGGCCCAAGGATCGAACGCGCGGACCGGCCCCGGCAGATGTTTTCCACCTTCGTAGACACACGTCGATCCGTTACGAACGGTGGATCATCCAAACACCGGTGCATTGGGGAAAAAAGCTGAACGGAAATTTACGAGCCGCCCAAAATTCCCGGACGCGATCCTACCATTCACTCAGCCGCCCGAAACTTCTTCTCGTTGTAAACTCTCTCTCTCTCTCTCTCTCTCTCTCTCTCTCTCTCTCTCTCTCTCTCTCTCTTTCTGACTCTCCTCGGAAGAAAGAATGAAAATCCGCATTCAACTACAACATTGCCGTAGATGATTATGCATTTCACACAAATGAGTCTATTTCAATCATACACGCCATGGGTGTTATTATTAACAACTCATTAAAGTTATTAAGAAAAGGAATGAACGTCCATGTAGCTCCTACCTTCTGTAAGTAATGCAATTTTAATATTGCTAATTATCATCAGTGATTATTGAACAAGAAGAGTTCGTGGTTTTCAGTAGATTTCGAATAAAATTTGGGTTACTCTTCGTCGAGAGTCCGGGCTTATTATCGGTTGCTCTAAAGAAGACTGAGCCAGAGAATCACTTGTGGGTGTACGAGCTTCCTGCTGCTGCCTTTCTTCGGTCGTTTCCTCCCGTTCAGAAAAGGGAATAGAATCCTGATCCGACCTGCTTTCAAAGCGAGTCCTTCTCCCCCTGCTTTGTCGCTTCGTATTTCTTTCCTTCCACGGGCGGCGGGGCTCTCGTGCAGGAAACGCGCAAGGTACCCGTGAAAAATCCTCGGAATCGGTTCCAGAGCCTTGAAATACGAGTTTCAAGAATTTCAACGAAATCTTACAGGCGGATCCGGGAAACCTGGAATTAATAATCGAGTTAAAAACATAAAAATGAAACGCCTTACAGAAGTAAGAAGAATTTGCTTAAATTATTTTATAATTCCAATAATTGTGAAATAGAATATAGGAAAGGGTTCTCTGTGCGACGTAAAGGGGTAGCCTCGAATCTGGGAACCTGTTACACGAATCCTGGACCATAGGTAGTGTATATGCAGTTTCGCATGGGTACCCGATACCCCCGGCGATTGTTTCACTGGCGTTTTCTCACGTTTTGCAGCGGCGCAGCGCGTCGGCGAGAACCGAGAGATCCGCGTGATCAGTCGATCGGAAGACCGTTTAATCCCTCGTGCACTTGACTCGAGAGCGAGGACCGCGTGCAACCTGTGCCCCATATTCGCACCGAGGCAAGGGGAGCCTGTAAACAGCCCCCGAGGGGATTACACGATGCTTTTAAATAAATTTCAATTCGGGGTGGCGGTCATGTCGGTTGCAGTGCGCGCCTCTGTCGTGTTTAATGAGCTATTGATATCGGCTCCTCCAACCCCTGTCTGTGATATGGACCCCGTTCGACACACCCCCTCTCGCTTCTCAGCACACCCCTGGTTCCCGTCGAGGAAAACCGCCACATGCGATTACACGGCGATCGGAGATCCACGAACGATTCCATTATAAAGTCTTGCCCTCTGGGAAAGTTCAGATGCGCGATTAAGGGAGTCCGACGCTACTCGATAGCTAAATGACCACCTTTCAGTCGGATCACTTCGACACGGTTCGATGGACGTGTACTAACACGTTTCCCAGCGAATCGTGTACTCGTTTACGAGCAGTTTAAACGTGCAGATACACGAGCGAGCAACTTCCGACATTTCTTGCGTGAGCGACTCTCAAGCTGTTTTGCAGATACATCTTAGACAGTTAAACTGGCTTGGTAGACATTATCTTAACTTTCGGACAGCGGACTGTTCTTGCAACTAATGTGTAATTAACGCTTTCGGTGCCACATCGGTCATATATGATCGACAGAATTTTTGTTTGCACAAACTGTATGTATCATCTTCAAGAGAGACATTTTTGCGTCTGAAAATGAATACATTTATAGTAAAAATAGAAATAAAAAAGAAAAATTGCGACACAGCTGTGTAAACATATCTTAAACGAAATATGCTGCCACTGTTACGTATGCATACGACAATGAGGGTGAAAGCGAATAAAATCTCGCTTATCATGGTACAGACTCGCGAAAGGAACTCTCCTTTCTTCTGGCGTGGGTCCACCCTCGTCCTCCACGGACGACACGCAGTTAATCCCAATTGTGTGGTCATGATCTGCATTTCTGATTCCATCAATTCGGTCTCTCTCGTGACGCGATTGCGCCGTTTACGTTAACGGGAGCAGAGGGGTCCACGAGTCTCTCATTTGCATCGATCCGAAAGGGGGATTTTTGATCGTGCGACACGACCGTGATCTTTGCCCGTTTAGAGAGAAGATCAGCCGGTAATCCGACATCGGAGAGATGTTTCCGCACAGGTGTGTGGTCCTTTGATAGCTCGAGGGGCTCGAGGGATCGTGGAAGAATCATCGAAGTTGCACGTGGAGCTTTTCGAAACCGTGATTATAGGAAACATTCGTTGAACCTACAAAATACAACGTTGATGAATATCGTAGTTTGCGCCGATAAAATCATTCTTATTTATTATCGTAGAAAATGTTCGTAATTGCCACAATAATTAATTGACCAACAAATGTTTCCATTGTTTTAAATATTCTGCGGCAGGCTGCGACCTGCTTAGGCTATCGGTGAACCAATCACGGTCAACGCAAGTGGCGCAACGGGTCACGTGCCTGTGACCCCATAAGATTGCAAGAGGCGAGAAAATTAACGGGGTTTTATGCAAAGGAAACATAGGGGGTCGTGGTTGCACCGGCTAATATAAACATTACTCTGCGGGGACCGGGTCGCCACGGGGTTTCGGGAGTTGGTGTCGCTTTCAATGGGAAAATCATCTGTGCATTGTGTCCTGGACAGCGTAGTTATCGCAAAACGACGCCATATGCGTCGTTCAGTGATATCTCGGAGCCAATCGATAATCCTCTCCACTTTTAGACGAGCCTCAGTCGAGTTTCGACTGTACAGTAAACCGAGTGTTGTTACAAAAATTGTTAGAAGCCAATATCCTGCAATTAGAGTGTACAATGAAATTCTAAATGTGTACAATTTTGTTTCTGTTACAGGGTAACCACACCATCCAACACGCAAACTTTGACATCACCCGGCCGATTGAACGGAGCCATCGAGAGGCTCCTCGTGGAGCTAGCGTTGTCCGTGCTGATCGTTCTCGCTCACTTTACCTCGGAGTCTGCGAAAACGCTGCCGATGTCCATCTCCTCGAAACCAGCTGGCGTGTTGGCCGCAGCATACACAGCGGCCACCTTAGTTTCGGTGAGTGAAACCTTGCCCCGACACGCGTTCCACTGAAAAGAAATCGTGTTTGGCCTTAAATGGTATTCATCGAGGACTTGTTTCCGAAAAATTTGTTCAGCTAGATAATAACGCTTTAAATACCCACTTACTCCGCGCTAAGTTAGAGATTGCGCGTATACGCTAATTACGCGAACGAGTTAATGAAAATGCAAAGAAAGAATAATCCAGATGAAACCTCAGAATACGCCGTGAACTATTAATATTAATTGGATAAAAAGTAAATTAAGAATCGGTACCCGGATACATCCGGCTATCGGTGCACGGGCTAACGAGGCCCAGGGTTATCTTTCCGAAGCCCGAAACCACGAGATCCCCACCGGAATCCCGTGATAGCGGCCACCTTTCCCCCGTTCTTCTGGACTAAACCGGTCTATCCGAGGCGTCTCTCTCGATCTCTTTCGAATCGGACCCACGTCCGCGTCTTTAAAGAGCACCTGCGCTCTACGAACAGGCCAGACGTGGGGTGGGAGGGTGCAAGAGGGGACTCCGGGACCAGAGAAAGACGGCGGAGAGAAAAAAGAAGAAAGAACTCGATCTCGATGCCACCTGCTCCGGAAAGTGTGTGTACAATGCAACCCGTAAAAAGAAGCGCGAAACTACTGCGCCGAAACGCTTGCACCCGACGCTCCGGTGTCCTCGGAGTATCCGATGACGACTTCCGACCCGGTTGAGTATCGCCTAAACCCCGGTGACATCGATTAATCGATCGTGTAACCAGGAATCGTGGCTCGCTTCCTCGATTGTTAGCCAGTGGAGCAAAAGCGATGATCCTCCTAATCCATTCGAAATCGTTGACGAGTAGTCGAACCTTTTCTTTACCTCTTCCTGGTAACCGAAGACGTTGCGGTTGCTTTATTGACCAAGACGACACGTTGTTGGCTATTTTCATAGAATAGGTAGAATTAATCTAAAGAGTTGAAACTAGGTATATCCTTTGAACTCGTTACACTGAACAGGGTACAAACCTTCACGATAGCGTTAATACCGCGTCCTCTTTTTCAAGCTAACATTGTTTAGAAGATCTATGCTAGTTCGAGCAGGATAATCATTCGATCCATTCTGTTTCAGAGCCCCTTCCTGAATCCAGCCAGAGCTCTGGGTCCAGCGTTCGTCAGCAATCGATGGGACAACCACTGGGTGTTCTGGGTGGGTCCGTTGTCGGGTAGCGCAGTTGCCGCGTTGCTGCACGAGTACGTATTGAACGCCAAACGGTCCAGGGATTCGCGGGACATGGACGACGGGGACAATTCATCGATGAGATCCGACGAGGACACCTACGACGATCTGGACAAGCCCACGGGTCCCAAGTTCCCTAGCGCGTATGCCACCTACCGACCCGTAGCAGGAGCCGCTTCTTCGTCCATCTACAGCGCACCGCCCACGGCATTGGAACGCGTCGAATCGATTTACGGTGGCACCAAATCCTTGTACTGCAAGTCGCCGCCGTTGACCCGTGCCAACTTGAATCGTTCGCAGAGCGTGTACGCGAAATCGACTACTGGGACCAAGGACGGCCTAATGATTCCAAAGCCAGGCCCGCTGGTACCAGCACAGAGCTTATACCCGATCAGAATAGGGCAGACGGCACCGTCCCAAAACTCGAGAGAAGGTCAACCACCGCAGGGCGCGCCCGGTGGCCCGGCTCAGACCACCCAGAACCACAACAGCACCAATCAGAACATGCAGAACCAGCTGCAACAGTGCACCCAGAGCATCTACGGGATCAGAGGGATCTCAACCAGCCTGAGCACCCGTGAGAACGGGATCTACGGTGTGTCCACCGGGTCTAGTATATACGGACGCGCTCCTGCACCTCCGCCAGCCAGCCAGAGCCCACCATCGGGACCGAGTGGACAGAACTCGGGACAGAATCATCACCAACAGCAGCAGCAGCAGCAACAGCAACAACAACAGCAGCAGCAGTTGACTGTCAATACTGAAAACACAGCTAATTCTAGGAGACCGGAAAGCATGTACGGTCATATTTCCAGGCGCAGCGACGATTCTGCATATGGAAGTTACCAGGGCTCCACCAGAGGGAACTACGGGAAAGTACCCGGCCCTCCAGGTCCACCGGGTCCACCCACTGGACCCCCAGGGCCCCCCGCAATACCGAGACCAAGGCAGACCCAGCCCTGCTGGACCCTTGCAACAGAGCCAACAAAACTTCCAAAGGAACTCACCGAATCCGCAGTACTGACTATAAATGCGACCTTGTCGGTGGACTAACTAAGACTGGCAGCCGTCGATGAGGCGTTGATCGATGAAACGCTTCCGGACCGTGCGATCGCGAACGATTGCTTCTGGCTTGGAACGTTCTGACAGGATGAGGGGATCGGCTGGGTGCTTATTCGCATCGGGCCGAAGCCTTGCTAAAAAGCATCCACGTGTGCCATTTTTTTTTATATGTGATGAGAGAAAGGAGATGCAGTATTCGCTCAGAAAATGGACCAACCTCGGGCCTGAAAATAATCGCTTATGGTGGGGGGACTATGAGTCAACAAGAGAGACTGCGCACGCGTGTGTACATGTTATAAGCGACATTTCAGTCCCGAGATTTTCACAGACATCGAGACATTGCTGAAATCCTTACCGTTGGAACGTGTCGGAACGCGGAGAACATCTATTGGCGACCGTGCGAATATGTTTGACGATGTTTCGCACACAGAAACTTTTGGCCACTTTAGAACGGTGTAGCTTATCGCTGTTCGTCGAGCCGATCGTTTCGGACCTGAAACCAAAAGTCTACCATAAACATTTATCCCATTGAGATTCGTCGCGATTACACGTGAAATTTCGACGGCACTACTTTACGATTAATTCTTCGCTCGAGTCGGACGAACTATCCTTCGATCCTTGACACGTTCACTGCCGATTCATTGGCTATCCTTGTCGGTATCCTTCGTCATTCATAAGATACTAAAAAAACAAACAAAAGTTGAATTTTTTTATTTTCTGTTTCATTTATTTTTTTTAAATGTATAATCCGCAGTCTAATTGTAAGGCAAGCGGGTTAATCAATATTAAATTACCTTGATTTCGTGGTGATTGTTCGGCAGTGAACGCGTTGAATAATCGATATTCAAATTCGATTCACGAACGGCAACGGAACGTTTCCCGCCCATATTCACGCGGGAGATTTGAAATGTGAACGCGAGGGAAGTCGTTACGTGTTCTTCCAAGATGGCTGACGAACGATTGATCTCAAATTGCGATCGTGATTCGAATTGGAACGAAACAATTTGGTTTACCCGACTTGATCGAAAGATGGTAACTGAATCGACGATTCAGACTGATTCAGACCGACTAGATTCGTAAATGGTGTATTGTCATAAGACTGATCTCGCACAATCATTTTGTTAAATAGATCAATTACCTTTTTATATACTGGTAGTAGTCATACGCATCGAACGATCGTCATTAGAGAATATCGTAGGACAGTTTATAGTTTATACAACCTCGATTGAACGAGACCGAGAGTTTTCGCGACTTCAGAAAGTGAAGTTTACGATATACAGGGTGTCTCAAAATTCTTTTAACATTTGAAACAACATTTTCCTTTGCAAAAACACCAACCAATCACAGCGTAACCTAGACGCGTGTTGGAACAATCGACCAATTGAGAGTTGGCGCGCCGGGCTCTGATTGGTCCGTGTTTTTCGTTAATAACTCCTTGACAAAGTTGCAGAAGTAATTTTTGTAAAGGAAAATGTTGCTTCAAATGAATTCAAGAACCTCCAATTTTCGGATGTTGAAGGAATTTTGAGACACCTTGTAGGTACCTTGTCTACTAGGGGCCGTATCATTTACAGAGATGTACGCTGGTATTTGATTGGAATATTAAAAAAGCGAGTTATCAAAACGCGAACGTGTTGCGAAGTTTGCTTATCGATAAACCCCACGAGAACAAGTGTTTTGTACATATTATATATATATATTAAACTTTGTATTTATTATTTTTTATCGTAGCTATAGGCGTAGATTACGATCACTGTTGCGTTCGTGTATGCAAGTATACGTAAACAGACAAGTTCGACAATAAACGAATCGATGAAAGCGACGTAGAAAATATACAAAAAATATGGTTTCCTAATTACTTGATAAAATACATACGAAAAAAAATTGCATCAAAACTCACAAACGTTTTTATTGAACCTGATCCTGATTGTTTTGTAATCTTACGTGTAGTGGTCCCAATAGCTCAAACCGCAGAATAGAAAAATGAAAGACAGAGAATATTGCGTAACTTCCTGTCGGTGGAAAGGAGAGAAAGCCGATTGGACAATTTTCGGATACCTTGAACGCGCCTTTTGTGGACACTTTTGTCGAGTCAATGAAATTAAGTAATCCGGACGGTATATTATAAGAAATTCGTTTCTGAATCATTTTCTTGGAAATACATCGTTTTCGTAACTCGATAGAGTTTCCTGTTAACACGATACTACCGCCCTCTCGCAATGCGTGTACTAGCCACGTAGCGCGCGGGAAATTTAAATGTCGTATGCATCCTTTACTTCTTCATAATTTTGATTCAGAACTTGGAGAACTTTAACCTGGAAAGGTGGCACAGGAAACGAGTGAAAGAAAGAAGAAGACAATTCCAATAAACTGACGAAGTAAACGAGTAGCAGCGAGAAAGAGTTACTGTTTCATTCAAATTTTCCCTCTCGCGGAGGCCGCCACAAGTCGAACCGATCCGGTACCGCCATCTGTTGGGAACGGACCGGAATCTGTGTTTATCGGACGAGTCTAACCGATAAAGAATTCAAGAAAAATCGACAGGAACGATTGAATCGCGTGAAAATCACGGGTCTCTGTGTTTCCGAATTAACGAAATCGTCAAATTCTCCGACGTTCTCTCGTCGAGTCCTCGGAGATCTCGCGTTCGAGATCAGCTGATGACGTAACACGCGACGAGCAAGGCGCAAAGGAGAAAAGTTAGTTGTGTGTGCGAGTGGTGTCGGTGTTGGTGGGCGCGAGACTTGCGCGAGACGAAGTATGGCGTAGGATATTCTCTCTGGGCCAGTTTCGTCGAAAGTGTTGAACCGTTGATTGGGTACAGGGAACCCGCGGTCGAAGTCATTGCCGTTATCCGTGAGAAACGTTTTCCAGTAGCGTTCTGCGGGCAGCGCGAAGTTGTCTTACGCGACAACGGTGTTCGCTGGTGTTCACCAAACCGTGCGAGAGACAGTCCATTTATCGTAGGGACACAAAAAGGACGTCGCGTATCGCAGCAGCATGAGCGTCGACGCGTACGGTCCGAGCAGTCAAACCCTCACGTTCCTCGACCCGGAGGAAGCGGACCTAATCGGTGCGGACACGCAAGGCAGCGAGTTCGACTTCACCGATTTCACCCTACCCTCACCGAGTCAGACGCAGGCCTCGCAGCACGATGTTGCTCAAAGTCAACCTAGCCAGCCCGTACAGGTTGGTTTTCTGGTTCGTCATATGTTTCTCAAGTTCAACCTCTAACCTATCCGCACGATCAATTTCTAACTCGAGATCCGGCCGTTTCCTCGCGGTTAACGCGAACCTGACCGCCTGCTCAGATTCGTTTCAGTGACTCTTTAAATGTTAACGTGTACCCGACCGAGAGCCAGCGGGCCACACGTTCACGCCTCGCGTTCATTTCCCAAACGGTTCTTTTTCGTGTCTTTTTCCCTCGAATCCGGTGACGCACCGTCGGGCCAACGTCCTCTATTTAATCATGCCGCGATACCTTCAGAACGTGGTTCCATTTCGAACACGGACTTTTAAGAATAACTTTCTCGAGATTCAGAGGTTATGTGATACTCCAAACGAGGAACCTTGTTTCGCATTGTTATGCAAAATTAATTGTACGCCTTCCAGCTTTTTCACTTCCGTCAAGCATGATAATTAGACTCTACAGACTTTATGCATTTATGACAAAGATGGCTCGATCGAATACAGAACTGTTGCGAGGCATTGGAAGACTCGAATGATGGTTGTTTCGGGTTACTTTGGAGTTACTCGAATTATTCTAAGAGGAACTGTACTTCCATGTAACTTCTATTTCTTAAAATTTTTATTTTGCACAGCGATCCACAGTCTGATGATAACGATTGTACTTGTAGTCATGTTGGTTTCTGTTAACGTGTCTCAGGAAATTGAAATAAACTCGAGCTTTAGTACCTGTATATTAAATAAAGAGAAGGGGGACTAACATTTGGAAGTAATTTATCATTCTTATCAGGTTAATGGAACGAGCGGTGGGTCTTCCTTGGAATTAAAAATTTCTGGAGCTGCGCAGAGCCTCGCCGAGTTGCAATTCGAAGAAGAGGAGGAGGAAGCATATTATAATCGTGATTTACCTGAACATGCTTGTAAATATTGTGGAATTCACGAAGCATCTTGCGTTGTTATGTGTAATGTCTGCCGCAAATGGTTTTGCAATGGACGCGGTAATACATCCGGATCGCATATCATCAATCATCTTGTCAGAGCAAAGCACAAGGAAGTCACTCTTCACAGGTATCGTGTTCTACTCTGTGATACTTCGTTCGAATGACATTTTTACATTTATATTACACATTTGTCTTTTATATCCAGGGATGGTCCCCTTGGAGAAACAGTTCTGGAATGCTACTCTTGCGCAGTTAGAAATGTTTTTGTTCTTGGATTCATTCCTGCAAAAGCAGACTCTGTTGTTGTCCTACTCTGTAGACAACCATGTGCGGCTCAAAGTTCCTTGAAGGACATGAACTGGTAATTGTTGATTTGAAGAAAAACATTCCAAATATAGAGTGACAGTTCGCCAGGTGATGTGTAAAGAAAATATCGATTAAATTTTGTACACATCATCTGGCGAACTAATTCTTCTAGCTTCTAAAAAAAACATTCAAGGCGTTCGTTCGAATTTGAACAAATGTTATCCTGTTTTAAAGAGTATTTGATCTATTAGGTGAGTCGCCGTGTAACGATGTTGTTGCGATTCTGAATGTTCGTTATGCTTTTTTAGGGACCAGGAACAATGGAAACCTTTGATCGAAGACCGCAGCTTTCTTGCGTGGTTAGTGAAAATTCCATCCGAACAGGAACAGCTGCGCGCTCGACAAATCTCTGCGCAGCAGATCAACAAATTGGAAGAATTATGGCGCGACAATGTTGACGCGACCTTCCAAGATCTAGAGAAACCCGGAGTGGACGAGGAGCCGCAGCAAGTGCTTTTGCGGTACGAGGACGGCTATCAATATCAGAATATATTCGGTCCTCTTGTAAAGCTGGAAGCAGACTACGATAAACGTTTGAAGGAGTCTCAGACGCAAGAGAATATCGAAGTTCGATGGGATGTTGGTCTGAACAAGAAGACCATAGCCTACTTTATGTTGGCCAAAACCGACGGTGACATGAAACTGATGCACGGGGACGAATTGAGACTCCGCTACTTGGGCGAGCTGCACAAGCCCTGGTCAGGCATTGGGCACGTGATCAAAATCCCTGACAATTACGGCGAGGAAGTTGGGATAGAGTTGAAGAACAATTCTGGAGCTCCAACGGAATGTATCAGTAATTTTGTTGTTGACTTTATTTGGAAGAGTACGAGCTTCGACCGGTAAGTAACACCAAAAGATCTTGGATTCATCGGTTCTATCGTATAATATATAAATGCTTTTCCATTGTAGCATGCAGTTGGCATTACGAAAATTCGCCGTGGACGACACTTCCGTGTCCGCTTATATCTACCACAGATTATTGGGCCACGAAGTGGAGGAGGTTCTGTTCCGTTGTCATTTGCCTAAACACTTTAGCGCCCCGAATTTGCCCGACTTGAATAGGTCTCAGGTGTACGCCGTGAAGCACGCGGTCCAGAGACCGTTGTCGTTGATCCAAGGACCACCTGGCACAGGGAAAACTGTGACCAGTGCAACGATAGTTTACCAATTGGTGAAACAGAACGGGGGGCCCGTATTGGTGTGCGCTCCTTCCAATACAGCCGTGGACCAACTCACGGAGAAGATACACAAGTCGAATCTGAAGGTGGTGAGACTTTGCGCGAAATCGAGAGAAGCGATCGACTCTCCTGTGAGCTTCCTGGCTCTGCACAATCAGATCAAGAACATGGAGACGAACACCGAGTTGCAGAAGCTACAACAATTGAAGGACGAGACGGGAGAATTGTCGAGCGTCGACGAGAAACGTTACAGACTGCTGAAGAAAGCAGCGGAGAAGGAACTACTGGAAGCAGCCGATGTGATTTGCTGCACCTGTGTCGGAGCAGGTGACCCGAGATTGCACAGACTGAAATTCCATTCGATCCTGATCGACGAGAGTATGCAGGCTACGGAGCCCGAGTGTATGGTGCCAGTCGTGCTTGGAGCAAAGCAGCTGATCCTCGTTGGCGATCATTGTCAATTAGGACCGGTAGTTATGTGCAAGAAGGCCGCCAGAGCTGGTTTATCGCAGTCTCTATTTGAAAGGCTTGTTGTCCTTGGAATCAGACCCTTCCGTTTGGAGGTGCAGTACCGTATGCACCCAGATTTATCGCGCTTCCCATCGAACTTCTTCTATGAAGGGTCTCTGCAGAACGGCGTGTGCGCCGACGAGAGAAAGTTGTTGAAGATCGACTTCCCCTGGCCCGCACCGGACAAGCCGATGTTCTTCTACGTCACCCAAGGACAAGAAGAAATCGCCGGCAGCGGAACATCCTACTTGAATCGAACCGAAGCATCGAACGTCGAGAAAATAGCGACTCGTTTCCTACGTTGCGGCGTGAAACCCGAGCAGATCGGCGTGATAACACCTTACGAGGGACAAAGAGCCTATCTGGTGCAGTATATGCAGTACCAGGGCTCTTTGCACTCGAAGCTCTACCAAGAAATCGAGGTAGCCAGCGTGGACGCGTTCCAGGGTCGAGAGAAGGATATAATAATCATGTCCTGTGTGAGATCGAACGAGCACCAAGGCATCGGGTTCTTGAACGATCCGAGACGTTTGAACGTTGCCCTAACGCGAGCCAAGTATGGTATAATCATCGTAGGAAACCCGAAAGTGTTGTCGAAGCAACCACTTTGGAATCACCTGTTAAGTTTCTACAAGGAACAGAAAGTGCTGGTCGAGGGACCGTTGAACAATCTGAAGGAGTCGATGATCCAATTCGCCAAGCCAAAAAAACTGGTCAATGCTGCGAATCCGGGTTCACATTTCATGTCCACATCTATGTACGACGCGAGGGAGGCTCTGATACCGGGATCGGTGTACGACAGATCTGGCACCCAGGTGAACGGTACGCAGAACCATAATCCGTATTATCAGAGGAACGTACCGCTAGACATATTCAGCAGAACTCACGACACGATCAGCTACATCAGTCCAGAGAGAGCACAGGCGGCTATGAACAACGTGCCGGTACCTGTGGGCATGTTCATGAACATGGCTCACGTGCCACCAAGATTCTACAATCAGCATCAACAAGCGCTGCAAGCTAGGCAGAACCAACGGAACCGTCGCGGATCCGCTCTGTCCAAGAACAAGCAGGGACCGCGTATGGGCAAACTGAGTCAAACGGAGCAAAACACCCAACCGTATAGTCAGCCGGGGCTGCCGTTGACACAAGGCACGACTCAGGGCATGTCTCAACCGGGCTTCAGTCTTTCTCAGCCTGGATTGAGCCAGGCGGAGCTCTCACAGGACTCATTCGCGGTTGGCGAGTTCCAGTCGCAGATGGACGGCTTGTTGTCACAGGACTCGACTTACCAAGGTGATCGAAGTGGTTTTTATCAGTCGGGACAGTCACAAGCCGGGGGACAGTTCTCCCAGCCATACTGAGCCGAGATCGTACGGCTGAGCAACGCAATTGCTATGCAGCGTCGCGGGAGCGACTGAAGGCTCGTTCGACAAATTCTTCTTCGACCAACCAACCACAAATCACTAACTGCGCAAAACGGTAAAACGGCTCGAGGCGATCGAGTACGATTATTAATGCACGCAGTCGTCGGCGTTAAAGAGGGTTTTAAAATCTACAACAAACAAAAAAAGCAACAGCAAACTACAACAGAGAGGAGTTCGTCGCGAAAAGAAAAAGAACCAAAAAAGAAAAAAAGGAACATGGAAATGAAACAAACGAAAATGGGGAAAAAGAACCGGAAAAGCGAACCGTCGATGCGAACAAAAGAATTAAAAAAACACACACACATTGAAGATCAGGGGCGTAAAAAACAAACAAGCGACTGGCAAAAACATCGTCGGGGATGGAACAGTGTGCGGCGACATGCCAAACGGGTAACAAAAATAAAGGGGGTTCCGACTGGGAGACGACACACAATTCACCACCAGGATAAAAAAGAAAACAGAACCACCAACTCACCGTGACACGCGCTTATCGTGGACGGACCGTTTTATCGCGGGGATCGAGTGACGCTAGAATTACAACAGGAGCAACACAACAACCGAACCAACAAGCAAACGAGAACAACAAAAAAACGTCAAAATATTGAAAAATAAAAAAAAATAAAGCAGCAATAATAATAAATAATAATGATAATCAAATAATAAAGAGAAAAGAGGATAACGACGGGATGTGTAGCGCTTCGTGACTCGACCAGATTACGACAAAGTGTGCCAATATAGTAAGTTCAACGTACGACAACGCACGAATCTGTCTGCACGATGAAAGGGGAGTAGAAGACGTAACGTCGCGAATATTAATAGTTCACGGAAACCGAATGGGGGAATGAGACGAATTGGAAGTAATATGTATATCAGAATATCGATGCGCGCGTTACGCGTCTTACCGATCTCCCTTTGGGGGGTAGGGGGAGGGAGCTGCACAAGCAGACGGGTCACGAAAGTGTTCGAACACTTCCGGTGAAGGAATCGCGACGAACGACGCGCAAAAGAAGCATTGTATGCGGGATGTTTCGGTGGGTACAGCTAAGTCATCGAAAGGCGTAGTTTGGACGCGAACGCTTGGTAGACACGTTGAGGAACATATATTATAAGCAAGGCTTGTTACGAGGACTCTCGAAACGGTGTCGCAAAAAGGTAAAATCTGTTACTCCGGACTGTTTGCACGCGCGGTACGTTCTCTTCCGTGACCTTTGAACAACGTCTGTTTATAGTAAATGTTTCGTAACACCGTTTGCCGACTCGATCGGTTGGCCTTTAATCTTTGAGAGTGCCATTCTGCTGATTCGAATCGCGGCTAAAAAGAAACCGTGTTCAGAAGAGTTTTTCAGATCGGGGCGCGTTGTTTCGGAGTTCGTTGAGGGTTCGTAATTGCTGCTGCAAGCGTTCGAATATCTTTATGACCTAGCGTGCGCGCGGAGACTCGCTGCCCGAGTCAGAATTGGGAACGAATATAGACGAAGGAAAACGGCTCGAAAAAAAAAAGATTCCGAAGCCAGGAGATTGTTGGCGTCGTTCATGGTGGTTCGTACCATCTGTTTTCCACCCTCGCCTAGATCGTGAATCGTTGATGGGAGTGACAATAACGCGTGTACACGCCGGGGAACTTGGACAGAGAAACAATGTTTTTACCGACGGAGAACATCGGTCGATCGAAAGTCGCCAAACTTTTGAATTGGTCGTCGAACAGTACGAGGCCGACACCCAAAAAAATATCACGAAGATATAGAGTCCTTCTCGCAGGCTTGGGGCGTGATGTTGACGATTATATGCTGACCGAACATGGAAATCTTCTATTGACCTAATTCCGATCATGTTAATTAGTTTTCTATTTTTTCTGGTTAGACCGCGCGTACACTATGTGTATATATTTTATTTACTGCAGGGGTCGATAGAGCGCGATTATGGCGAAACGTGTATATTTCATTCTCGATATATATGTACGTATTTTATGTTTCTTTTTTGGTAGGACTATGACAGTCGATCATTATTTAAAAAAAAAGAAACAGAGAAAGGAAATATGGCAATAATGTATGTATTTAAAACGCGGAGAGGAATTACGGTGGATTTCTTCACCGTGGAACGGGCGAAGATCGGTTCCCGTGTAGCTACCAACGATGATACATAACGTACACACACGCATACACAAGAGTCGTATCAACACCCAACAAAACGCAGTGGATGCAGTTCTGAGATCTACAGAGTTCGCGTCTGATAAATTTCGAGGAACGTTCCAATTCATTACCGCGAACGGTATGAATAGTCCATTTTAGCGTTCAGCGTATTTTAAATTGTACTGACCAAAATATCGTTGTATCTACTGATTTTTGAATTCTGACACGCTTTCTTTTTGTTTCGTTCATTTTTACCCTCTTACAGTACGTTCACACACGCACGAAATACCCCTGCTACTTTTATTTTCTACTTTTCCGTCTGTGTTTTGGCTTCTCGCGGTAATTAATCACAGAGGCAAATAAATTTGAAATGATTATAAACAGAAAATGAACAAAAAAAATCTAAAGAAGAGCATTATTCAAACCCAAAATTCTTTTATTATTCCCTTTCCGACCAACAGCGCACCGCTAACTGCAGAATATATGGAAATTCATTGTGAAACCTTATGGAACGAATAAAATTTAATTCGAAGGAACTGGGTGGTTCTCTCTTCTAACCGAAAGGATGTTGCATACTGATCATCTAGGGAGCACTAATCGATTAAGGCTCGATACTTTAAACGTATATAAATATTTCTTTTATTTAACAGCAAAATGAAAGTTACAAAAGTCTGATATACTATTACTTTTAAACTTTGGCGTTGGATGTGCGTAGAATTGACAATTGGGAAGGGTGGAAGATAACAAGGTATTTCTCACTGTCTGTTAGATCTTTTACATTTCGTACAAAAATAAGTAAATTATTAATTAGAAAAATTTGCTGGGCCTGTCTAATGATAACTATTGTCGCGCGCGTCGCAAGGAACGAATCTGACAAATGAATTTTTCGAAATAATTTGTTAACGAGGCATCGATTTCATATTTTTAGAATAATTAAGTTTTGTCGAGGTTCGTTCGTACCAGGCCCAGCAATCGGATACCTTGGATAATAATGTTTATACTGTCAACACAGCCTTCTGTTTTCTAAGTATCATTCAACAAGTTACATTATACTTTGACGTGAACAGCAGACTAGAAACGGAATCAAAAGACAGTGTTCACATTTACATCGAAAATAGGAACTTCGGTTGCTACATAACGAGTTTCGAAGATAACGTTGAAATTTGAATTACTTCTATGGTAGTATAGTATTTTTTTTCAGTCTATTTCTTAAATTCCGAAATGCATATTTGATTGGCGTGCCTCGTTTCAAAGAAAATACGCGGTTAGTAGGATGTTTAAATTGAGAGATATATCTCTTCACCTACGAAAGACGAAATCAATTTTTTTTTTATTTTTTGGCACGCAGTGTAGATGACCAACCGTTGATCACGATAAGACGTACGTAATATATTCATTTAGTAAATTTAATTTTCTTTAACAATATTAAATAAGATACGTTGATTGAAGAGAAGTTCGATGTTGTCGATTTATATTTAAACTTACTTTTTTTGTTATTTTTCCGTTATTATTTTCTTCGAACAATAATTTTTTGTCTTTTTCTCTTTTAAACTTTTTTTTTCATTATTTTTTAAATATAAATTTACGATTATACTAGAACTTTTGATCGAGACTAAGTACCTCTTTTTTGTGTATATGAATATCTCTGATATAGACGAAAATTCATTGACGTGTCACTCTTGAATATTTAAATGTAAATTCATTTTTCCCCGACATATTTAGGCTAACAATATTCATTTCTTCGCTGTGAATAATCATCATTAAAACTGAAATAGTTCATCTTGTCCAGCATGAAGCTACGTGTATTCAACGATCGAATTTAATATTTTGATAATCGTAAGGCACCATGTTCTTATACATATATGTATTCGAAAAGAAATGAAATTTGATTGCTAAGAACACATCGGAAATCAAATTCATGAAAAATAAGGGTGAAAAAAAGGTTCTTCGGGCGAGAAGAACGCCCTATCAAATTCTCGATCAAATTCAACATGTCCTTCTAGAAGACGTATTGCACGTTTCACTCAAAGAGGAATATTTGTCGAGTAATATTCGTATATACGTAAATAATGACCGCGATCGATAGTTTTTGTTTCGCTTCGTGTAATATAAATGTGCGTAATGTAAGTGGCCATTGCACATTGACAAAAAAAACAGGAAAAAGTAATTCGAAAACACGGAAACGAAACGAAAGAAAAATTCGACGATGGAAAACGCAACAGGTGAGCCATTGCACGCAAGCGCAGGTTTACTATCACAAGGTACGAGCACGTTAGCTCGAAGTAAGCGTAGAGAACTACCACATTCTGTGTACTCGACATCTCATTGTGGCAAGGATATCAGTTTGGCTGCCTCGCGATTACGTTTGTCGAGGCCCGTTGCAAAAATAAACTGCTCCCCTATAGAAAATTACCCTAACTAAGACAAATTTCTGTACTAGCCTGCAAACGACAGTTACGTAACGATATAGGAAGCAGGTGAGTCCACCTTGATGAAGATCCTGGCCAGGTCGTGGTGCTCCTTCAAGTTCTGGTACGTGCGGTCGAACACGCGTTTGATCCTCGCGAAAACGTCGGGGTCGTACACCGATCTTGCCGTATTGGTTAGATCGAATGGCTCTGGGAAAGTACAAGAGAGTCTCGTGAGATTGTTAGTCGAAGAATACTGGCTGCAAATAAATTACATACCTTCAATGCACAAATATTTCCACTGGTGTGGATCATTTTTGTAAGACCTTGCTCTTCGACATTCTTCGATGAGAATCTTATTAGCCAGCCGCACAGATATCGCGTACTGGCTGAAGCTGTTCAAATTTCATTGGTTTAGTACTGTGTTTGACACAGTCAAGTTTAATACGTGTCCATACTCACTCGAAAATAACGTAATATCGAAAAAATTCAACTAGAAGTTCCCCTAACGACTGTCGATTCTTAGGCCGTAGTACAGCAGCTGGAATGTCTATTTCTTCTTGCATATCAATGCAATGGATATCGGTGTGCGGTGTGAATTTACCTTCGTAAAGAGAATGCAAACAAGGCAATACTGGTGGACTGACACCGCCTGAAATAATAAATAAACAATATCAGCTGTGCATCGAATTTGTTGCAGCAAAAATGCGAAATGTTCTACGTACACTGTAGGAAATGAATAACCATGAGAACCAAGGAATAACTTGATATGGTCATATTTTTCGCGTCGTTAATATCCTGAGACTGAGCCCAAAGCTTGACAAGGAGAACCAACGGTCTCACTCTCCAGTCAACTGTGGAATTATTAAATGATTATTCTCCAATCGAATTATCTCACGTTCAATCGTGTATGTCGCTGCCTATAGGAAGCTTACTTCGTGAGTAACAGTAGAGTAAATGAGTGTTCCGAATGCCGACGGCGTTGTTGCAATTTAAATCCACTTCTAAATTCTGTATCGAATCATGGAACTTCAGAATCGGTACTTTTGCTTGTATAAGCTCCAGCTGTTCTATAAAATCTGTCGGCACAAAATGCATTGTGTTTATTAACTAAAGCGTGCACCGGCAACATATAATTGTATCGTTGAAATCGACATACCGCATCTTTTCAAACATTTAAATATTTGTTCCAAATGGCCAATAGCTTCTATTCTCTGATCCATCTCTGTATGTCTCACTAACAGGCACATATCAACATCACTATTGTCCGATCCAAATCCATTCATCGTGGATCCAACCAAAAATAAACCGTACTTTGGAAATGCAGTCTAAACGTGAAACATTTCAATGTTGATAGAACGGTCGCATTAAGCATTAGCAATACAGTGAAATAGTATTTCTATTACTTTAATATAAATATAGAGGTATCTCCACAGCATCATTTTGTTTCTGTAAACAGTTTCAGTCTGTTGATTCATCATAAACTTTGACCAAATGTCTTTGGAGAGATTATCCCAAATCGATCCGTTGAGCAGGTCGTCCGGTGTGCGAGTTACTTCGACCAAGTGTGATCTAGCAAGGAATCGGTCCGGAGCAATTCCGTGTCTCGGAAACGTGCTATAACTCTGCGACACTACTCCTATATACTTTTTGCTTCGTTGTAGTCTTTGAGGAGGTGGACTATTTCTTCCTGCAAACACACAAATTGTTCGTTAGACAAATGCGAAAAGGATACGACCATTGTTGTAAACGCAAACGTACCCGAGTGGTATCTCCTTTTATTTTGATAGTTCTGTACTTGGGACCTAGATGTTGACATCGCAGGAGAATAACAATTAACGTGTCTTTGATTTTGATAAAATTGTTGCGTAGAGGTGTTTGAATGTACACCGTACTGCATTGCTATATTATTATTTGTAGCGTTATTTGAATAAGGTTTCTGTGGTTTCCTGTAAAAGAAAGAGGTCTCCTTTATGGTCTAGTTTATGATACTTAAGAGTTATTCTCGGGATACTACCCTCCCTGTTCTTACCGAATAGAAAATACTTACTTCACGTTATGGTCAACAGAAGAAACTACAGAATCCCGTTCGTCTGAGCTTTCTGTTAGACTATTATCGATTTGGTGTTTATTCGGTGTAGGTGAACGTGAACTAAAGCCGCTATCGCTACCATATTTCTCGTTGTTTCCAAACGTTTCTCTGAACAAAGTTCTTTTACCGGGTTTACTATACCAATTTGACTTCTTTGCCAAACCATTGTTGGTCGGTCTAAAAGCGACATGAGGAGACGGTATAATAGGCGAATTGTTCGATGCGTTTACGCGTCTCTGCCAATTTCCCAAAGGTGTGCCATTATTTGATTGCACGTACTCTACGCGTCGCAGCGAAGGGATTTCAACGCCCATCAATTGCAATAATTCCAATGGGTAAGATCCTGTCTGCAAGAATACTGCTTGTACTCCGTAAGATAATGGAACGTCGATGTTATTCGTGCAAGGATATACCTGTACCAACTGATGTCTGTTCTGTGCAAAAGCATCTGGTCGATACTTTGTGTAATCAGCTTGATGAAACGCATTTGTACCGTGAATGTGCATTGCATGCGTTTGAACTGGTGGACACTGTCCGTTTGCCTGTTGGCCACCCATTATCTGCACCATTATTTGCGGCGGGTACATAGTGTGATACATAGTCAAAGTGAATGTACAGAACTGTATTAAAAATACTACTTAAATCTATAAAAAAAGGCTTTGTATCTTTAATGGTGCAGCCGTCACGTTACGCGGTGGAAAATCATCCATATATTAAACGTTAGTTACATTAATTTATGCCTTTTTTATTTGTCGGAAGGCACAGAACAAAATTAATCGTGTATATAAATCTCTCTGGTTCTCCCATACGGTCCTTTCAGTGTGAATGGAAAGTAGTCTTTCTTTTTTGTTTGTTTTTAATGAGCAATAGTAAAGAAAATAAATTATTAAATATGTATGTATATGGTATGTCGTATATATCTTGCTAGCTATTAAATAAATAATGTATAAATTGATAATGTTCTTGAAAAACTAAATATGAACCGTATATCTCTTTTCTCAATGCATTGCATTCCTTCGCAACAATAAATTACTTTGAATATACATAGGCTCGTTTTTCAGATTGTATCTTGCTTATCGTCGTATAATCCCAAATAGTAGACAGTGCTTTTATTCAAGAGCCAAAGTTCTATGTTAAAAACTTTCTGTATCCCAAGGTCTCTGCGTGTTCTCCAATGTTCTACAATTTTCAAAGTGCGTTCCTGCGAACAACGGAAATACAACAAATTATGAACGCGAACACAGACTAAAGTGGATTGTTAAGATTATACGTGATTTGTATGAACCATAAAGATATACCATTTAGAAATCCGTGTGCGCGTGCGAATGTGTAAGGTTACGCGAAACTAGCATCGTAACGTCGTATAATTAGAAAATTATTTCGAACTTATTGCTCACGCGTCGAGATCATCATTGTATACATACGTGGGGTTACAATGATCGGTTACGATCGAAGGGTGTTGCGTGTAGGAAAAAAATCTACCTGTCGAGGCGATCAACGTTCTATAACTCGAAAAAAAAATATCGGAGTTCTGGTCGAACGGAACGAGGCAATTGTGAAATAACAGAGAAATCTCGATAGACGAACGGTGCCGAAAGAATTGCTACATACAGAATTCATCGTAGCTACGAAGTGTGGTTAACGTCGTGTGATCGTCTACCGAATTCGGGTCGCCATGTTGCGAGGATCTGTATTCGTTTGATCTATCGCTCGGTTATTTGCCAAAATAGTTACTATAGATTTCGTGTGTTGCTTCCACGGTATTACCAAGAGGAAGATGTTTCGAATTATTGGCTGGTTGCAGTCGTATCTCCCGCCTGAATTGGATGGACCACCGGTGTCTTGCAATCCTTTCTGTCGAGTCTAGTATTTTCGCGACAGAACACACGTCCTTGGGATTTCCGCGGGGCTCTTGACACTTTTAACGCATCCGGAGTAACTACGAGACTTGTCCGTTTAAATTTTCGAATTCCTCGACGTAATAGACGTTCCTCGGCTTGACACTAGACGCTTGCGGAACCCGTCGTCAGATGGCGAGACGCGCGATGGAAATTCGGAATTCGCTGGAATTCGCCGACTGAACCGCAAGAACATTCGCCGATCGTTTCAAATGCGCGGTTTCAAAGACCCGGCTCTGTCAAGTTTCAGCCCCCTTTCTCATCTTTAAAGGATGAAATATTGAAGAAAAACGAAAAAACAATTTTTGGACCATTTTCCCCATTTATTGACAATTTAATAGATAGCAATTTTCTGACGAGTATATTTCACGAAAGCAGGGTAATAAAAAAATTAAAAAAATCTTTCTAGTTAGATTTGTTTTTAAACTGATATCTTTATTGTTGAAAAGATTCAGTCATATTATTTACAGAATTTTCATTAACTTAAGAAAAATATACGAATGTCTTGCTAAGAGTGCATAAGAAATATCTCTTTATACATGAAAAACAGTTCATAAAATAATCTGATACAATATGTTTAGGCAGATACAGAGAACTGCTTCACTAGCCTCTGGAATTCCAAAGTCTTTTGAGAATACTCTTTAACGAATGGGTGGTCTGCATGAGACTCTTTTAATTGGCTCAGATAACGGTTAATAATTTCTGGTTGCTTTCCTAAATGATGAGAGAGAACAACCATGTTGATCAGAGTGACTGGATTGTTGCTATCCTTCTCAAGCGATTCTTGTAAAGCCGTTTCCGCTTCGTCGTATTTGCCTTGCCCGATAAAACAGCTAGCTTGTCCATTCAACATTGTACTGGTACGAGAATATTTATCTGTCATTTCCTACAACAATAGAACAAACAAACATAAGAACGCCATCCAGAGGAAATACAACATATTTCCTAAAATATTTTTATGCATACTTGTAGTATGTAATAAGCTTCGTTTAACTTGTCCGCTGCACCAATGTTCAGCCACGCTTGAGCCAGTTGAGTCACAGTGGAATCTTCGTCTGTCGTTTGCATAGTTTTCAATACCTCTTTTGCGAGGTCTATCCTGTGCATTTTCAATAAAATTGCTAACTTCAATGCCAGGCACTCCAAGTGTCCTGCATCCTTGAGCACCAAAAGAGCTGCCTCTGGATTATTCTCGTGGTAATATATAGTGGCCGCAACGATCACGAAGTTCCAATTTGATTCATCACCTTCCTGCAGTTGTGCGAGTATCGCATCTCGACGATCGGGATTAGCAAAGTAATCGGCCAATATCTTTAGAGGTTGAAGTTCCGCTGGTGACGAACTGTTGATCTCATCCAGCACGATACGGTACTTTTTCTGTGCTATATACGCGCGGTAAAGATATTCGTCTCGTTCTATCGCCATTTCTGGCGTAGGCGGCTGCAACAAATAATCACATCGTTAAACAACCAGTTGTTTCGGAATTGACAGACACTTGGCTGACGTGAACCACACGTCATCTACACAACTGTTGAACCGGGAATCATGCAAGCAATATAATATTCGATATATACTATGAAATATAACGCAAACCTTTATCTTTTGCGCCTCCTTGATGCATTCTTGATAATTACCGATGAGAAAGTTGTCTCTCACACCGATAAACTGACTGATCGTATCTGCGGCCATATTGTCTGTTCAATACATGCTATTCAACACCGACTTTGACAACACAGAAAATTTATTTATCATGTAACCTTATTGGTTACTATGGTAAATTAAAAATATTGTCCAACTGTTACGAATAACTAAAATATTTTGCTTTCAATGTAAATGCATCTATAAATAGTACCTGATAGTACACGTGGACGACTGTATCACATTGACATACATTGTATAGGATTAGACCAATCACGGGCTTGCATAGTTCACCTCTTCCCCCTCTAACACTAGATCCTCGCAGCCATCGACGAGATACCGTTAATATTTTATTATGAAATTTATTTAAATATATAAAATTCCTCAAATTTTAAGTAGTAAAGTTTATTTTTTAAAATTGCTCCCAATTAGTAGCTTAGCCATTCCGTCATGGATGGCGCCACGAACACGTTCTACTTCTTGAATTTCCGATAGAACCGCTATCTATGACATCGAAACACTGCCTTGTTTACGTTGTACTAAACGGTAAGGTATTACAAAAGCAAAACTTATTATTTCTGGATCTCTGATATCATAGATTACTGATCAGATTGCTTTCGCCCGCTTTCGTCGATGGTCACTCTCTTTCGAGAACAAATCTCAGGGCAAGTTATTCATGGGTAGTGGTACATACATTTTGAAATGAAAGATATCGATAACAACAATTTCGTTAATTCTTTATACAATCAGTCACAGGGGTCATGGAACAGGCAGAGGAACAATGTACAATTAATCGGTACAGTATTTCACGAAGGACGAACATTACCCTTGATCTTGTCCTTGTTTTTTGGCAGAACTGGTGGTATAAACACAAGTTTATGCTGGTAAGCGTCAGGTACGAGAGCGTTTAGAACCAGGTGTGTGACTACCGCGGTGAAACCCCACACACGGTGTTTCCCGGCCAAATAAGTCGGCATAGTGTAATTGTTTCGAAATTGGGTATGTCGATATTGGGATGGGTCGCACAAGTTCTTCAGGCTGAGAAAGAAAGCTTCTTCCACCTCGTTCGTATTGATCTGAAGCTTTTTCGGATCGACCTCGCCGATGTACCCAAACACGGGAAGCACGTGAAGATCCTTCTTGTTGATCATGTTACCGGAAGTCCAGACGTCGATCTTCTCCCTCGGAATATTCAGCTCTTCCCATGTCTCGCGAATCGCGGTCTCTTCGAGGTCTCGATCGCTATCGTCGTACATGCCTCCAGGGAACGAGACCTGGCCCCGATTCGAGGTCAATTTTGTGGATCTCAGAGTGTACAGGAAACCCAGTTCGCCCTTGTGCTTGCATAATGGGACCAGGACAGCGGCTTGATTTACTTTCTTCTCCAAATCCTTCGTAGAATTGCGAGCTTTGAACTTCTCGATGAATGACTTCCGGCTCTGCTCGCTGAAGACCACTTCCGGTTTCAGGTACTCGAGAGCGCTCGTGTTCAGGCCCCGTTGCGATTCTACCGGCTTCGTTGCAAAAGAGAAATGTTTAATTGCAATATTACAGTGACAGCTGCAAGGGAAATAGGTATCAATTGATTTCGAATTTTTCGAAAGCCTTTCTCATTTAATTTTGGAAATACAAGCTTTCGGATTTTCCGTTTAACCGCCATCATTTGAATACAACCACAGACGAGATATAAAGGTAGACGTAGACCAATCACCGTATGGGGTTCCGTGTTGTATGATCTGAAATACCGACATCGCGAAAAATATGTGTTCCACTCGTTCTGTTGAAATATATCATTGAAAACAGAAAAAGTATTAATGATTTCGGCGCAACGGTTCAATCGAATAAACACTATAAAGTAATTTTATTCGGTTGCGCCGAAATCATTAATACTTTTTCTGTTTTAACAATAACAACATTTATATCATTTAAATTCGTATCCGAATGTACGCGAGATGATACAAACACATAGAAATCGGTGTCTATGGTGCCTGCGTATACCTTTTCAGTGGTACAAGATATAATTGTAACGGATTTCTGGTAAAGTGTTGCCACCTGGTGTGCGCAGGGAACGAAACGCAACAGCTGTGGCAACGTCCTTCACGGGGAGGTGAAAATACTTACGAGAACTCGCTGAAGGCAGCGTAAAGGCAAGGAATACAGTTTCATCGATGCGCGATTAGTTCTCCGGAAGAAATGTTTGCCCGAATCTGAAGGTGATCGGTGAAAACTTGTACGAGCAAACCCTTCCCGCTGCCGGCGCTTCTGTGTTTCGTTCGTCACTCGATTTATCAGGAATCCCTGACACTATGTTTATCTTCGTGACAGTAGCACGCGCCGCTGTCAGATGTCGGTTCGATCGGCTTCGAGCGATTCATCATTCGAAGAAAAATCAGTTTATTAATTTATTCGTCCATCCGAGACTCTACTTTCACCTCAGCTCTACAAAATTATATCTCGTTCGCTGTAATTACCGAGGGGACTGGCCATTAACCCCTTAGCTCTACAGTTTTCTTCGCGGCTGCGACAGATCTTCTTTGTTCTTAATAATTTTCTAGAAGGAGCAGAATAAAATGTATGTATATATAATTTTATTCCATACCGATGTTAATAGTAATGCTTAAATGTCGATTACTAAAGAAAAGGAATAACATTCGCATTTAGCGGAGCCTGTAGGAAATCTTGAGGTCAGATTCGTTGTTATAAGGGAAGGGGTTAAGAACCGTGATCTCCGTGACGAGTAATTAACACGCGTTCACCGAATCACGCCCCCGTACGTTCGGACTGTCGCGGATAATGAAATTATTAACATTGATTACACGGGTTTCGCTTTTCCATGGGTCGCGCGAGAGACGTGGCAAATCAAAACAGGAAGAGGTTAAGTGGCACCTTTCACGGATTTGCGACGGGTTACGTGAAGCTAGACACGGACGAGCAAAACGCACCACCTGCTTATTGACCAAATTAACGTTTATTTCAACGGCGCCAGATTGCTGTTGTTTTCCGTTGCGTGGATTCACGTCCATCTCGATTTCTTCCAGACTTCTGACGAACATTTACCATTAATTGACAAGGACGAATGTTAACAGGGTAGAACGTAACAAATTATCCATTCAACACCCTGTTTCACCCTCGCGAGCTAATTACGCAATATACTGTAGAACAATATCGTTCTAGGACCTTTCATACAACTATTTCTGCGAGACGTATGAAGTTTAAATGAACGACTCCTATCGTGTTCCACGGTTAATATGCCGATTAATGAGCTGGGCATGATCATGCTTGATTTATCTTTCGTCCCGGTTCGTCATTGTCTTATCTCGCAAAAATTCTGACGTTTCCGTGATTACTAAAGCGAACACCCCGTATAAAGTCTGGTTCTGTGACCGTGACCTAGTTTACGCGCGTGTACATGATCAAACTGTTCATCAATCTCGGTTAATTTTCCCTGTTTCTCGATTTCCATGCAGACTCCGAGAGTGCGCACTCTTTCCGACAATACTAGTTTACCGGTTCCATATTATTCGCCTTATAAAGGTTTTCTGGCGACCTTGAACGATTTCAATGCCTAGGGCAACGATTACGTCACACCCAGCCGACATTTATGCACCGGTAGAACGTGTAAAGATAGAAAACTGTTTTAATTCCCTCGTCGAGTGATTCTATTATAGTCACGGAAAAATACGTACGGTCGGAGGTTTTATTGGAGTCGTTATCTTACCGCGCGTACAGGTTAAGATACGTTATATTACGTTTAATGGAAAATCCAAGCGAAACGCAGGGAAGTTATACGCGACACGGACGACCCTATCCAATGCAAAACAGACCAATCAGCCGTCGCGTGTTCGAACTACCATCATTGTCGTTTTGCCCGATTGATAACCTGTTATTCGCAGAAAAAAATTCTGTGCACCTGCAGGATACATGTATCCTTCCACGTTGAATTATTTAATTCTTTTGAAGAGCTCCAGTTTATCGTGGACTGTTTGCATTCATACGAATATCCCAAGAAAAATATCCTGTAAACAGGAGCCAATTTCTCTGTGGCCGTAAAAAGTTGTGAGTCTAATTTTTACAAACGCTTTTTCAAAACGGCTAAAAGTTGTTTCGTGTAAAAGGAGGTAGTGCGAAAATTTGGCTGGCGCACTACCGTGCATTCGCGTCTGAAACGTATGTTGATCGACATAGGTTAAGTTGAACGGACAATGGATGCAACAAACGCAGCCCGATAATATCGCGTCGACGATTACCGTTCGTTATCTTTGTGTAAGCTCATTGACCGTGATGCAAGGTCGATGTCGATGATTTTCAATGATCAAACGCTAAATAATTGGGGATAAATAGTATAACAACAATAGAGCCGGGAAGCGGTGTTGACAACTCGAAAATAAAACGGAAATGATCGGAAAATCAATGAGACGAGCCCGTCGCGACGCATAGATCCATGGGTTAAGATTGGGAAACTATCTTTGCAGGCAAGACTGGAATACATTCGAATTTTAATGCATCGCTGTCTCGTATGCCGATCCATCCGGAAGAAAAAGAAATCTATAGTCATTGGTGTCACGTTCGATTATGAAATCCAGGGGTGTATGCAAACGGCACTGCGTATTACGCAAGACCGACAATTATTGTAATTATAGACGGCCGTTAACGGCGGCGGTCCTACGCGTCGTTATCGATTCGAGGATTTTATCGAATCGAGAGTCGCACACCTGCGAGTCGTCTCGACACTCGAGCAAAATAGCGATGAGAAAAAGGAAACAATCGTCGTCGTTATCGCGTGATAATATTTGTTCGCGGTACTCGGCTTTCGAGATAAATCCCATTTAGGTTTCACCTGATACTTGCGAATACACTCTAACAAAATGACTCAGCTCGTAGCGAGATAAGCCGAAGAATAAGCATGCGAAATATGTCAGTTACGTGTGCATGCAATGTGGTTGTGACGGCCGCTCTCATCGATAAATCGGAACGATCGAAATCGTACACCATCATTCGATTTCTCGAAAGCCGTATCGTCTAATCGGTAGTATCCGATTAGAATCATTAGAAGTTTTCGGAATTTTCTAAACGGCGATTGATCACAACAGATACACCCTATACGTGTTCAGTTTCTCTCAGTATATTTCTTTCGAATTTGAATTTCAAATCACGACCGGTTGCGTTTCGTTGTTCTGTTCCAGATCGTTCGAGATACATCGGCACCGAAATTTCAGATTCTCCGAAATCGGAGGATAAACAGGCCCGGACACGTTCGGATCTATTGTACGAAGAATTATGCAACTCCGACCGACCCGTTAATCCCGAATGGTAATAGTAATTAGATTAGTTTTAATTGACTAGGGATTGATTAATTGGCTGATAGGAAAAAGGTACAAGTATGGCTGCGAGCAGGTTTCTATATGTACACACATGGGAGAGGTTCGGTTAAATCTTAAACGAAAACTTCTGATTTATTTGACTCAATGTTTAACGATTCTAACAAATTATCAGTTGACATAATTCGGCCAGTTAATCGTAACGATCGACGATTAAACTAATTCCAGTTTAATCATGAATGGGATTGATGAGTCATCTCGAATAATGAATTTTATAGCGGTTAAACGTTATAAAATATAATACGACGATATCCATCTATTAATATTTCTATACAACGCTCCGTTTACTTTGCATATTCAATTTTCTTTAATATGTTGAAAACTTATTAACATAAAATTAATAGTTTTGAACGCAGAAGATTGTATACATAGTGGCAAAGATAACCCGGCATTTAAATGTTAATCGGAGTAATTAACGATGGAATAATTACGTACGTGTAAAACAAACGTAGAAATAATCATGATTCGACAAGCCTTTAAAAATTCGACGTATCGCACGATGAATCGTAATGTGCCGTTGTGGCCCCTGGATTTCAGGTTCCCGGTAAAAAGCGCTTGCGTAGACGGCGCGACCCGAGTTGGCGACGAACCGAGCCGAGGACGTCCGAACAGCACTGAATCATATTCGACGCTTTGCGAAGGTGCGCGTCGTTTCTCATTCTCAGTACGGAATTGCCAGTTGGTCGATGGAGGACGTTTGTTCGTCGCACTCGTGTGTTGTTGGTTGACGGGTAGAAGAAGAAAAGCTCGACGGAATACGTCGCTCACGTGTGCATGCGATGAGTAACGACAGGAAACGTTCGCAATAACATTGGATCCGGGATAGAAGAGAAGTAAAAACGTCGGACGAGGATACCTGTCGCCCCGTTGGTCAGCGTTGTAACGCGCTATGCGTTGGTTCGATGTGTCGTCTCGAGGTCATAAACGGACTTTGACAGAAACCAGTATGTCGCGTGTGAACACAATGCTGTTGTTGGCGCTGAGTGTCTGTTGGCTCTCCGCGGCTGTAAGTACTTTCTCTTTTGTACCGTGGCTGTTCTCTATTCGCGTCCACCGCGATATCATTCGATATGATTTGCTCGCATTCGATCCCGATGCTCCCCGAATACACACACGGACGCACACACCACACCCTCTCGCGCGTCGTGAAACGTCTTGCACTCTTGTGACGTCACCTCGGCCGATCCTCGTGAAAGCCTATCGCCGTTGACGCGTCCCACTGTCGCCGCTTCAGACCCAAGAACTCTATTAAATTTAATTATACCTTTGCCTTATCCCGGCGAATGGAGACACCAGTCGATACCACTTCTAACTTAGCTTCCGCTGTAACCCAATTCTCCTCCGCGGCCACAGAACAATTCTACGACGCGAGAACCACTGATTGTCAAACCGCCGCACAGTGCGGTGTGTAAATGGACATTCCAGACAAAAATCATAACTTCCAAACTAATCAATTTTTGCCCCAAGTACCCTTTTTTAATGAAGAGTTTTTTATGAGTAGGTGAAAATGTTAGATGTTTATATTTAGCTCCTGCGCCTTGCAATTGATGCACAAACTCTTTATTTTGCATTGAATCATATCAGAACACATCCGGAATCTACTGATTACCTTTTTTCCCAACTCCAATAAGTAATAACGTCACCTCGTAATAGCAAATGTTATCTGGTGTGGTATTTGCTATTTCATTGTCTATTAAACTGTTAAATTATGAAACATATTAGCTGTGTAACTTAAGAAAATTTAATTTCGTAAATGAGTGAATTATCTTTATTTTATAATTGTATCAATCGACCTGATTTTTTTAATCTATTGGAAGCATTGGTTTAGTAAAAGATATGCAGAAAAAGATTTTACAAAAATTATAAATCACAAGGTTACACGAAAAGATAAAAAAGACATTTTTTAAAACCCTTTTATTTAAGCCAATGATGATAGTTTAAAAAATATATATTTCGTAGATATATGTAGTAAACGTGCTTATAATTGATTAATGTAAACCAATGCTTCTAATTGATTATAAAAAAAATCATGCCGTTTGGTACAATTATATAGCCATTTGATAGTTTTTCAAAAGTGTACGAATACTTTGTACATTCACTGTATATACAGTGAAACAAAAATACAACTTTTACGTATTACATTGTTGGGGTCGAGTAAACAAACTGATCATCATCTCATTTGCTTGAAAGAGTTTTTTTTAGTAATATGTAGATAGTCCGGTGTGAAACGCGGAAAACACAAATCGTAAACAAAGCTGTATACATTAAATAAGATAAGATATACGTAAAGAAAAACAAAGATGTTCTATTAACTTTCGAGGGGCAACGTGAATACAACTTTTAAAAAATATCAATGTATAGGTGTGTCACTTAAAGTCACACGTTGTAGAGAGTTAAGCTCTATTTGTCCCGGACGAGGTCAACAGAGATTACCATAAGCGTTTCTTAATAATGTCGATCGCCGTTGTGGAAAAGAATCCTTGGTATTTCCTTTCGTATCTCTACGCGCTCGGCGCGGCCGCGCGTCAGTTCCTGGATTCGCGTTGCTCACTTTCTGTTTACGCTCGTCCCGGTCGATTTATCGCTATAACTTTAGAATGTATTCTGAGTCACAGAAACGTTGATAATTCGCGAAAGAAAACACGCAAATAAAGTTAACGCAGTTGGAACCAAAATCGCGTCGATCGCGAATATCTTCCTAAGAATGAATTCGAACACACACACACAGAGTGAGAGAGTATTTTTTAATTGTCCTATTACACGAATTTTAAGCAGGATCGCAAGTGTACAAAGTTCAATGAGACAGATACGATAGAGCCTGTTATCCTTTGTACCCTCGAGACAAAGATGATTAATTTAATTTATAGCAATGAGTTCATTTAATATCAATCTCCTATGCTCGCATTAAATGACTCAACAATAAGTAATGCTTCATTCTTTATGTGTACTGTCTCTCATAATGCTGAGCAGTGATTCACACAGCCCAAAGATTCTATAATTTAGACAACAATAAACATTTATCCCTTGTTTCGACTATAAACTGATCTATTTAATGTTTTATTCATAACTAGTTGCCATAAAGATTTTTTTTGTTTCTAATAACAGGTGTCTGCAGCCGATGAGGGCCACTGTGTGTGGTACGGAGAGTGTTACACAGATAACCTTATGCATAAGAAGAATTGTCCATACACTGGACCACCCAAACCATTGGATTTCGATGGGCAGAAGTTGCTCGCCAAGAATTGTCCACATTTAGTCCAGGATTCTGGAAATGGAATCAGAACCTGTTGTAATACAACTCAACTGAAAACCATGGATGCTAATATCAAATTAGCAGCGAATTTTATAAGCAGATGTCCTAGCTGCTTAGATAATTTAGTGAAGCATTTTTGTGAATTCACTTGTAGTCCAAGCCAGAGTACATTCATTAATGTTACAGAGATTCTAAATGATAAGGGTGATTATACAGGTTTCTCACGAATCAACATGATTTCTCAGTGTGTAAGAACTAACTGGAACGTTACATTTTCTTCTAGGTGTTGACTATATTAATAGGATAGACTTTTACGTAACAAATAAATATCTGGAAGGCACGTTTAAATCTTGCAGCAGAATATCGGTACCCAGTACCGGACAATTAGCCATGGATCTAATGTGTGGAGAATGGGGTGCTAGTAGATGCACACCGTTGAAATGGTTCCATTATATGGGCGATGCGGAGAACAATAATTACGTACCTTTCCAAATAACGTACATAAACACCGACACTCCAATCGAATCGTTTACACCTGTAGATCCTAAAATCACACCTTGCAACAAGGCGTTGAACGTAAGTGTTTAACAGGGATGCGAATGTTAATTAGTCAGAAATATAACTAAGTTGGTCAGTCGAACACCTTTTTCTTTTGACACGTGCTCGTTAATTGCTGGTGCGAGTTGATCGTAATTACACTGATAGACACACTAATTTCGCGTTTTGGTAACTACAACCCCTAGCAATGTTTAGTAGGCGAGATAGTATAATTTCAGTGTGAATAGCAATGTCTGATTTTAGAAAAACACACCAGCCTGCAGCTGCGTAGACTGCGAGGAGAGCTGTCCGGTGGCGCCGCCGATGCCTCCTCTGCCAAAACCTTTCACCATTTTCGGCTACGATGGTTACGCGGTGACAATGATAATTGTCTATATCTGTGGTTCGGTCCTCTTCATCCTTTCGATAGTCTGCTTCAGTAATAGGAAACAGATTGGTAAGAGACTTTGAATCCGTAAGCGCCTCTTTCAAATCTACTCAGAAGATTTGCCATTTCTTGTTTTTTATTTTATTTTATTTTTTTTTGGTACAAGGAAACTTTCACTATACCGTACACGTGTGCAACACTTTTTTCCTTCGAACTTTACTCCATATTTGATTCAACCAATGATTTGCATATTTTTTTTTCTTTTATTTCGCCATCGGTGACTAATTTTCGATCAGACACAGTTTCAATAATACAAATTACTGTGCCATTGATTTTTACCACCTTGGTTACAGGATGGTTTATACTATTTTTTTTTTTACTGTTGTGTCACTCTTTTTATTCTATCGTTTGGTTGTGGTTGAAGAATTAATTATCACGAGGTGTTTTTTTTTTTTTTTCCTGCACCGTCGAGGTTCGACGAACGTGTTTTTGAAAGATTAACCGATCCAATTACCCGTAATTACTACGAGTTACGAACGACTGAGTCGTAGTGGTCATTAGGGATGGGACCCTGTAGAACAACTAAATTCTATTTCACCTGATTACATTTTTATTCGAGTATGAGAATCATTTTTAAGCGAGTGAACAGCGCCGGTCACTGGTGGCCACCGCGGCAATGAACGTATCAAAGAAAAAGTTTTCTTTCATTACATCCTTAACTTGAAGGGCTGTGTTCACCCTTTTAACCCCTTGCACTAAATTCCGAAAAAATTAAGCTTGGTACGAGTGAGTTGAATTTGGTACGCATAAAATCAAGAAAATTGTGTAGAATGGAAATACAAGGGGTTAACACGGATGAATATTGATGCCATCTCAATTCCATCCTTAACGACCCTAGAGTATCAGGGAGAATATTAACAGTGTACAGTTTCTGTTTGAATAACCGCGTCTAAAATTCCTCGAAGAAGACTTTGATCTAATACCATCAGTTGTATCTATGGTGTGCATATATATGTATAGTCGCACGAGGGGAGGAGGTAGGAAGGCAGGTGGGTAGACGCCTAGCCGCAGGGTTACACCACCAAGGAGATGGTGCTCGTATTGCTCTCGCCGCAGACCAGGAAGACAGCCCACTACAATCTAAGCGTTCCAGTAGGTTCCTACCAAGTGTATCTTCAATATATGGACTTCTGCTTGCTGTTCTAAACTATTACTTTGCGTAGTCCGCATTCCCTCATGCTTGATCAGTCGCGTGTCAACTTTGCTTATCCGGATCATGTATCGTTTGATTCTCTACGCAGCATGAACAGTGTACCTCTCACTCTCTCACCACAAAACCTTTTATACGTTTTCAGGACTCTTGATGCAACTCGAATCGTGTGCAATAGATCACGATGCAAGCATTATATCTTATCGATGAGAAAAAAAATGAGTGTATAACTCGTGTGTCATTTTGGTAATAGATTATACATGTTGCAATTGACTCGATCAAAACTACTGTTACCATGATTAATATGTTTCTTCTAAGAACGTGCAAAAATCATTTTTGTTTTCTTTTTTAGTCCGTAACATTTCCGTGATCATGATTTCATTAATGTTCCATTTTGCACCGTTAATGTCTTGTATTCTCTTACGTGAGCACGCATAGCACAAATACTATGATCCACACTTGTGAAGCTTAACGAGAAATTGGTGAAACATAGATATTCACCTATACCAGAGTTATGTTTCTAGTTGTTGTCCTTTTGTAGAGAGAACGATCGTTTCATTCGAAACAATTTTTGTGTTGCTTTAATGTTGTTTTTTTTTACTTGTGTGTGCAGCTCTCTTTCTTTCTCTCTTTCTCGTATTACTAGGACGATTCTTCGAATTTACTCTTTTTGTGTACAACGCTTGATGTATGTGTTTACAGCGCACACTTTCTACATTGTTTGTCTCATATATTTGCCGCAGCACATTCTGGTCATGTTCATATACTACTCCGTTCGTAACACAGACACTTTTATAGGTGTGATATCTGCAGATGACTTGCCGAGCGGATTCGACGACGAACAACAATCCACCTTTATCGAAAAATTGGGCGCAGGCACCGATAAACTGCTGGCAGAATTCTTTTGCTGGTGGGGCACAGGTACGGGGGATCGCATCAGCATTTCTTGTTATCGAATACCTCTCCATGGTTTCCTCTTACTATAGACATTCTTCGATTCTTCTTTTGCAGCGTGTGCTTCCCGACCGTGGTTCGTGCTATTCGTTGGTTTCCTATTTATCGTTGCCATGGGACATGGTATAAAATACATTCACGTAACCACCGATCCTGTGGAATTGTGGGCTGCGCCCCAATCTCGCTCGCGAGTCGAAAGAGAATACTTTGACCAACACTTTGAACCGTTCTATAGAAACGAACAGATCATAATAACGTCGAAGGGCTTGTCCAATGTAAGTGCATCATGAGAGTTACATGGAAGAAGCTACTCCTTCTAATTATTTCGATCAGTTGATAATGAAATCATCAGTACTCCCGATAAATTACGTATGCATAAATTTGTCCAGATCATCCATGAAACGTCAAACGGTCCAATAACGTTTGGCCCAGTGTTCAACGACACCTTCTTGAGGACAGTTTATCAGCTCCAAGAGAAGATCAAGCAAATTATCACTCCGAACAATTATACCCTAGCAGACATTTGTTTCGCCCCGTTGACTGGTCCCTTCACAGGACCTCCAACAGTCTCGCAATGCGTCGTTCAAAGCATATGGGGATACTATCAAGACAGTATGGCGACCTTCAACATGACTTCCAACGAGAACAATTATACAGTCAATTACCTAGACCATTACAGAGTTTGTACTCAGTAAGTAGGATACTAACGATCGCAGTACAGTAGGCCTTCGCTCATTGTACCAGAATCGTAATTTTTATGGAGTTTCAGCGTTCATTACCGTCTGTTTTACTCGTAGAAACGCGTACAATCCAGAGTGTCTGGCACCGTATGGCGGTCCTGTGGAGCCAGCGGTCGCGGTTGGAGGTTTCTTGAAGCCAGGTCAAGATCTTCACAATCCTCCGTACGAGAAGGCGACAGCCATAATTTTGACGTTGCTGGTAAATAATTATCATGACAAATCGAAACTTGGTCCTGCAATGGAGTGGGAAAAGAGGTGAGTGGTTCAGTTTACGTATCGACGAAGAAAGGAAACATAGCGAAGCAATTTTGAACGTTGTTGACGATTCCAGTTACATCGAGTTCATGAAGAATTGGACAGCAACGGAGAAGCCGGATTACATGGAGATCGCGTTCACCTCCGAACGGTCGATCGAGGACGAGTTGAATCGCGAGTCACAGTCCGACGTTCTGACCATCCTTGTGTCGTACGTGATTATGTTTGCGTACATTGCAATTTCGCTGGGTCAGATGAAGAGTTGCAGTCGGCTTCTGGTAAGCGTCGTGACAAGCGGAAACACAACCGCGCGCTTTTCTCCAAAGCGCAGAGCAGAGCTCGCATGCATCTCTCTCACTGTTTACATTCGAACCTTAATTTTAGATCGACTCTAAAATTACTCTCGGCCTCGGCGGCGTGTTGATCGTGTTGGCTTCTGTCGTCTGTTCCGTGGGTTTATTTGGCTTCGTCGGCATTCCCGCTACGCTCATTATTATTGAAGTCATACCGTTCCTCGTCCTTGCCGTGGGCGTTGACAACATTTTCATTCTAGTCCAGACCCATCAAAGAGAAGGTCGCCGACCAAACGAGTCGATATCAGAGCATATCGGTCGTACCCTTGGCCAAGTAGGGCCGAGCATGCTGCTGACCAGCGTGTCCGAGAGCTGTTGCTTCTTCCTTGGTGCGCGTCGAACCATTATACAAGCGTCAGTCGCATTAATTGATGGTACACAAAGGATGTCCCAGAACAAAAGTATAAGAAAAAATACATTTTTCCTTTGCCAATTCGCGTCGAAACGCTTTGTCATTAGAATCACACCTCTTTCTTTTCCTTACGCTCTCTCTGGAGCACTCGGTACGCGTGTGTCATCAATTATGTGACCGACTGTACATCTTACGTACGACGGCTCAAAGGTGGAACAGTTATTGAAAAATAAAAATGTTTTTGCAGGCGGGTTGTCTGACATGCCGGCGGTCAGGGCTTTTGCTCTTTATGCCGGTATGGCGTTATTGGTAGACTTTGTGCTACAAATAACGTGCTTCGTCAGCTTATTAGCGTTGGACACTATTCGTCAGTCGGTACGTATTGCGATTACTAATTGCTGACGCGTGTGCGCGCGTGTCACGATGATAGTTCTCTTATCTTACTTCCTTCGAATCGTAGAACAACAGGCTGGACGTGTGTTGCTTCATTCGCGGTTCAAAGAAAGATAACGGCGAGGAAGCGATAAATGGAATATTGTACAAAATCTTCAAAGTAGCCTACGTTCCGTTGTTGCTGAAGAAATGGGTGCGCGCGTTCGTCATGCTGGTCTTTTTCGGCTGGCTTTGTTCGAGCATAGCTGTAGTCCCACATATCGAGATCGGTCTGGACCAAGAACTGTCGATGCCTGAAGACAGTTTCGTTCTACAATATTTCAAAGTATGCATCGATATCGTTGATACTTGTAAAAAGGGGAGAACTGACCGTTCCCTTATCTTTCCAGTTTCTGAATAGCTATTTGTCGATTGGACCGCCGATGTATTTCGTCGTGAAGGACGGCCTAAACTATTCCAACCCGAGACACCAGAATCTCGTGTGCGGTGGTCAGTACTGCAACAGCGATTCAGTGTCCACGCAAATATTTATAGCGTCGAAGCAGTCGAACAGGTAAACACTGTTGAAAATAAGTTACCTCGTTAAATTCGATTCTACAAGAGTGCCTGAAGTAATCGTGCGATTTGATGTTTTATTTAGAACGTATATAGCGAAACCTGCGTCGTCGTGGCTAGACGATTACATCGACTGGACCCAACTCTCTTCTTGTTGTAAATATTTCGTCGCGAACAACTCGTTCTGTCCGCACTCGGGTATGCGCATATTTTTGTTGCAAATTGTTTGCTGAATGATTTCGAGGTTCCCGTGCCTGGGATGTCTATATTTATTTCACTTTGCAACGGGTTTCAGAGTTCTCGAACCGGTGTGCCGCGTGCAAGATCAATACGATGAACGGCCGACCAACGGCGACCGATTTCGAGAAGTACGTGTCTTACTTCTTGCAAGACAACCCTGACGACATGTGTGCGAAAGCAGGACACGCCGCTTATGGCCACGGTGTAAATTATGCAACCGATCCGAAAACGGACCTGTCGCAGGTCGGGGCGTCCTACTTCATGGCTTACCATTCGATTTTGAAATCGTCCGCTGATTATTACGAATCGATGAGGGCCGCTAGAGCTGTGTCCGCGAACATCACGAACATGATCAACACCGAACTGATGAAAAACAATGAAAACGGCGGCGTCGAAGTGTTCCCGTACAGCGTGTTCTACGTTTTCTACGAACAATACCTGACCATGTGGCCGGACACGTTGCACAGCATAGGCATATCGTTGCTTGCCATTTTCGTGGTGACTTTCTTCTTGATGGGGCTAGACATATTCTCCTCCGTGGTGGTTATAATAACCATCACGATGATCGTTGTTAATATCGGCGGTTTAATGTACTGGTGGCACATCACGTTAAACGCTGTATCTTTGGTCAACCTCGTTATGGCAAGTTTATTAGTATGGAAAGTTAAATCTCTGATGGGCGAGCGAAGAAGTACACGTAGAACTATTATAGTCGACCTGTACTTTGTTGCCTGACCACCGGAGAAATATTCTTTTATTTTTACTGGCTATTCTATAAAGTAATTGTTTGTTTTCTTTTAGGCCGTAGGTATCGCCGTTGAATTTTGCAGTCACCTAGTACATTCGTTCTCGGTGTCGGTGAAGACCACGAGAATCGAACGAGTAGCCGATGCATTGACCAACATGGGAAGCTCAATTTTCAGCGGCATCACGCTGACCAAGTTCGGCGGAATCGTGGTACTTGGATTCGCCAAAAGTCAGATCTTTCAGGTATGCAACGTGTGAAGTCTTGTCGGATGTTTTTTTTTCAAAACGATTCTATTATGTTATACTTAGTTACATTGTATTTTCTTTCAGGTCTTTTACTTCAGAATGTACCTGGGCATCGTACTGTTCGGTGCTGCGCATGGTTTAATATTCTTGCCAGTGTTACTCAGCTATATCGGTAAGATAAAGCACTCGCAATCATGCTTGCCAAAGAAACCTTTTGCAAACAGTAGACCTTCATGCTAATCACGTATCACTGACCAATTACTTTGATTCATTTATTGACGCCAGAACTATCGGGCGGATCGAAGTGACTCATGTCAGACATTCACTGTTGTAAATTTTACAAGTGGATCTGTGGACTTTTCCGGAACAGGCACGCATTATTTTGTGCGAGCATTTAATCAATGAAATAATGTTCGTAGCTTCTTGGACGGATCTATATTTTCTACGACATTTTAAATTATAATATTTAGGTATTCATTTTTCATACTGTACGATATACAGAATGACACGAGTTTTAGACCGCCGAACAGCGTGCGGTTAATCCACAGGCAAGAAAAACATTTAACAGCAATTCAGAGAAATAGGATCCTTCGATCGTTCGGTGTTTCTAGCGTTGGAGACACCAGTGTCGTAATAATAAATGAATTTGATTTTCATATCCCTGTACATTTGTAACGGGCAACGAATACGTGACAAGGTTTGTTCGTGAAACATCCGGTGTGTTTGTACATGCTTCTGTGTCAGTTTCGCTGCAAACAAAAAATGCCACGTAAAACACTGACCAGCCTTAACAAACGTAGTTCGCTCTCAGAAAACAAAACCAAAAGAAAAACGAGAAGGATCGCGTAAGATCAAACTATTATCGCTCCCGGTGGGTTCCAGGCACACCAATGAACAGAGAGAAGCTAGTAAATCACAAGAGAGCGATGCAAGGAAATCTGGACAACGTGCAGGAGACAGCCTTGAATCATCGTGTAAGCAAACCCAATTCTCCTCCCACACCCACTACAAGCACACCTACCTTCAGAGTGCTCGAGTACGAAAGATAGGTACGCAGGAAACCCAAAATTTTTCTACGCTCTCTTTGCCAACTTCCTTCTTTTTTTTACCTTTTTTTCTCTCTCAATTGTGTCTCGTGACAACCGTACTTTACCTCATTTCGATGTTCCGCCACACGACATTGCTTGACCCACGATAAATCGCTTTCCGGATCGGTGTCGGTCGATTCGACAACCTAAAAATGGCGACACGAATGGAAGAGAACGTGTACTTATTTGTAAATACTTTGAGCACATCCGATGGAACCATTGGCCACGTTTCATCGTGCTTGCTTAGCCATCTAGGAGAAAGGTATCTGCATTTACGAACACTAGTTCCAGCTTTCTCTAGCGACACTAGCTTCTTTTCCACACCACTTTGACAATGAGAAACTTGCGCACTAGAGGAGGATCCGTGTGTGTATTTGTCGATGAGTGTGGGATGGGAACTCCGATTCCGCAAACACACGCTTTTGTCTCTGCTTCGTTCCAATCACAATCTTTTTTTTTTGTTCCTAATCCTGTTCAATTGTTTGGATATGCTGTGACTTAGTTGTATAATGTTCGTGTTATTACTGTGTGTTCTAATTGTGTGCTCTTGTGGTTAGTTGGCCCTCGCAAACGTAATCCAGCGATTATTCTGTACTTTCAGTAACGTAATCGCGTGAATGTGTAAGCTATGAAATTCAGCATTATATTATATCGGTGTGCACAGTTATTGAAGGGATATGGAAAAGTGAATAGCCACTGGTGAACAGAACTCATATATGTACCTTCTTTCTTTATGTAAACAACTTTCTATTTACTTTCAAGCACTTTTAATGCACCGTTAGTATTAGTCTTTCGTTAATCGACAAGTAGAGTATGTCCAAAGCTTATATTCTTTTGCGAAACTGTGAAGAAATGGATATATTTTACTTGCAAAATTCTGCTTCAACTCTTTGATTGCACCATTGGCTGCAAGCTGTGTGCATCTTGTATTTAGTCAACTCCGATACGGGAACATCTTCAGGTGACGTCTCTAGATTTCAGTAAAACTTCAGGAGGAAGTAGTATTTGCAAAAATATTAAACGCATATTTGAAAACGCCCTTAAAAAGAAAACTAAAAATAATTTGTGTTCAACGTTTTTCCAACAACTACATCCTCCGAAAGTTTCACCAAGATCTACAGAAGTCTCTTAGAAATGTTCTCATCTAAGTAGACTGCGGATTTTCGAGGGCATTTCAGTATAGAAATAAATTTGTCGAATAATTCCTCCAGGATGCATCTTTACAATCTCGATCGTAGTAAATTAGAAATATTAGAACTCGTCGTTTTGACGAGAGTTTGAAAATATTGGTATTCGATGCATGGAGATCCGCAGTTTAATTGTAGCGATTGTGAGTGTCGAAGCTGGCATAATCGGCAAGTGTTGAGATTGTAATTATTGATGATTGCAGGCGTGATGTCGCGCCGAGGGCGCTACAGGGCCCGTTACTGTGCCAGCAGGGCTAGAAACGAATTTAGAAGTGAAGAACGCGGGCCTCACTCTCCTCTACTCCAAGACGACAACAATCAGTTCCCAACCACTTCCTACGCCAGTGTGAACTACATAGACGCGGCGGATTATCGTGTGACATTCTAGCGTTAAAAAACGTCAGAACGATCGAAACTTTTCTAATTTAGAGAGAGACTGACGAATATATCAATCCTCGTCGAGCACACACACACACACACATCTACACACACATACACAATGCATCGTAATTCGGAACGCCGACGACGTGTAAAAAATTCTTTTTCTTTTTCTACGTGATTCTGAAAGAAACAGGTTGTACGATTCACCATTCGAACGCAAGAAAACCGAAAGAAAAATGAAAACAAAGAGGTAAGCGATCGTTGAAATTGACACGCCAAACTATGAAGTTCTCGTGTCTGGTATTTTTTTGTAACTAGGAAGGACTTTTGTATATTATTAATATTATTACGATTACCGTAAGATTGCGATATACACATCTATATATATATATACATACATACACATAAATGTTTAGGGTATTTATTATTTGCGGAAGAACAGTTTAAAACAACAACATCAAACAAACTCTTAATTACCGCGTTTATTTTATCGCTCTCGGAAGCTTTACGAATTTGTATTCACGTAATCTTTAATTTTGGGCGCGATCGATCGGGATCGATCACGGCTAGGGTATGCAACTTAGTTTTTAACGAATGTCGATTCGCTTTTTTCCCGTTATTTTCTCTTATAATTCTATTTTTTTTTGTTTGCGAAGAGCGCATGAATTGGTGTATCGCTTTAGTGACCCGCAAATCAAACAAACAAAAATGTATTTGCATTTCTGTCGTGCTTCATCGGCACGCGCGCGTGCATTTTTTTTATCGTTGCGTAGGTAGGACACAGTCTCTCCGGATACGTCGATAAACGCGTAACAACTTCGATTCGTCGTCCAGTGACAATTCAATAGAAAGCGAATCATCGATGTATCCATTGTCAGCGTTCGACATTTTGCAATGCGTTCCGCGCGACGAGAATCTCCGGCCTGCCGTTTCAATCGAGCGTTAACCGTCCTTAGTCGAGATTAAGCAACAAATGGAAACGGTTCGAGATCTTCCTCGCTCGGAATCGACCTCGCATAGAAAACACAAAGAAACACATCCGCCACGCGTTTTATTTTCTCCATGATGAGATACACACGATTCAAGGAAATTTATCCCTCGAGATACTGGACTTCTAAAAACGATTTTCTACGGAGCGACCTCTTTCTCGACACATTACCTACCGGGGGAACTATGCAGCAATAATTTACGGAAATTTTTTTCAACCCTCTAGGACCCGTTTGTTTCAAGTACGTTAAACATGTCTACAACAACGAATGCGTGACGTTAAAGTTGTACAGGGTCGAAGAGGGCAAACCTTGGAACAGCCGGTCGAATACAACGATGCAGCAGACCAACAGTTTAAACGTTACATTTGTCTTTTCGGTAGAAAGTCTAACGATGATTATAGTAAGAAAAAAGACGAAAGGACTTTGTTTAAAAAAAACTAAAGCCACATGTATTTTTGGTATGACCAAGACGCGCGAGGGTCTCCACAGACCTGGACTCGGCTGGGAAAGGGTTAAAATCCTGAGCTGCGCGAATCATAGATGTCGAGAAAGTATCGTACCGGTAGGTAAGGTGTTCCAATTATCCGGGGGGTTCGACTGAACCTCGATTCGCGAGTGTGTTCAGAGAAAAAGGTGTAGAAAGAACATTGTAGAAAAAAAATAGGAGAGAAACGCGAGTCGCTGCTTGGTGTCTGTGTACGTTTGTTAAGAGAGAAACTCTGTGTGTTTAACAAGCCGAAATGGCATGCGGGGTGGGGAGGGGTGTGTGTGAAGGTAGTTAGCCGAATTACTGAAAGTGATTAACGTGTTAGAAGCGTGTAGCTGTTTCTAGAGTTTCGTTGCGTGCTTTGTCGGTGTGGAATTGTCTCGTAAAGGAAGCGTAGACGCTTTCTGCTCGGTGTCTGCGACGATCGATTTATCTGAATCAGTATTCTTCATTGTCCTGTCGTCTCATTAGACGTGTTATCTGCGGCGGGGCCGGTGAGTACACGGAACTCCCCCGCGTCCCGTTTCCCTCGCGAAATTCATTTGTATACAAAGAACGATTTTTATACTGACCGCGGGTAGAAAATCCAACGACAGGAGACAAGTAATTCTAGACTAAAAGAAAAAGTATGTTTCCGCGTGTGCGAGTGGATCAAAGCAAAAACGAGAAACAAGCCGTTGTATAATAATGTGGCCTGTAAACCGATGAAACACACATACATACCTACAGACATACATACAGATATATATATATATATATACACACACTGATACACACGGGATGCGTTCAATCGGATTGATCCGCCTCACGGCGACGCAAATGTGCAAAAACTATGTTTCCTAGTAGACTGCATATCAGAGTAGAAATTCTCAGTATTAAATTCTCGAGACAAGGGAGCAGAGCACGGCGATACTACCAAAGAGGTGTCCGAGCAACGCGAAACCGTGTTAAACACGTGAAATTTACGAATAAACGTTTTTTTTCTGTTTGTACGACACAACTTGTCTCGTAGTCTCATTCTCTCGTTCTATCATTCTTTCATCTTTCTCTCTCTTTCCTTGTGTCGTTATTTAAGATCCGTCTGGCAGTTGCGAAACGACCGCGTTCTAAACACGTGTTCCTGAAACGCGTTACCCGGTGCCAAACGAGATTCTGTTTCACTGGAACAGTTTCCCGACCGGGGACGTGGCCATCTAGTTGGACTACGATAAAATATGCGATTTATTGCGTCGTCTTACAGAAATTAAATAACAATTATATTAAATAGGATAGAGTTGTCTTTTGTACGTGCACAAGAGGATTGTTGCGGTCCGCGTGAACCGGTGTCCCCGTCAACCCATAGCGTGCAGGGGGCCGAACAGGTGAACCGCCGCAATATTCTCGTTAGGATCACCAAGGAATTGCGCGTACAATTCCTGGTAGCGAGACAAGGTCAGTCCTCCGCGTCTCCTGTCGTCATCCTGCGAACAGAACATGTTCAAAAATGCATTCTCCGAGAGGTTGCACAGTGGACCGTTCCCGTAAAACTAACGGAACTCGTCCAAACTTCCTTTCCTAGTCCTGCGATTTTTCTGCGAACTTGTCTACGCGATCTACCAACCGAAATAAGGGCTACTTTTTTCGCCCCTAGCAAATATTATACACTGTACGTTATCAAGACATTATTCTCTTAAAATTCATGCAACGGATGCAAACAACTTTTATTTTGCATAAAGATCCGCAGCGTAACGAGCAATTTTGTCCAGCTCTTTGCTATTTCGGCCCACTGTGCGTCCGATCGTTCGACTCCTCGTGATCGACGGAATTCGTAACGCCGTTTGACGCAAATCGACGCGCGCCGCGCACATACATTGTTTCATTCGCACGCGCGTAAATACATGTATACTCGTTCGGTTTATATTAAACGCGCGATCGCGTTCTTGTTAAATCGCACCTCGATCCATAAACATTTTTAGTCGCTAGACGGACCGGTGTTTCGGCACCACGCGAGCCACACCAGTTGGCAAACGGTCAAACCATTGTTTCCAAAGCGTCGAACGCGCAGAATTAGTCCGGTCACTGTCGCGTTTTCGTTATACTCGGCTCTGTTTGGCCGCGTCGCGCCCGTGAACGGTTCCGTGAACTACACGGGCAACTGGCTGCGATTTCCGTTTGTTATGCGAAACTGGGCTATCGTACACGCGCGGGATTTCATCTTGTAACGGCCCCGCGAATCGTTGTTTCAGCTGCGAATCTCTTGAACCGTACTTTTAGAGAAAGTAGAGTCACCTTTGGTGTGGGCGTAGCTTAATATTGCATCCAAGGGTTCAGAACAATCTGAAGGAATTTATTAATTTCAAAAATGCGAGAACATATGCACGCTAGTGAATTTGCATAATTAGTGTATACACACGATTTGTTCTCCTATCTGACACAATTAGTTTGTTGTTATCACAGTCAAACTTTTATGTTCGGCATTCGATGATTTGTTTTTCTGAACCCTTCGCGCAAGTTCGATCTTCAAAGGGCTACCTTTGGAGAGCTGCGCCCTATCCAGAGACCGGAAAGAAAGTGTTCCGAGGCTTTTCATCGGTAAGGTCAGAAGTAGTTCTATCTATAGACAAGTAGCATGAAAAGGTTGCATAGCGAACTGGGGTGGTCTAATCGCGCCGCTTTAAACCCGTTGAAAAAGCTTGGAACGAGTGGTCTTACGGTGAGCAGGTTCTGGTACGCTTCGTCCAGGATGTTTATGTTGTCCACGGGGATCCTCGTCACGCAGTTGTAACGGAACTCGTCGGCGGCGATCACTCCGTCGTCTAAGTGCACGCAATGCATTCAAATCGTTGCCAATTCAAGGTATAAACACGCTGCTATGAAGCCACGTGAAATCATGTGCTATCCACGTTACATGCAGAGGAAGTAGTAATATAATAATACAGGATTAATGTGAATGGTTCTTATTTAGATGAAGGTATATGGAGGACGTATGAAAGTGATTCTTAATTTTGTTAAATGGAACCATCCACTGGACATATTGTACATGGCTTACACTCTTCATGTAACGTGAAATTACTTCTTTTCTTTGTCATCGCCTGACGTGTGATAGCAGTGTGTTCCTACCTTTAATTTTGATAGGAAGTTAAGTTGGACGTACCGTTCAGATCGACCAGCTTGAAGTGGCTGTCGATGAACATCTTCATCGCCTGTGGGAAGTCTCTGTACTGTCGTCCCACGCAACTTCTCTGCACCGCTTCCTTGAACTCCTCGATAGTCACTATACCGTCCTGAATTCGAGATTTCAATGAACCACGATACTCTCGACACGTCTACACCTGGCAATAGTACTGGCAATAACGCTAATAGTACTGAATCGTTGAAATCAGCAAACGTTACGAACCATATATTTGTAAAAGTTAAATTTCAAATATTTTTTCGCGTCAAATATCCGCATAGATTCACGAAAGGCCGTATAATTTGTACGATCAAATACTTGTTCCAGGTGTGTCCAGCTTCAGAAAAGATCCATGACGATCCTTACCTTGTTGAAGTCCGCGAGTTCCGCGATCTCGTCCCACAAGGATAGCATGATGTGCAGGTTCTCCTGGTACCGATTGTAGCTGAACTCGCCCTTCCCCTCGATCAGGGTCATCTTGAGCGCCATGCACTCGAAGTCATGCTTCTCCACCATGCCATTGTTGTCCGTGTCTAGAACATGTCGGAAACCGGCGTTTATCCCAACGGGAAATCGACATTGTTCCTCGGTATGTACCCCAGAAACGGGACGGGGCCAATTAATCGATCGATTCGCGCCAATTTATGCTCCGAGGAGATTACTTGTCGTTCGGACAGCTCTGGACCGGCTCCAAATGTTTTGTTTTCTGGCAGAAATCGCACGCTCGTCACCAAGTACACGACCCCTAAGCGTCAATCCGGTCCGAACGGTATTTTCAAACCTCTGAGAGTCATCGATTCCGACGCTGTCCCGTCTGCGGACTCAATCAGTGACACAATCAACGACTCTGGCACGATTTCCTCTTCTTCAAGACCCTAGAGCTACTTCCAATTTTCATTTCACTTGTACCCGAGGTTTCTTCGAAATTTTCATCGGTTCCCCATTCTTCCAAATTAATCCCTCAACCTGTCTTTTCGAAAGCAGTGACAAATACACGGCTTGAACAACGACTCAATCATTGGCACAATTAACAACTTTGGCACGATATTCTCCCATTCACTATTCAAACGCGCTTCGAACTGTCACATTCAATTAAATTCTACCGGGATATCTTCCAAGTTTGATCAACTCTCCATTTTCTATCTTAATATTAAAAAACACAGCGCTTCGAGAATGTTGCTGATTTTATGAGATAGGGCACATTGAAGTACATCTTGTAGGGTCTTCAAGAAATAATTCTGCAGTCTAGAAGACCAATTGTCAAGATGAATGTACTGCGAATGTCGGTCAGTTTAGCTAGATTTCTCGTTTTATTTTTTCCTGGACAGTTGCGCGACTCTAAAGTTAGCCTCGCCTCGTTATTTTCAAGCCGGAACGCGCATCATTCTCCGAAACGGACAGCTCTCGAATGTGTATATCGAATAACGTTGGAGACTAAGCGAACGTTTCGCTGCCTTACAAACTCTCATCCATTTCCCTAGCAACGTTGCAGAGAATCGGGACCGATGAAAAAGGCCGCGAGTGTTCCATAAAACAAATTAGAGCCAAGCTGAATCTTGGCAGCGGCTGATTGCGGGCGTTCTGACGATGCCGCGGTTCGCTTCGAACGGTCAACCTAAATCCTAAACAAGCGTGACGATTTTGAAGCCAAGAGGACCGATTTCCCGATCCCCGATCCCTGTTCCTCAGGTTTGTACTCCTAGCATACTTCGCTTCTCTCGGTTCTGTCATTAGTCTGCACTGCAACTCTGTGAGCACGCTTTTTAGTTTCTAGGGAAGGATGAGCGGACCAAGGACTTCGATAGAAGGACACTCTTATTGAAGTAGGACTTGCACCGTGCTGGAAATCATCCACAAGATAATCAAACAAGCCGGGAAGAATGTTATCTGAAAAATCTTTGCAAGTATAGCTTTTCTCACGCGGCATTATATCAGAGGTGCTTACAGCTAATATCCTCTGCACAAGCAGAATTTCAAGTATTGATCATAGTCTCTTCTTTTAGTTATAATTAGACTGCGGATTTTGTGCAGTTGGACACCGGAAGAATTTGAAAATATTACTACATCATTTTCTACTCGTTAAAATTATTGAAATTTTTATTTTGCATGAACATTCACAGTCTAGCTATAATTCTAGCAGCTCGAGATGAGACTAGAATAATGTTTCTTCGATATTCTTCATCTACAGGGTTTGAGAGCTCCTTAGTCCTCGACGGCGTTAGGCTCGGTCTTTCTAGGATTAATGGAAGCATGGTGGGTGTCTTTGCGGTACTCACGTAGTCAGCATAGCAGGATAATCCGTGCAACAGAGGATTATACTAATTGTAAGCACACGCTCGCGGAAAGCGTATCGAACGCGTCACACCGTGCGCTTCGGAGTTCTACTAACCGTAAAGAAACCTTACAATGAAATCGACCCGATTGTCCCAGCTGTAAGCCATCCTCCGAGGTATCTTTCAACGGATACCTTGCTCCCAATATTATCGGATAATCTTCGCGAATCTTTTCTTTTCTTTGTTTTGATTGTTCTGTTTTTCTCCCGTTGATCCCGGAAAAAACAGGATAAAAAGGATAGCAACGATTCAGTGGTTGCCGCGACCACTAGTTTCCCTCTGGAAGAGAAAAGATCCGTGGACCCGCTAGTAGGAGATCGCGCAGAGACGGAGAAAGTCGCTCGAGAGGATGGTGATTCCGCACTGAACCCGACTCGATTCTCCTCGAGGCGTCTGCTAAGTTTAGAGTACCCCGCCGAAAGGGAAGGACACGTTGCTCGCGGCTCAAGGGAAGGGGCTCCTCTCTCAGGTGTGTCACCCGCGCCCGCTATGCACCATACGAGTACACCTTGTTCCTTAGTTGCATTTAATTGGAACAATTGTTGCATTTACATGGTTGTTGCATTTAAATGGAACAGCAGATAGTTTAGAAGAATTTTATTTTAATTTTAGAAGAATTTTAAACAGTTTTATCGACAATAATCCGCCGAATAAGATATTTAAAATATTATATAAAAAAAGTTAGAAAATGCACCGTAGCTATTCATTGTTATAAACTTACCAATATCAGGTCAGGAGCTTATCGCGATCGATGCTGAAAGCATGATTAGGAAAATCAATGGAGCTGATCATATATTATGGTGCATAGCGTATAAGGTAACTTATAAATACAGTCACCGAACCCGCTACTGAAAGCGAATTGCTTTCGCCCGCTTTCATTGGTGGTCACTCTCTTTCGAGGACTGCTCGTCCGCCTTTCTTCCATTCATCCTTCGGTCGACACCTATTCGCGCATTCAACGATAGGATCGACACAAGCCAAGCATGCATTCACATGCTGAAGAAAGAGGAATATTTCCGTTAGCTACGTAGTACATGGTACTCGGTTAAATTCTCCTGATCTTTCCACTGTTATTCATTGTTCGCGTTAAACAATGATCATTCAGAATGGTTGTGCGATGTTTTTAGAAGAGGCAAAAATATAGGAAATCGTATCCGTGTGTAACTGGTTGCGCACACAAGGGTAATAGAAAGTTGGATTCGCGCGCGTTGGTTCCACACGAATAATTTTACGATTTCATAACAATCGGCGATCGAAGAGACCGAGATCAGTCAACTATGAATATCTTTTTACCGAGTGCGGTCGCGTTTCACCTTCGTTGTCGCTCAGGCGAAAAGGTATTCGAGCTTCAGTCAAAGTCAAGGTACCGTAACAACCCGGTTATAGTTTTATCTAGAATCTTTTTTTATCTTCAACTCGCGTCGGTGTAAATTGTTATTCAACGGATTAGTATTGTATCAAGTATTTCCTTACGTCCGGTGCGAAATTTCACTCTTATATCTGTCTTAAGGATATTTATTTATTTTTCTCGTTAATGCTTCGGAATTGTTTATCAGTAGGTGGCCTTTGAAAATCGTTTTTGTTCACACTACAAAGCCGCACTGTGTTTGTTTGTTCCTTCTTCGAATTCAGCCTCGTAGCTTTCAGCAACGGGTCCTCGGTGTCCTTTGGTTCGCGAGTGTATTTCGGGTCGGGTAAGCGCTCCCATATTTTTCCCCGTCGTGGTACTTCATTCTAATTTTGATCCTTTCAGGAACCCGAGAACGTTAATTTCCCGGCCACGGAAAGAGAGATGCTAATGGCCTTTCGGGCCACTCGCGTTCACTTGGCTGAACGCCTGCTTCAACCTCGATCGCCGAAGAAACGCAAAAGTAACGAAACCACGCCCCCTCGAGCCGAATGCACGCGAATGCTATCCATCCGACCAGGAACACGAGTCGTTCTTCGACGTCGGTTAATTAACCGGTGCTGTCGTCGCCCCGTCTTGACCAGCATCCGCCGCGACTCGCTCGCCTAATTATTTAGTCAACGACACGTCTTCGCTGCCACTAACGATATTAAAAGTATTATTAGGAAAAGCTGTTACGAATCTGATTAAACGTAGGCGGGTACGTGTTAGCAAAACGTTAGAGCAGGCAGAAAAACAGACAGTGATTGACGCGCTAGCTACCGACGTCATGCAGCGTCATCTTTTTATTTCACACCGAGAAATCTGATACAATTTGTACACTTTGCGTCACAACGTGTCACAGTTGATTTACTCCTTCAGGAAGAAACCGTACAGCTTCGAAAATTGCAAACAAACTATTTCAGGCTTTGATGAACATTCTAGTTGATCTAAATGATCTTTCTTATTCGAGCGAGCAGCATTTTGTTAGGATTTTCAGGATTCGCAAAAGTTAAAGTTCAGTTACAATAGATGTTGTATGTTGCTTTTTGAGTCGATGCCAACCCCTTGCACTGTAAAGTCGACTAATACTCTCCCCGCGGATCGATTATTTTCGTTTGGAGTGGTCTCGAACGATCGAGAAAACCAGAGTCGCGTCGACCATGACATTGATTCCGCCAATCGAGTATCCAAGGCCGACCGTGTCGCTGCGAAATAGGCTCACCAAAGAGCAGGGGACCAATCTGTGCAACAACGAGGATGCGTTAAATATATACCTGTGAATTGCGACGCGTTTTCTCATCTGGAAGCGATTTAACTTCGGTCGACGTGCGTTCGTAGCGGCCCCGACCTTCTGAAATTCCCCGGTCGTAGTTTCTCGAACCGAACTCGTTTCAACACAGGGACCGGTGGAAACGACTCTATTCTATTGTAAAATACCAATTTTACGCGATTGCATCAGCCGCGGGCGGTTTGGCTCGACGAAGACAGCGTCTCACGGTCGCCGCGCCTCGCGAGCAGCGTTTTCCACGCGAAAACGAAAGACAAGACACCCAGGTGTGTGCTCTGCCCCCGCTGCCTGCGTCGCGCGCGCCCGTGTCACGCGGAAAACTTTCCTCGACGTAGCGAGACAGGTTACCGAACAACCGGGTGCGGAATGTTGCATCGTTAAAAATCTCACCACTTCCGGTTACGTGTTACATATCGTAATTATCCTCGTAGCACCGCGCCGGCTGCTGGCCCCGTTTCAGCGGCTCCTCTGGGTCTTTTTTCTAATCACCTGGTTGCCGGAAACCGGAGTCAACCCCTTCGCAGGCAATCGGATGGCCGCTCCTACGTTCTCTTCGAGACTTGTTTCCCTACTATCACGGTCGTACATTATTTCTTTAGCTAGCTTAACAACCGTACCATTAGCAACGATTACGAACATTTAAGTTTCTCTGTAAGAATTTTTCTTAAACTCGTCTCACCCTAAGTGAATCAAGATGTATTTGAACATTCTATCACGAGGAATTGCTCATGGTTTTAAAAATGTTGATTTTTATGGCTATTGCACACTATTCACTACAAATCTTAGCTTTCACTGAAACGGTTCCCAGTGAAATTGTCTCTGAAGAATACTGGATACTTTTATTGCTATAATAATTTTATCGAATCATTGTTAACTGGCTGTTCGGATTTCGGTCAGACAGCAGTTATCGAGGGAGCGTCAATGGCCGTTTAATCGCGAACGCGTAAGGAATTAGAGAATCGTGTCAGAGAAAGTAAAAGATGTAATTCATTTCACCTGGAATGGTACAAAGCGTTTTCTGCAACGATAAGAACAGATTTGTAAATTCTCGAAGTTTTCGAGTCGAATTGAAAATCGACGGTATGGCTTGATGCACATTTCTCTGATCGGCGGTCAGTGAAAATAAGCGGCACGGAAGATAGTCAGGCAAAGCGAATACTCATCATATAAGGCTCGGTCCTGGAGAGGGAGGTGTCAGTTGGAAAGTGCGAGCTCTCGTACGAGGAACGAGAAGCGGACCGTTTCGCTCGGCCATTCGATCGAACATGGGACCGATGCTGCGCTCGCTGCTTCTCGCCGCGTTCGCCATTTCCGGTGAGTTTTTTGCGCGCATCTTCGATCATTCGCAAGTGTAAACATCCCTGTTAATTAATTATAAGTCGATCGACTCCCGTGAAGTCGGGGTTGAACACTTTCGAGTGCAAGAAAATCGGTGCAGTGTTTTGGGCGCGCAGCATCGAAGAACCGGAAGTCATCCACCGTGGAGATGATAGTTCGCCGTTTCAACGATAGCGTCGCGTGACGGAAACGTAGCTCCCGTTTTTTTTTGCTACCCGGAGAAAACGGGGCGAATAGATTTCTCTCGAGGGGATCCTTGTGAAAGTTCTCTGTTGGGACGTTCGCGAGAGGCCTGTCTTTCGAGTCGAACGATTTTTCGGCTCTGTTTGCGAATGCGCGAAGACATCGCCGAAGACTTTTTATTCTTGGCAGGAACATGCGTAGAACGTTTTGACCGTTTGGATAGGATCTGATTTTATCGGATTTATAGCTAATTTGTAAGAATAGAGGAAAAGAAAGGTAGTGTTTCGTCCTAGTTTTGACCGTTTTGTATGTTTCAGCGGGCGCAGCACGGGGCAAAGAGAAAACGGAAGGGACACCTTGTATCGACGACCAAAAATTCTATCGGAACCCGAACGCACCGGCCCGCGACGTTTGGTCGCCAGCCGAGTGCGCCAAGTATTATCTTTGCTTAGGTAATTGCCTCGCAATCACGCTCCACTTTCGTCGCGATCGGTTCCTCTGAACTTTCCTCTTAACCCCCTTGCACCGTGATCTTCTTCGCATCTACGACGATCGGAACGTTTGTATGTAAAATAAAATTGTGATTTCGGCGCACGGTTCGATCGTTAGTAAGAACAGCAAGTTTGCAAATTAATTTAACTCAACGTTTCGATCCCTGATCGATATAATTTTTTTTCTTACCTTCTTATACAAAAATTTTCTTTTTTTTAATTTATTAACCTCAATAATATTAAATTTTATGCAGACAACGAGGTGTTCGAGTTCAGGTGCTCGCAAGGACTGCTCTTCGACGTTGCCAGGCAGATCTGCGACTTCAAGGCGAACGTGGACAACTGCGACGTCACTTCAGGTACAGGTTGATCCAAGCTGTGACCCGAGCTGAAGCAGCAAGCTGGTCTTGCTCGTTTACGTCGAATGGTGATTCGAATATTCTCAAGCTTTGCAGAGACTCAGCCACCCAGACCACTTCTTCAGAATGGTGACTGCGAGGAGAAGCACTTCGCCTGCGGTGATGGCACTTGTTTCCCAGCTGCGTACTTCTGCGACGGAAGCGTCGATTGTCCTGACGGCTCCGACGAAGGCTGGTGTGGTAAGCGTCTGGTATCTCTTTTCTGACTTTCAAAGATATTTTCATCAAATAATTTTCACCGTTCAACATCCGCAGACGTCCGGAACGACCCAAACGGAGCATCAACCTGCGATCCAAAGAGTTGTCATCTGCCGGATTGCTGGTGTTCCGAGGACGGTACACAGGTACCAGGTAACCTGACGGCGTCAACGATCCCGCAGATGGTAACCATCACTTTCGAAGACGCTGTCGACGCTAACAATTTTGGGGTGTACTCGAGTAAGTTCCGCCAGTGGACGGTCGAATTTCTCTCGAGATATGAATCCAGACGATTCTCATCCGGACTAGTCAATTTATTTAATTATCTGAAATTCGACCGTCTCCTTTGCGACGTTCTCTGAGAGAAAGTTGATCCGTTATCTGATCGCCGGCGTTGCTCGCAGTGATATTTTCGGCGGACAGAAAAAATCCCAATGGATGTCCTGTCCGAGGCACTTTCTACATCAGCCATCAGTACACCGATTACAGGGAGGTGCAATACTTGTGGAACGTTGGCCACGAGATCGCCGCGCACTCTGTCACGTGAGAATCCTTTTTTCGGTGTTGGTGGTATAGTGTTTGAGGTGTTGGAGGTACTACTTTTAATTTCACCTTTTCTCGTAGGCTATAGAATTTTTTTTTCGTTTGCTCTACAGTTCCTTGGGTATACGTAGCTAGTAATCAACTGATTTAAAATGTACAGGCATCGGGGACCAGAAGATTGGTGGTCCAAGAATGCGACTCTAGAGGACTGGTTCGACGAAATGGTGGGCGTGGCGAATATCATTAACAAGTATGCTGCAGTTAGGCTGAAAGATATCAGAGGTATACTACCCTTATTTTATTAGTTTGCCACAGGTGGCTCAAATATGCTAGAGCACAAGAATGCTCTTGTGTAAAGATGAGCGATCTTCGCTGTCCAATGAAAGCAGAGTTCAACATTCAGAAGGCGGACAGTTTTCATGATTGTACAAATGGCGATGTTTACCTCCGTTTAGAGTTATTTATCAATTTTGCTAAACGTACTTCTACAGGTCTGAGAGCTCCGTTCTTACGCGTCGGTTGGAACCGGCAATTTCTGATGATGTCCGAGTTCGGTTTCCTCTACGACTCGTCAATGGTAGCTCCTTTCTCTGATCCACCGTTCTGGCCGTACACGCTGGACCACAGACCGCCTCATGATTGCGTGGGTGCCGAGCAGCTCTGTCCAACCCGCGCATACCCAGGTCTCTGGGAGCTCCCATTAAATCAGCTTTTGGCAGGTGTGAGTAGCAATAAACAAACATTACCTAACTATCTTGTTTAGAATATTTCGGAAAACTGTGAACCGCCAAAACGTCGCGACGCAATAGCGATACAATACAGATGATTGTTTACTGTGGGGACACTAGGGATACAATTGCACAAGATTGGATACATGCTCGACGGAGCTGTCCGGCGAAGACGTGTACAAAATATTGATGTTGAACTTCAAGAGGCACTATCTCAGCAATCGAGCCCCACTGGGCCTGCACCTTCACTCGTCCTGGTTCCGGAACCGTGTATACTTTGACGCATTAATGGTAAGCAGTTTCATTCTCGGTATCTCGGTTTAATCAGTTTGTTGTACCCTAATACGAAACTGGACACGAACTTCTGCACAGACTTAACACATCTGCTTTTATACTCTCAGAAATTCATGGATGATGTGCTCAAGTTGAAAGACGTGTACTTCGTAACTAGCCACCAAGCGATAGAGTGGATACGCACCCCGACACCCCTAAGTGAAATCGAGAGGTTCGCTCCTTGGCAGTGCGGCGCTCGTCAACTTCAACCGTTCGAAATCGCCTGCGATTCACCGAATAGTTGTAAATTGCCGAGCAGAGTGCTCAAGTCGCACCGCTATCTGTATACCTGCTTCGAATGTCCCAAAGAGTATCCGTGGTTGAGGAACGAGTTCGGTTCGGAGTGATCCACAGTGCTTCTGACTGTCGCAATGCCATTGTTCAAATTAAGCGCGGTATAGGAGAGAATGGAATTATTTATTTGTGGAAGAGTTGCACGCGTATCTTTTAAGAAAATCATATCTATTTACCATATAAGCTTTACATAGTTCACAATGTAAAATAAATTACACCCATATTTCCGTTACAAAAAGGTTCTTCTTAAGATTAACACTTAAGCTAAAATTATTCAGGGAAAATAGGTCAACCTTCCTGCTGTATGAACGGATTTTGAATAGATTCCATTCCGTCCACTGGACAGATTAGCACTACAGAGGTACCTCTGCAAACGACCAGACCTAGCATACGAGTATCTTGGTTCAGCTTGTAGGGATCATCAGGATCTAACGACAGAGATACCAAGGTATATTATCAAGATAAGCAACTGTAGTTCTTCGTTAAATATGTTACTTAGTATTATATCAGGTCAGATAATCTGCTAAATTACCTCTGAGATATTCGGTAGTGTTATCCAACACCAAATTCAGAAGGGGATCGTACCCTTTGAGTATACCGGCAGCTTCCCTTCCACCCGCAAATTTCACCCTAATATTTTTCTCCAAGTATTTGGATAGATCGAGGATGCTCTCCTTCTTCTTCCTCTCTTTCGGCTCTCCATGGGCATTTTGTTGCTATAAGAAACAGTGGATGAAACAGAAATTTCAAGGTTATGTTTTGTCACCATAACAAATCTTTACCTGTTTCGGCGCCTGTAAAAAGAAAAGTACCGGTTAGACCATTCGACTCGCTCTCGAACGACGGTGTTCAAGCGGAAAAATCGCATATCATACTCACAGACATCATTTATCTCTGTTAGATATCCGGAATGACGCGTTACGAAGCTACTATTTATGTACGAAGACAAGACGCATTTTAAATCGGTTTGGAGGTTAGATACGCTTTCAGGGTTTCAAAAGATCGATTCTCGATTCTTTCCCGCGTTTTAGATTATCGTTCGAAGTGGTGATGTTAGCGATCGAATCGTTAGCCATTCGATAGTTTACGAGAGTTTTCGATAGTTCTCCACCATTTATAAATTTTCAACTTGTTTCGTGAGAGATATTCGAGTATAAGAATAAGGGAAAATTGTGCGTGAGATCTAAAGATATGTCCAACATCTTTATTAATAACGTTGGTCGTTGGAACGAGCCACAACGACGGGCTTACACAGTAACAGGTGCAACGATCTCGTAAAAGCTTGGACTTTTTATTTCGTATTTTGATTTATAAAAAAATACACGTTAATACATGGTGTGTACGTGAAATGACGCGGTACAGTATTTTATTTTTATTCTCCGGATTGACGAAGTTATCCCGTTCTGTCTTTAAGAATAAAGTCTGTGATCGGTCGTAACAAATGTTCTGTTTAAACCTTATGATTATGAATGGGGGATCTGTATCGATTCTCTTCGCACAATTTTATTAATACTTCGCGTTGTCTCGCGATTAAAATTACTTAGAACGACGCTGTAATCGTTGTGCTCGCGATAAGTCTCCGGTTTACAATGAAATCTTTGCATTCCTACACCTCGGCTCGACGGAATTGATATTGTACGTTTAACACGTCGATACAATTACTTCTTATTTTTCCGTTTCTTTTTTTCTCTTTTTTTATCGTTTTTTGTGTGCCGCTGTTCCATTCACACAATCGCGCGATTTAACTCACTCGCTCTCTCTCTTTCTCTTCCTTTCTCTCCCTCTTACACATACATATTGTCCTCGACTTCATTCTGGCTGGCTGCTTTTGGATGGACACTGTATTATTGTGTACGATTAAAACTCATCGATGCGACAACTAAGGTATTTTCACTCCTTAATTACTTATCGCCTTATCGACACCCGAAGCGCTGCAACGATCAATGCCGCCATTGCCCAAATTTCATTCACTAATCAGAGCATCTAAAATATTTCCGGGCACGTATGCAGCTTTTGATCGAGACATATTCTTCGATCCAAGAGCGCCGATATTCTAGGCCGAAACGCTTTATTCGAGGCCATTATATTACGAGACTACAAGGCCACCGACATTGTGACCTTTAAACGACTTTGAACATGTACTACTTCGGATCGAACAATTTTCTCTTTTGCTCGTTCAGTGACAAGAATTAGAACGCTGTTTTTTTTCGGCACAATTTTGCATAAATAAGTGGCATATTAATGTGCACTTAACAATATTATTGTGCACTTCTTTACAGGAAGTTATATCCAAAGGAACTGGGGCGACTCCCACATTGGTTTCAAATGTTTCGCAGCATGTCGATAAGGCGTGGCGATATACGTTCCGATTAACAGTTACGCGGGAAAATTAAATTCGATGTATCAAATGCACGGTTCGATCGAGAACAAGCCGGGCTCAAAGATCGTCTACGTAAGATCTATATCGTCGGTAACGCTTCGTTAAAAGTTAACGTGGGAGAAGGTGTCTTGTCATGTTAAGTTAAACTGCAAGCTATACCACAGAGCTTAAGTAGTATGTACGCCGTTATCGATTATTATCGCTATCCGGTTCGGTTCGCAAACATTCGACTCGCTAGAAAATAGAACGTGTACTAATGGCGGTGGCTGTAGACGCGCGCTCGCGCGAATAATAACAGAAATCACAGCATCGAGTCGTTTCTCTTAATCTTCTTTTCTAGGAGCGGTAGGCGATGGTTGCTTCTCGTTGGACGAAATTAATTGCCAAACGTTGCGCTCCCATTCACTTGGAAACTGAGACGAGGAGTTGGCCAGCCACGTTTAAAAACACAGTAATCTCTCGATATACAGGGTGCTTCGTTCATTCTGAATTCCCTGTGGTTTCCCGTTGTTTCTACGGACACAAAGAATATCGTCCCAAGAGGAAGTTGTTCGGTTCGGAATGACGGATATTGCGATACATGAATTTTCTTAAAATCATTAACATGTTATCCGCGCTAACATCAGTTTTTGTTATACACGAGTTTCGAGTCAGTAAAATATATAATAAAAAATATAGAGTTCCATTTAAAAACTTAAACGTTTACTTCGCAGTACTCTCCACGGTCGTCGCAAAGTCATATATAATTATCATAAGGATATGCCTTCCTCAATACCGTTCAACATTCGTCTGAAACATTTCTTCGTGTTTCTAATCCTCATGGAAATAGTCTGCATATCGAGACATTATTGTATACTGATTACTTGAAGGGGGAGGAGCAACGACATCTGACGTTGGATCCTTAATGATTAATTAATCGTTTCTTGATATATAGCTTAGACGATTTGTCATGTTTGCTGCGGGTCCTCCTCTTGCTCGGACAGCAACGGGATGCCGTTCAGCTGATCCACGTTATTGTTTTCCGTCTCGTCCTGCTCGGATAGCAGCGGCACCACTTGCTGATTATTGTTGTCCGTTTCGGATGGTCGCCTACTTTGCACGGACAAAAACGACATCGGTATCGTGCCCGATGGCGTCGTCGGCGCCGACCGAGACAACCATCGTTTCGTTTTGTTCCTTGAGCTTGGTAGTCCTAGCGGCATGTACATCTTTCCTCTTGCTCTTCGATCTCGGTGAGAACCGGTCACGTCACCTGGACTTAGAGGCAAAACGGTGCTATGCCCACTGGGTAGCTGTGGCAGCTGCTGAATTTTATCTAGAAGTTCGCGTAACTACCAAACAAACCAGCGTGTTAGAGGACATTCGAAGCACGAGGTCTACGAAAATATATAATTCTTGTATAGGCAACCTGTAGATTACACTGTCCACCAAACTTTAAACATCGTACGGTAGACCTCCTCATCGAAACACAGAGAAACAGTTGAAATTTGTTGGACAGTGTAATCTGCGACATTTCAGCTCTCAAGAAACGTCCCAGGTTACTTGCTAGTGTATCGGCATCTTAATTAATGAATGGATTGGTACCTCTATCGTTGGACTAGTAGCCCGTGGCGGTGAACACGGAGATTGAGCAGCTAAACTCGATATGTCAGACGTTGTCCTATGATTAGCCAACGAAACAACAGACCCCACGTCCATGTTCTCCATCCTCTCGCATTCGACTGCTGAGAGTTCGTCGGCGCTGTTGTTACTAGAATACGGTGGTGGAATTATGGTGTTCATTTCGTTCACCAAGGAATCCAGCGTGCTGGCTTGAGAGAGCGACCTGAAGTACCGCATTACGAATCCCGAAGTTCCTTTGCCATTCCCCTCGTCGTATCCGATGACTAAGGGATACAGATCTGGCTTGGCTGTGACCTGGAACGTACCGAGTACATTGGCAAGCGAATTCACAGAAACATGTATTAGATTCAGGGATTAGTTTATGGATTCTATTGTACTGTACATAGCATACCTCATTGTACGGGGGAGGCAAGGCTTGAACAAAGGAACTGCAGTGACTATAATGTGGGGATGGATACCAAGGACCGGTGGAAGCTCTGTCAGAAGAAGCGCAGTCTTCCACCATGACCGAACGGTGGCGTCTCCATAACCAGCAACCGCATGCTGCTGCAATTGCCAATCCTATAACTACTGCTGCCCTGAGGAGTGAAATAGCACGACTTTAACACAGCTGTCAAGATACATCGGACACCCATAAACCTAGAACACCGACCATAAGTACCAGTAAGTCCAAATCAAGAAATTGAACATGTCTGATGCAGAGTGCAGCTGGAATACACCGTAACAACAGCCGAAGGAACAGCACTCTTTTGGAGGCGAGCAGCTGAAAGGTACGAACACCAGGATGTAGTCGGTATGCTTCCGTAGCGACGTAACAAATTCAACTGTACAATATGTCGATTCAACTTACACATGCCCCCCATTGCACAGCCTAGAAGAAACCTTAAAATCAAAGAGGAAACTTCAGCGATACTATATAGACAAAGTTCATTGAAAATGTCAAACGTGGTCTATGAGAATGAAGCGGATACGTTACATGCTACTATCATTAGACTGTGGATTCTGTGCATTTACGAGAGAACTGGATGGAATGCAAAACAGGAGAAAGATTAAAAGAATCGATCATAGATTGAATTTATTTTGCACAGAGAACCACAGTCTGCTTATTATTTTCCATAGGGGGTCGGGTCGAACGCGGAACGTAACGTGGTGGTAAAAATTCGGAAATGTCCGACACTGGTTGCGGAAACGTTCGTGGATGCTGCCGTGTCTTATCGAGGAGCATCCGATTTCGGGAAGGATTGTTTTTCGTCGCACGGTAACGAGGTACGAGGGTACAAGGACGGAAGAGGACGAAAATCGAAAGCCAGCTCGGTCGTGAATAAAAAACGCGACTGCGACGAGCTTATCGTGAAAATAAGTGGAGGTGATGAAAGACTTACGCATGAACGAGAAATACAGCGGACAGGGGTTCATTGTCTAGACACGGGCGAACCGTGCGTAAAACCGACGTATTGATCGGCCTCGGGCCGAAGCAGAATAGAACAAGGAGACACTGGTACACGAGATATGCGCTAACATTCTACGGGGCTATAGCATGCTGCAGCGGTACACACGACGGCTGCATCATTCGAGAAGCCGAGTTGTTCCTCGTCGCCGTCCTTACTTGATCGACGAACAGGAGCGTCAGGAGTGCGGTCAGCACGAGCACATCGAACGCGCGGCCTACAGCTTGCACCATAATTCTACCACGGAGTGCATGCCACCGCGCCACCTTATATATGTGCATTTCGTTTATCATATATGTATCTAGCGAAGGCTGCGGAACAACCCGCTTTCCTTCCTAGTGCAATTCGCTCTTCCGGGACCTCGCGCTCCCGCGATTAATCCATAATCATAACCACCATTGTCATTAATCAAAATTCATCGAATTTCACATTTCTTTTTACTGGACTACAAATATATGCGCATCCTAATAAAATGATATTGAAAATAAGGGATGAATTTTACGAATATTATTCATAATCGAATGCAAAACAGCAAATGTACTATTATCAACTTATCAAGATTATTAAGAGAAGAAGTAAATGTCTGTGTCGATCGTATGTCGTGCAATTAACCGAGGTAGTTTTTATTTTGCATAAAAGTCGGCAGTCGAATGATACAGAGGGAGTAGAAAAACATTTTTCCCGCGCATTTTTGTCCGGCAATCTTATTGCGCGGCAACACCAGTCCACCGACGAGATACTGTTAAAGACTGCCAACCTTATGGGAGATCGTGTCACTCGATTAATTCGGTGTTTTCTTGCGCCCTCTACAATGTATTTTGACTAGAGTAAAAGAACAGAAGGGGCCATCGATGTGATCTCGTCGGTACAGAAGGCCACTGAGGAAATTCACGTCGGTGAGAAGTGGTGAGAAGGAAGTAGATATTTCAGACAATGTTTTAGTGTTGGTTAAACAGTGAGAAATAACAAATTTAGTAATAATTATTAACTTGGCAGTCGATGCGCTCAATGGTAGAGGAGTGGGGGGAGACAGCGAAGCGAGAGCGCTCAGTCAGTCAGTCAGTCAGTCGGGCCTGGTCGGGCCGGCGGAGTCGACAGGGACGGGCGCGTTGCGGTACCGGGGGTGCCAGAGGGTCCCGGGAGACCAGGGGTGGACCAGGAGTGGACTAGCAGTGACCAAAGGTGCCTTGGTGAGTTTTAATTCAAATATTCTTGTATGCTTGCTGCTTTCTTCATACTTTATCGAATTTCAACTGTTCTCACTCACTTTAATTTTTGCCTTAATATTCTTATTGCAATTTCTGTCGGAGAAGAAACTTTCTCAGTACAGTGTTCCAAAAATTTTTATATTTCTGATTTCGGATTCGTGTTTTACCTCCTGCTTCTGATTATCAAATTCGCACTTTTCCCTACCTAATTTCTCGATAATTATCCGACGTAATTGCGTAACTTAATATAAGTCTGGCATTGTGAGAAAGGGAACCAGAAGGAATATCGCATTCGTTCTAAGTCCCTTAAATAAAATATATTTTATTAAATTGAATATCTTGAATATGTTTGTTCACCCTCGACCACAACGTCCAGTTTGCTGTTTCGAAGAAATTGTTCAGTCAGTGAACATTCTAATTTTAATTTCTGATTTTCCAAATGTACATTTGGGAACATTCACAAGTTCTTGTTCGAGGGATATTGATATCTTGTTGAAAATTGGCATTCCTCCGATCGGAGATCCGTCAGGGGCTCACTCACGGTGGGGCACGTGAGTGAGTACGGGGAGTCGCGTCCCTGGGGCTACCCGAATCGCCTATAGTTCTGTTAGGCCGCACTCGTGTGCGAGCCTTAGATTAGGATTTGGTTTGCTCTCATGAGCTCATTGTGTGTTTTCTTGGTTTGCTCTCATGAGCTCGTTCTCTGATTTCCTGGTTTGCTCTCGTGAGCTCGTTTTCTGTTTTCCTGGTTTGCTCTCGTGAGCTCGTTTTCTGTTCTCTGGTTTCGCTCTAGTGTTTGGGCTTTTGTTTTATCTCGGTAGTGAAATATTAAGTCGCACTCGTGTGCGGGAATATGTGCAATGTCTAATTTTGATTAGACTGTTTTAGTTAGGATACAACAGCCGGCCGTTTTTCATCGACGACGAAGAGGACCCACTATGAAGAGGACAGGCTAAGAAGAGGACTGGCTAAGAAGAGGACTGGCTAAGAAGAGGACACCAGCAAAGAAGACAGCAACTTGCGTACAGTTAAGTTACGTTAGTTAATAAGAATTTATTGTTTGCGATAGATATTAAGATTTTGTATCATTATTGTACACGCGTCGAGTAATTATCGCCGTAACTTCACTTTGTTCGTTTTCTTTTGACTCCGACACAGTCGGAGTACTAATAGCTGCACACTTTGAATTTGCTTTAATATTGTGTACTACAATGTAAATTAATATCGACAATTATTTCCATTCTATTTCCGTCCATAACATTTTGCAATTTGACATTTCCTCAGAAGAAAATATATTATTCAAGCTGGTTCATTTGATGTTTTTTTATTAACGCGTATGTCTATTATTATTAAATGTTACATTCTATGGCATATTTCAGACTATGTTTTGCCACTATTTTGATACTATTCTCGTCGGTGGTGCAACTTTTAGCGATGTGGTATTTCAGATCACTGTAACTTCCACCGTTACCACCCCGCCCATTGCGCCCACTTAGGGTCTGCTTATACCGAGCGCTGGCACCCGGGAGCCAGCGCCAAAAGTCATAAAATTCGAGGGTATGTTGACGGTTCCCTGCTGCGCGTGCAAGGAAAATGGGTTTCCATGGGCCTGTTTTCCGTGCACGCACAATAGGGACCCGTCAACCCGCGCTCGAAATTTATGACTTTTGGCGCCGGCACCCGGGTGCCAGCGCTCGGTATAAGCAGACCCTTAGCGTCCCGCGGGTTAGCTTAGCACGGGGGCTGTCTGTCTGTAATAGTATCTCGTCGGTGACCAGTCGAGACCGACGAGATACCGTTATCTGGTCGGTGGTATCGACTCCTCGATTGCCCGCGGTCAGTAATCGAGATGGTAGTACAAGCAGAGAAGGGGTGGTGGCGCGACGATCCGATTGGGTCGCGGTTGAGTCGATGCTCGGCGATTGGTCGCCGCGGGTTGTGTACACAGTCGGCATGGGGGCCGGCGTATCTCGTGTTCGCGATCATTCGGAGTTCGCGCGTCGTGAAGCGCGGGAGTGTCGCTGCGCGTTAGTTACGCGGCTTTCTACACGTTGTGTGTCGTGTCGTGTCGCCGAGTGGAAAAACGCGGGCTCGATCAAAATGTGACAGCTCGGAAAACGGTATTTTCTGATGCATCGAAAACAATCGAAAATCAGTTGAACGAACTCGACGGGGACGGTTGGCGGTGTGCCGGTGACCCCCCAGCGAAAACAATTCCGGGCAGCATGAGTTTGGCGAGTGCGTGAAGTTTGGCCAAAGGTGAGTCGATGTCTCTTCTTGAATATTGCATGCGTACTTCGCGTTGTCTGTGAAACTTGCGTTCTTACCAATGTAAAAACGTTCCACCGTCAGAACGCCGGAAACTACGGCACGTTTACTTTGTTCCGTTTGTTTACCGGATAACACTGTGGTGTAATCTTTCCGTACGAAATGTCACTCGGACGTAACGCGATAATGCGACGCACTCGCGGACAGTGATTTACGGTATGAGTAATGCGTTCCCACGCGAGAGTTTGGTCGAAATTGATAAATTAACCACCGGATGTTTATGCGGCTTTTAATTATTGCGTTATACAGGTTTTCATAGAAATTTGTTTACGATATCGGCGCACAGGTTAGGTCAAAGAATCAGCAAAGCAATTTTGAAATTTATAAAATTTTTCTCAACCTTTCGATCCGATTTCTGGATCCTTTTCAAGAGAATTTTAAGTATCGAAAATAATTGTAAATTATATTTTCGTATTATATGAAAGGAAACTTCATTATGAAATTGTTATGCAAATACTTTTAGGAAGTATTTGGTTGCAAATAATTGATGAGATTACGCGCGTGATTTAATTCTCGACTTCCGTCCGACTTCCTGTCACTGGATGCGTTCTACGAAACCCGTTCTCAATTTCTCTTCCTCGAAACTTTGCCATGATTTATTATTACGATCTCATAATATGCCGAGCAGATGTACGACGTGTAAAAGCAAACATACGTTGTGGGTATAAGAACCATTCTTAATAAAATCTAGACAAATAATAGGAACAATAAACAATTTGTTGTAGGAATTAGTGGTAGGAATAAATAACACTTTCCAACAAATTTCAACTTTAATTAGAATGGGTAGCAAGGATGAATAGTAAAAATAGATAACGTGACTAAATAAGAATAATTATTACCAAGAATGAATAAGACCAAGGGTTAATAACAAGAATTTTGAACGATTGCGATTTCGTGCAAGATGTTGGTAGCGACGTCGTCGAAAATCAGTATCGGCCGGTGTTCCGATGTCAGTTCAAACAAAGCGTTATCAAACGAAGTTGTACAACTTGTGCGATAAACGCGCGTGACGCGCGCTTGCGTGTGTATGTGTCGCGTGGGGTCCCATTAAACGATAGTGTGCGTTTCATTGATTCGCGACGGGCACTCGATTCACGTTTCGCTCGGGAACGTTAATCTCGACGGCCGCTTCCGGGAAACGGAAGGCGCTTCCAGCGAGTTCCTCGTACCGGAAAGGGTCGCGTACAGCCAACTGAAAAGTCTTCCACGATTTGCTCGTCCGAAAGCATCAAGGCCGTTCGGACGAAAATTTATTTATATACTTGTGTACGTATACATACGTTTCCGCTATCAATAGTGTTCCGTAAACATTGTCGTCGAATTCGTTGGGGGCATTACCTGAGGGGGGCAAAAAAAACATAAGAAAAAGTATCTATTTACCGTGGATCCCGCGAACGATTATTTTATCCAGGTATGCATGCTACCGCTCGCGAACTGGCACGGCTTATGCATATTGCATGCGTGTTCGCGTACTATCGCTGGGAAGAGGGTTTAGACTGTCCTGGCCATCGAGTTTCCCCGCGTTTCTTTGTTTTCACGAGCCTCTTCGACACGCTTCGACTCCGATTCGATGATAACGGTCCCCGACCAACGCTGACCATGCTCCCAACGAATCGATAGCCGATGCTAGTCACCTCGATTTCCCACAGTCCCCATAAATCCATCGTGATTCGTCCTAAATAGATCAAGAACCATTCCGTTACCTGTAAAGCTTGCTCCAAACGTGAAACGCACACCAAGCTTACCATATTTTCTCGGGCTAAAGTCTTCCATGAGCATCGTTCTCACCCTTGCAACATCACAATCGATGTCAATATACGAAGCAAGATTTCGGATTTTTTTTTAAAGGGTTAAGAATTTATTTCTAAGTTTAGATCAGTAACTTGCAAAGTAGTCTTGTATCTTTCTCTTTTTTTCTTTTCTTTGTAAATACTTGTGTAAAAAGGTCTTCTGTCCGTCTATAATAAAAAATAATAATAACAGTAACAAATTAGTCACCAACGAAAATGATCCAGTATGCAGACGGTGGGTTAATAAAATTTAATATTATTGAGGTTTATATTGAATTTTTATATATGAAATTCATAAATTTTTTTGATAATTTTGAAAATTCTTGAAATTTTTTTTTATCCTGTCTTGCAATTGTTGCATACATTTTTATTTCAATTTCACGGAATTTATCGGAATCGAGGGTTCGATCGCTATACATATAATATCCATCGAAACGCACCTCTAAAAGCGGAAGCTATCGATTCGATGCTATTTGAATCGCGTTCTAAATTTGGTTGGTCCCCGATCGGGAACGAAACGCGCGTTCAGAACCGCGGTGCACCCGGTTCTCCTTGGAGAGAAAGAGAGAGAGAGAGAGAGTGAGATAGAGTGAGGGAAAGAGCGAGAGAGCAAGCCATTAATATCGAATCGATCGTCGCGCAACTATGGTCGATCGGAGCTGTTGCAAAGGGAACTCTCTCCTTTCTTGGCCGAACAAAGAAGTTCGTTCATAGTTGGCGAACGGTGTGCACTCGACCGCCTGAAGTGCATCCAGCGCGGCGATGCATTCGCGCCCACCCTTTGAAAAATTCGGCGCGAGCAAGCGTCGACATTCCTCTTCCGTACGTTCCCGCGTTCATCCCGCGGGAAACCTGACGAAATAACAAACCACGAGTGTTTGGAAACACGTCTCGAACCTCGCGTTTCATACGTGGAAGTATGCTGTTGCGAACATTGCACTTCGCTCTCAGAAGCTTTTCTGGGATCGGAATACTTATTATATGTTTCTTTTGAATCTGTTTAATTTCTTTCTCTTTAAATGTTACTTTGTTTTCCATGGTTTAATATTTAATATGTTACAAAAATTGCGAAAATTAAACATTTCTTCCGACCTAGAATAATTCCGTTCTATAGAAATTGATATAATACCTCGTACAATACTTAAATGGTTAATAATTGGTTAGATACTAACGTGTTTAATAATGCAATATCTGTTACATGGACGTTCGAATAATAGATAATTAATCTGCTTTTTATTTGAATATTCAAGTAACAAATAACTTATTTAAATTCTTATTTGAATAATCGAATTATTATTATCTATTTAAATGTTGCCCAACACTATTTATGCTGTACTTTGTGCAGAAGATTGATTTTTTATTTATTGCGAGAATTGCGGGACCAAGAGAGACTTTTATTGTGCTCAAAGATCCGCAACCGGATAATCGACGTATATTTTAAGAATATATGTAAATCGCTTGCAGGCATGGCCAGCGATAAAATCGTCAGGCTATGTATTAGCCCACGTGTACTTTGTTACGAGCGCTTTCTTAAACCGGAAGTGGTACCAGTCCACGTGTCGGCAAGGGCGTGATCGCTCTACTATAACTTATTACACAGCATTTTTTTCGGACTTTTCGTAGGCTTAGAACTTTGGAAATATCTTATCAAACCCACCCGACGAATTTCCATAAATTTTTCAAATTTTCAAACAATTAACAATCAATTGTCCTCACAATTTCTAGATCGGTATATGCTCTATTAACTTGTCGGTTAATCTGCGTATTTCGGTAATAACAACGATAATAAAATGGAAAGGCTTAATTTCGGGAGAAATTATATGGAAGAGTGCACGAGGGTTAGACGCGTGTAGCTTTGGGGGTTGAAATATGGGGAACACGGGTCGAGCAGGTGAGAATAGGCTCGCAGTGGTCTTCCGCAGCGAGTCGGTGCCGGTCACTGGGAACTTTTCCTGGATTCGGCCGACTGACGCCGCCTATTTATACCCCGTCAGTTGTAACCGGCTGCAATATAGCCGGGCAACTCGGTTCAAAGTTTGCCTAGCCCCGGTGGCGGACCAGAAAGGGGCAACGTGAACTGGTCTCCAAGCCTAATCGATTTCATCGCCGCCTTCCGGCTTCTTCTTCTTACCCGAAATCGCGGCCTCGACTTGCGTAAGCGACTAGCTTACTCTGGAAATATCCAGACTTATTCAGTCCTTACCGAGACATATCGAAATGTTAACCCTAATTTTTTTATGACTAATGTATCTAATCCCAGTTTAATAATAAAAGTCATTAAAAATTTTTAAACTTAATTTTCAATATTATATAATTTTATATTTCTAAATTTATAGTTCTAAAAATTAACTTCCAAATTTCTTACTCAAACTAGTTGATATTATAAAGTAACGCGTTTAGTTCAGAGTGCATTGTACAGTGGGATTCCATTCATCGGAACTGGATTTATTTACCGAACTGGTAACCGAGCTCCTATTATACGAACTAACTGTTCGGCGCTCGCAGCGTATCGTTTATCGGAGATTGTAGTATTCGAAGAAACAATCGCGACGCTTCTTCCGCTAATGCTTGAGAAACACAGAAACCCTACTGTCTACATATTCGAATAGGCGAACACAAATCCAGTTATACGAACGAAGAAACGATAGTGGAGGGGAAAGTTAATGGCGTTCTTCTACATTTCGGAGGACATGGGCCTGGATAAGTCTAAGTATAAATGAGTATTACTAAATGAGGGAAAATACTTCGAATCGTAATCTTATTTATTTATTTTACTCTATTAGATTCGAAAAAATCGTGTGATCCTGATGGAGCATGAGCGTCGCGTGGCTGGTCTATGTACCCGAGTGTCGGGCGGCAGGTGTAAATAAAAGCGAGCGGGTATAAGCAACCCTCGAGCAGCGAAGCGCGGCCAGCCGTGACCATTCTCTTCAGCCAGTTCCATTGTCAGCTGGTCTCTTCTCTCTGTTCTTGCCACCGCGGGCCCGCGCTCCACTTTCTCGCATACTAATTCCCCATCGAGGAGAGCAGTCGGCGCTCCCGTCAATTCGACGGGATCGTGGAAAATTTTTTTCAAGCCGGAGCCCTCGCGTAGCACTCTTTTACGAGGCCTCCTTAAAGCGTCCGAGAGAGAGAGAGAGAGAACCTCGCGTGGAAACGAGTCCGGTGCGTCGACTGGTGACAGGAAACGATGAGGAGGGCAGCAATCATCGTCCATTGTAATACTTTCGAGACGGGAGGGAATGCGCCGCGAAAATTGTACCTCGTCTCGAACCGACTCGTCTCTCTTTATTTCTCTCGTGTCAACTGATAGAGTCGCCGTGGAAACCAGTCGACGATCGAAAACTTTGTCGCCTTTGAACTTGTCTATAACTTAAAAACCGGAATTTTTTTTAGGAAATTTGAGCGTTTATTAAAGAAAATCTTGTATAATTCTGTTATTCCAAGTATTGTACATCGGAAGTTAAAACATTTCTCTATCTTCTAGTAATTGAGAATCTTTTTAACGAAGGTATCCTCTCGGATCTCTCTCTCTCTCTCGGTTTTCCAGACCGGAAGAGGGTCGGCCACCTGAAATAGAAACCACCCGTTCCGAAATTAAACGGGCGGACACGTTTTATAGAGGAGAAACAGTTGGCCCTCTCTCGAGTCTCTTATCTGCCGATTAAGGGCATGGAAATAAAGAGAGTTCTTCTCTCTCTCACTCTCTCGGAGGAGAGAAGCAGTATGCAGACACGACGCGGTCAACAGTACTCTAGTTAAACCACGACCGGGTATTTATATCCTCGGCTGCGATCAAAAACAAGCCCTCGCGACTGCTGTCTTCGGCAAATCGCTGAAGTTGCCTCCTCGGAGCTAGCCTGAACACGTGTGGAGGCTCGTGTCCCGTATATGGGCCATTATAATTTGAAAAAGTTCCTGAATCACGCGTGATTGGGGGCAACTAGACAAATTAACCTGGGAGAGAAACAAATGAAACGATTTCTATCAATGCTTTCTGACTCGAAGCTTTTGAATCTCGTTCGAACAGGTCACTGTGTATATCGTGCTTCGTAGTGGGACATTACTTAGCTTTACAAAGCTACGAATATATTAAAATAGTCTAGCAACAGACTGTCAACTTTTATTTTCACATTATTCACATTAGAAACAATTTATTTCGAAAAGGTTCGAGGATCTCGTACGCGCGAAACGTAGAAGTTTCGCTAAAAGCGAAAAGGAAGTTTACGGGTCGTTCGCCCCGGCGGGAGTAACTTTTGATCTAAAACGGGTAGCGCGCGGGGATCTATGCTGTTATAATTGCCGATGGTAGTTATGAATCCTCGTGGAATTTCTCGTGGTATGGGTCGGGAATCTCGACTCGTTGCGATCCCACGTAAGGAACCCGCGCCTGCGCTAATTGGCGCGATAATCTTGGCGCGCATTCCCTCGCGTAAACGCGAGGAAACGCTTAGGAAGCGCGAAGGAAACGCGGTGATTCCGGATCGCGTGACTAAGGGACGAAACCTGTTCCCTCGGATGCTCAGGGTCACCGGGCAACGAATCCACTAGATACCGCGGATCCGACTGATAATCCCTAACCCATTTCCTAAGCCGGTACGTCGCCGACCCGTTCCGATATCGATCCCGACACCGCGCCGCAACTGGGATCACGATTCTTAGAGGGATCGATGGTACACGACGCGAGACGAACACGTGTGAAGAACTCTGAGAGGTGCCGTAGAGAACGCTGGGAAAACTCGAGGAAACGCTTCGAGATGCTAGAGGACGCGGACACGCGATAGCGGCTCCGGGGAAATTCAATAATCGCTTCAGTGTCCGAAGGGGAACGTCTCGGAGAGTCTCTGAGAAAATCTAATTGCAAGATCTAGGGTACGTTGAGAATATCTAAAAGTACGTAGAACACGCTATAGGAGACTGGAGACAATTCTAAATGTAGAGGGCTGAGGAAATCTGAGCAGCTGTAATCAATTCCAAGAACAGCTCCAGACCTCTAGGGTAATCTTGAAAGATTCTAGGTAGTTCGGAGAAAATCGAAGCTAATCTAGGATGTGTTAAGAACAACTCTAGACTTCTAGGGAATTTTAAAAGATTCTAGCTTGCTCTGAGAAAATCTGAACCAATTTAGGATGCTTTGAGAAGGTCTTCAAAAATGTACAAGGGCTCTCTGAGAAAATCTGAGCAGCTGTAAACAATTCCAAGAACAACTCCAGACTTCTAGGGAATCTTAAAAAAATCTGAACCAATCTAGGCTGCATTAAGAAGGTCTTAAAAAATGTAGAAGGGCTCTGAGAAAATCTGATAAGCTCTAAACAATTCCAACAGTACATTCATAATTTTAATAGAACTTCGATAGATCTCCTAGGCACATTCTAACAAGCTTTCACAAAATTATGGGAGTAGATTTCAGAAAACTCCGACAAGCTCTAACAATGAATGAAACGAATGAAACTCTCGTAGAGTTCGAATGGGAATTATCCGAGATCGGTTTAAGCGACTGTACGAGAGAAACCTGTTTATGGTCAGGGTCAGTCGCGGTGTGGCCTAATCGCGGATTCCCGCGATAATCCGTAACCCATTTCCCGTGTCGCGTTCCGCCCCCGCTTCGATATCGACCCAGATAGAGCGTGCTTAGGATCGCGAGATAGCGTCTCGCGAGCCTAACTCCAGCCGTTTTATTTGTTCGATGCTCGGAGATAGTCGCGCGACAGCCGGCGATGAATTGATAGCCTAGAAGAGGGGGAGAGAGAGAGAGAAAACGGCCGATTACCGCGACGATCGAGTCTAATTAGGCTCGCGAGACGAGCGCGTCGCGTCGACGGCGCCCGTTTATCACTCTACCAAAGAGAAAGATAGAGTTGAAGAGAGACTCTTTGAAGCGACGCGGAACAGTGCTCTCCTTTCAATTATTTATTCAACGGGCAATCGACCTCTGAATGCCGGCACTCCGTAGGTCTCACTGACCGGGCTTTTGACAATAATAATAATAACCGGTGGGGCTTTATTGGTCACGCTACGGTCGTGGCGAAACGTAAAAATGAACGGGGTCGAGGATATTCGGTAGTTGTATTAAAAAACATGGACTGATGCTATACAATAATTGTGCACCGATACTGGATTATTGGGTCACGAATCTCTCGACGTTACGCGCATTGACTTTCCACGACAAAGGGAATACTGTTGTATTCCGGATAATTAATCTCTGTATATTTATCAAGTAGAATTTCTGAGCGAAATACAAACTACTCACCTTATACAAATAGAACTTAGTAGTTTAGACAAGACTCGTCAAGATTGATCAGAAGCGAAATAAGACTGAGAAAAGAATGCTCGCGAGAAGGGGTTCATCAGGGATGAATCATAGGGATGAAGTTCAAGGATCAGTAATAGAAGATAGGATGCCGAACAGAAACGCTTAGTTGGTATACAACAATACAATTAATCGGACTATCTTTCAATAAATTACAAGATTGTGTAATTCGCGTATCCGCTACAGCCGGAACTCGTTAACCGGTAAATTACGCCGGTCTTCGAAATACTTAGCCTTAGTAAAAAATTGTTTGAACGGTCGTTAAGGGTACAGACACACATTACTATCGCGTCACGTGAAATCTCGTGCTGGCACACGTTCCACACACGGGAAAATATAATGCTGCATACATATACATTGGTTCACAGTCTGGGAATGTCCTGTGAAATTACATGTTCTCACGTGATAGTAATGTGTCGGTGCATTAAAATGCCTAGACCGTCGACAAGTCGTACAGGAAAAAAATCTCTCGTACGTTCTGTGCGACAGAGATAATTGATAACAATTTTCCTTAGCTAACAGAAATAATTGATAATAATTTCCCTTAGCCGACCGAATAAGAAGATACGCAACCGGGGTGGAGCGAAGCGCGCGAAGGCAGGAGAGAAGAGAAATATAAGGAGAAAGATTTCAAGAGAGCCCGACATGCGATAAAGGGATACGTAACAGCGAACGTAAGTAGTTCCTCTTTCTTTCTCCGGCGTTGTCCAACAGGTTCGCGATAAATAAACGAGCACGCGGAGGGGGGGGTTAAAAAACAATTGCCCGTAGTGGGTTCCTCGAGGAAAGGATGAATCCCGAGGGACGGGTCGGTACGCGCGTCACTCGATAACGAACTTTCTTTTTTCATCGACGGTTTCTCCGAGTCGGTGACGGCCAGTTATGAATTTTATGATTTATTCGTGTTGCTCGTGGCGAGGGGAGGACGAGGAAGAGATGAGCTGGAAGAGGAGAGGAGGTAGCCACGGTCGAACCAGGGCCCCGGCCATTATAGCTGACCGTATGAGTTACGACTGTGTGCATGCCAGTGACGTGCAGTCATCGGGCCAACTGCTTGGTGTGCCGATAGCCCTGCGCTTTTCGACCCTATACTTAGCGGATAATCGACATATAGCGATATATACTGCGCTTATTAGCGGGTATAATAAGCCGGTCGGCTTCTCCTTCGATTATAGTCCGCGCTCTTAGACCAGGCTAGCCTCAAACCCTTTTAGCCAACTTTCGTTTGATATTTGCCATTCGGCCACTCCGAACCGACTCGGGGTATATTAGGTGCGCAAATGAATTCGATATCTTTAGCTTTTATTTAGAAAGGAGATACATGATAATAATTCGAAGTATTCATCATTTTCTAATACTTTTTTCACGACCAGTAGATTATAGATTTCCTCCTGAAAAAAGGAAATCATCATCTCAGATGATAGTTTGTTTGCAACGTGTCCGGAGAGTATTCCAGTGAGTGTCCTTCGTCCTTTGTGCAACATTGTGACCGAGCATTGCCGTGTTGCAGTAGTAGTGGTCGTCCGAAGTAGAATATCTTGGTCCGTGCTGGAATATTTCGCAAAGGAGAATGAGCAGTCAGCTCGCGGCTCATTTTTCAGCGTCGAATAAATAAATAAATCAACGGATAAGGATTTTACGAGCGCAAGTTATCTACGGCAGGTCGGGAGTGCATCTGTCGCCTATAAATATCGGGTATCGCGCGTAAATAAAATAAACTTGCTACGTGTTGTGGGTGGGTGTGAGGTTACAAAAAAAAAATTCACGTGTTTGAAGGAAAAAAAATATTTGGAGATGCCGGGGATCGAACCCGGGGCCTTTCACATGCAAAGCGAACGCTCTACCACTGAGCTACATCCCCGCTTGGAAGAAACGGCTCGGATGCCGTACCAGTAGTCGGCGGATCGACGCGTGCGTGCCGTTGCCACTTATTCTTCATTTTAGAGGCCACACGAGACTATTACGCGAGTAACGATGCTAATTGGCTGCGAAACATTGCACATTCGTAATCTGTGGAAATGTCTGCCCAAAAAGGTCAGTTCACCACTGTCTGTACGAGGTTAGGAATCGGTATGCGACTAGGAAAAATTATTTTATACTTTTTAGTCCGTTTCTAAAAACGTGGTATTTTTTAAAAATTTATTTTTTTTATACTAAAATCAAAAGAGTTATTACAAGTATAATCACTATAAAAAGAACGACATTTTCTTTCCGGTTAATATTCTTTCCAGACATAATATTATGTTTGTTCGGTTAAGTTAATTTATAATCATCGAAATATATAAAAATCTACAATAATATTGCCACTTGTCGGGCAGGGCGAATATTTCGGATACAGTTGTTACGATTGTTAGCCAGCAGTGGAGCGAGAGGGGGGTACCGTTGATCCTCGGATCCAGGATCTGTCGTTCCGCCGATTGACGATCTACGAATTAGCAAAGCAAATATGAGACGAGCGGAGATAATAAGCGTTCCGTTGGGAACGCGGAATTAATGTCGGATAATCGCGATACCCGTCCCCAGAAAAATCGGGAGAGAGCCCCGAGTCCAGAGTCGTGGCTCGGGCCACGCTTTCGTATAATGCACCATTGTTGTTGTTCCCTCGATATCGCCGCTGCACACGAGAATGGAATAACGGCCGAGCTGGCCGAGGAATTGGCGGGTATCGTTGCCGAACAATCTCTCTTTCTCTCTCCTCTCTTCGATCATTCCGAGGGTGTGACTCAAGCGAACCCCCTTGTTCCGTGTGTCTCTCTTTTCTTTCTCTCTTAATTCTCCAAAGAACAGGAAACGGGACCCCCTTTAAGAATTCGATTAATAGAAACTAGTGAGCCAATTTGTTTAATTTGTTACTCCCTCGTTCTAGTCGCTTTATCTTGTTCTCTTTGTTCCTCTATCTTTTCTTATGAAAAATGATTGCATTATGTTAATGGGTTAGGCTTACTTCTTTATTTCTGATAAGATTTATTTTCCTTTGAAAAATGATTGCGGTATGATTTATGGGTTACGTTCATTTATTTATTTCTGATAAGATTTATTTTCTTTTGAGAAACGACTGCAGTATGTTAATGGTATAAAATAATATAAAAAAAATTTTATATGAAAATTCAATATTAACATATAGATTTCCGATGAGATTTATTTTCTTTTAGAGTAGATTTTCACGAATTCTGGGACACGGGCTTTGAATATTCGAATCGAAGCGGCGAAAAATGGCGCCGGTGAAAGGCCGGACGCGCGCAAAAAACCCGGCGGCCGACCGTTCGCGATTCGCAAGCGATCAGCGTAAAAACGCGCGACTCGAGCCGCGAAACGCTCGATAACAACGTTGTCCGGTGGCATCGATTGCGGGCGGACGATTGCGATACATCCCGGCCACGGGAACTGGAACGTTCCTAACGAACGGAAATTCTTTCGCTTGTCGATTGAAATCGAGGCGCGTTTTCCTTGTCCCACGGTGACGAGGCAGCCACGCCGCTAACGATACACGATGTCGTTTCAACCGAGCCTCACTATCTGTTATGCGATCTACAACTGTGTCGGACAAAAGTTCCGAATCACCTGAGAACTATTCTGAAAACTCTCACAGACTCTGACGCACTTGTCGAAACAGCTGTCGAAATTATTCACTCTCACCTGTACGGAATTAATACAACGTTGCTGGATACTCGGAAAATTATCGTTAACAGCTTGAAACTTCTTTATTGTCAACGTTTCTAAATTAAATGCAGTGCTTCGAGCGACTTCTCGGTACTCGGAAAAATTGTCAAAATTTTTGGAACAGCCGTCGAAATTCTCTCTGGCTTAAATTCGTATAAGAAAAATAATAATAATTTCATTTTATTTGTGTTCGTTTATATTTGACAAATGAAGTATAGGGAGTAGATACCAAGAAAAATTCTGCATTACCATCGAAATCCTTTAAGATTCGTAGCAACGGAAAGAAATGAAATTCGTCTCGTTAACGTAGTTGTATATGTATATAAAACTATTTTTGTTCGGCTTGGATCGTTTAGAAAGATCTTTGATTGCGTATGTCGAAGATCGTTCGATCCAGAAATATGTTTGGTAAATGTATGTAATTAGCAAGCGGGTATACGGGGTTATCGTTTATTCAATGTATTCAACATATTCGCGAACGGTATTCGTTATTCGATGGAGATCGCAATCACGCGAGTTTCTTTCAGAAAAATTGCTACATATCGAGCGGACCGACATGCGATCGAGGCCGGCATCGATCATTCCTCCCTCGTCGAACGGTTTCCGCGGGAAAAAATTGAGAACAGCTCGTTAGAGGAGTCCCATTCCTCGCATAATTCGAAATTTAATAACCGCGTACCCGTAGCCGATCCCTTCGCGATCGACAACCGTGTCGATTTAATCATGAGCACGCACCGGAAAGTCCTTCGCTGCTGGATAAGACACACGGCGAGCCTGTTTCTCGAATGTTTTCCAATCGTATTGTAACCATAATCCACAAAACAGAATTTATTTATTTATTTTATATGAATATTGATTTTTTTAATGGCACGTTACAGGCATTCAAAATAAAATTGCACAGTTAGTTTCGCGCGGTCCATACGTATATTAATTTTAGGTTATGTCTTCAGATTCAGGTTTTTCTATTTATTATTTATACTGTATAAACTGTATACTTTTGTATAAAGGTACATTGGTCCGTATAAAGTAAATAATAATAATAATAAAAATCATTAATCCTTCTATTTCATATTTGACACGACATGCCTGTTTAATGGCGTCTGCCGGTCCGTAAACTTTGTCCTGGTTTCTCGTAGAGCCAACACGCGATACAGAAAAGATTGGCACGGCATTCGAAAAGTTCACAGTCGGTGTATGCGGGGATATCAATGATTCCGAGATTGCTTCTAGTTTTTCGTCGAAGGAGGGTTCGGAAGTCTCGAGGTGGAGGAATAATGGCGGCGCGAACGGTCGCGCAATTAGCGTCCGACGATCCGTCGAACTGAAGTAAATGGCGGCGAGGGGATCTCCCTGCAAATTGAACGAAAGGCGAAACAGAGTGGCGAGGGAGCAGAATTAAGTGTCTCGTTGGGGAACGTCCCGAACGATTGTCGCAATTATCGCGACTTGACTCTCCGATTGATCCCGGGATAGCGAAAGCGTGTCTGACGTCATCGCCTCGTGGATCCTCGGATCGCGCGATCCACGCGATCGAGGGGAGAGACAGTCTGGTAAAAACGGTAAAAATATAAGCAATCCTTCGAAATCCTCCGTTAACCCTCGCACGTTCCACGAAAATATCTACGTAATAGATGTTGGGATAATATTCATCCATGTTTCTTCAACACTGCTAAGTTATAGCTACTTGAGAATTTTGCACAATATCGAAGTAATTTATTTAACGAAACAGAAATCGAAACATTGAAATTTGGCACACGGAATTTGCTGATGAGATCGTTTTTAAATGTGGATAAAGAGTGTCAACGTGGATAATATGTGTCTCCGAATTTTTTTGTGAACAGGAAACGGTTGCTGAAATTCCTTTTCGCAAGACAAGATGTAGAATCGGGTCTTAGGATCTCCAACAAGCGGAATTTCGTTTTGAAACTTCTAGTTTCGTATTCTGGTCGCATCCATCAGCTCTGAGTCAACCGCGGCTTCGATTGTGACGCATTCGACGAGGTAACAGGATCGAGTATCGTCTTTTACAAGTTAACGAGGATCGCGTTTTCCGACGAGAACGATTCATCGATCGACGACGATGAAAATCCCGGTTGACGAAGGACGATGACGAGCATGACGCGCTCGGAGACACGCGGAACAGTTACCGATGGCGATGAGGGAATCTTCGATTTTAGAATGGATTCGCTTGCTGTACTCAACAAGATTCCGACAATCGCCAATTGAATTCCAAGCGTTCCCGATAGGATTAGAACGACGGGATTTCTATTATACCGCTAATTCTATCGCGTGAGTTTTTCGGGTACATTGTGCGCTTGGAATGCGAGGAGGGCAGGAAAGTTCAATTTAGATTATGCGTTCCTGAAAGAAACGAGTAAACGAACCAGTAAAAATGTTAGAAGAATTCGAGAGAACAGTTACGTTCAGGGTTTGGACCTTTGTGCATAATGAAAATAGTTACTGGAGAACCGAATACAAAATTTGTTTCTGCCTTTAATAATTTTAATTCATTGACGACAAAGTGCACATTTTATGAATTTATGACAAAAAGATTAAAGAATGTCGAAATAATAATTTCAGCTTCTCAAAATTGACGAAGAACAAAAAAAATATGTGTTTGGCCACTGTCTCTTGCAATTGATGCGGAGAAATTTTATTTTGCAGAAAGATCCACTCAGACTATTCGTGACTGTTTCGATCCCAGTTCGCAAATCGGGAATCCTGGAAGTAGCACACATCGGAGATCGCAGCTTATTAATTCAGGGGACAGGAATCGGTTCTGTTTAAGTACTAGTGGAATGTCCACGGCTTATGAGCTCAGGGTGAAACGCGCAATAAGATGGTGGAAAGGAGAGAGAGAGAGACGGGGAACGGCACAGCGGATAAAGCGTGTCGCGTGCCAAAGGCAGAACAACAGGTCCCCCGACGTCTGACTATAGCATAGAAAGCTATACTACATCGATATACCTGTGTCGACGGAGGACATGAAGCCGGGCCACTGACAATGAATGCGGAAACCGGCCGCGGCCGATGAAAAGATCGATCGACATTGGGCAGCAATGCGGGTCCGTGGAAGGTGCGCGCGGGTAGACCGGTTGTTTGCTCGCACGTGTCGCGCCATATGTCCAGTCCGGTGCAATGGGTGCAATGGGTAGCCGAGGGCTAACGTTACACGCACCTATCGGCGTCGATTACGTCAGAGAGACCCGGCTCGAAACAACCCGACATTCTTGCCCGACTGAATTTGCGAACCGTCGTATCGCGAGCGTTGCCCACAGCTGTTACAGATCGCTGATCTTTTCGCGAAGTCGAAATATGGTCGTAGACTACTTGAGTCATCCCGTTCGCATTGTTACCGAAACATACTCGCTGACTCACTCGACTGTGCCAACGAAAATTTACTCGTAATCTACTTGTTGCATCGAAAAGTCTTTTCAACCCTTGTACGCTCCTGAAAAATAGCTGCATAAAAGAGGCTAGTAAAATAATTCAACCATTTTCGAAAACAAAAGTTCTTAGCATTCACCGGTACGTAAAATGTGTAAGTATTTATTTAAATATTTAATTGTGTTGGTACCGATCGATCGCCAGCGACCAATTATTTAAATATTTAATTAAATACCTACAAATGTAATAATCAATTAATATATTTTTCGTTATTCTGTCGAGATACGAGTACCAGTTTCTGTATAATTTTAGCTGTAAGTAAATGACGAAACGTTATTTACATTGAACTATTTGTCCGTGAACCTTTCGCTAATATCGTTTCTCGACGAAATGAAGGTAGATTGGATAGCAAATAGGACCGAACGTACGAAGAGAGTGTACGATCAGTGTACTACACAGAGCACCATGAAACGAAGAGAAGCCCAGAGGATCGGTTTCCATCGAACGGACGCGACCGTTTGACCGTTTTCGACTGATCGAGCACCGGACACGAGCCAAGGAAAACAGAGGCGAAAAGGGTGGCGGTAATCGGTCGGTCGAGTCCGAAGCTAATTGCTTCTCGTCCACGCTTCTAGGGCTGCCCTGTCTCTTCTTACGTTCCGCTCTGTTCTATTCACCGTGTACTCAATTAAAGGTTAACCAATTAGCGGCGCCGCGAAGGGATTCGGCGCAACTGACGCGTGCACCACGGTTTCTGCGACCCCCGGGGGGTTGCAATTGCGGAATAATTGAGGAGACGATGCGACGAGAGCTGACGCGGCTCTCCGACTCTATAAACAACGCTTGTGTAAATCGTGCACCAGTTCTTTTATTGTTAATATGCCTACTCGTTACTGTCATAAATGTAGAAAATCCAGCCATCGATTAATCTCACTGTCCAACAACAAAAATTTTTCCATATAACAATTACGATTTCGTGCAAGATGTAATAAGGCTATATTCTTTGGAAACATGAAATTTGTTGGACACTGTCATTAACGCTACGACTATCGAGCTCGTCATAATTAAGGACTTTTCTTTTACCATTCGCGAAGTTATAACGTTATTATTATCGAGGAATATTCATCAGTCTTCCTTAGAGCTCGGTGGTTGCAGTGTCAAGGAGGGAAACCTCGCGTTTCGATTATAGGAGCGAGCGTAATCGAGCTCGAATCGAATGAGAAACGTTCGGCGCTTATTCAGAGTCGAACAACTAGGTGAGTAGGGCAGAATCAGTTGATTATAGCGGTGATATTTGCATAAACGATCCGCGATCCAGCGTCGCACGCGTCTCCGCAACGTGACTAATTGCGCGCGGGCCTGCGTAACCGCACACGTGCTCGCCCGTGTGCCGCCCCTAATTGTCCATCGCGAGCCTAACCGTCGAAACGGGCCCTCGATTAATCACCGACCGAACCAATTACGACACACGCTGGACCGGAACGGAGCCGTCGACGAAGAATCGGTATCTCGGCACGCGCCGTACACGATTCTCCTCCGATCTGACAAATTGCTAGAGCTCCTTCTTTTCTACCCCCCCTTTTCCCTCTCTTCGAACCGCTATACGAAACTGTTCGGAACCCCAATTCGTTACCCCTTGTACAGTCGGAGACGTCATTCTTATCTGCTGACACGCGATTCCAATTAATCCACGAAACTGCTGAATATATCTCCTCATAGAAAATTATTCCGATATCTTGTTCATCACCACGTCTGTCAAAACCACTGTCGGTCAAAATCGTTATCGGTCAAATGTGGAGTCGGTGAAAACTGTGTCGGGGAAAGTGTCGTTGATTTCCATGGGACGCGTTTACCATGCAAGAAGTTCTGTATATACAATTTTGTCGATATTGTTGCAAACAACAAAGTGTTACTATGTAGCATGTGATTGTTTATATTATTGTAGAAGGATTGTTGTTGAGTCTGGTAAGGTCAGTGGCCACCGGTTCAGGGTCCGTGGGTTTAAAGACCGATCGAATAGTTGACCGATCGACGGTCGATCGTCTTCGATATCGATTCGTTTAAACGGTCATAAAGCGGGTCTCGGTGTTCGGTGGTCGTGGGAGCGTCCAGCTTTTTCTCTACCCACATTCGATAAACGAATCGATAAACGAATCGGTCGGCCTCGTCGCTTCCTCGGCCGGAGCCACACCGAGCGAGGAAAAAACGAGCCGGCGATCATCGGGGACACGATAATTGGCGAGGAGAAGAGGGCCGGCACCGGCCCACAAAACGCTTAATTATATCCACGAGGCAGCTCGCTTTTTTTCCATCAGTTCTCTCTCCCTCTCTCCTACTCTCCCTATTTATCTCTCTACCCTTCGCTCTCCATCTCTCTCGGTCTTTCTCTTCTCTTTCCGTGGGGAGCATAAACTGTCATGAATCGATCAAACTACTCGTCGAAACGCTGCGAGCGAGTCTCTTCGTCGATCGCGAGGACGACGCAGGTGGTCGACGGCGCGAACTCCTTGATCTTTGACCACCTCTTTCCTCGTGCTCGCCATAAAAAAACTATTAACATAGTAATCCTTTATTTTGCTCGTATTCTCATTCAAGTTTATATTCGCTGACTTTTGATGACTTCGCTCCAATGACTGGAGACTTGCCGCACAATGATACATACAAGTCGAAGCTTAAAACAAGTCCTACTTTTTTGGCCATTCTCTTTGTGCCAACCATTCAGGAACACCCCGTATAAGCGGAACGAATGAGTTACGAACAAACTGAGTTACTAAAGAAAGTGATCACAAAGAAATTTATTGAAATTTGGACAGGACAACGTCTGCAAATGTCGTGCTAATTGAGAACAGTCTCTAATCTCTGTTCCTCCGTTGCAGATGGAGAATCAAGGTTTCGAGGAGGAGCATCAACCAGGTATCGGCTCATCCGAGCGATCCTTCCCCGCGTCGAGAATCGATTTCTCCGGACACGCGTCCAGCTCGCACGTGGCGGACAGCCACGTGTACGAGGACATTCTCCCTGGCGTCGAGCAGTTCGCCAGGATCTCTGGATCAGCGGATCGAAAACCGATCGACCGACAGATGATCTCTGAGATAGAAGACGAGAGGATCTCGCGAATCAGCGAGATGACGCGCGAGCAGGAAGAAGAGGAGTCGTACGGTTTCCGGCGGAATTTGACATTGCCGTTTCGTCGATCGAGCGGCCTCGATCCTGCGGGCGCGAACAGTTCCGTCCGCGTGACTAGCAGAGAGAAGAAGAACAGCTGGAACGAGGAAGCGGAAAACGCGGAAACGATCGCGCCGATCGAGAAGGATCGAGACGCGAAGCACTCGAACGAGGCCAGGCCGAATAGGAGGCGCAGGAAGAAGGACTGCAAGCACTGCAAGAGCAAGATCGCCTCGTACGATCGAGAATGCGAGATCGACGAGAGGGAAAACGAGGAGGAGACAGTGCTCAGGAAGAACAGGGACAACAAGCAGAGACAATTCTGGCCGGTGATCTCCAACGATCCCAGGACCATTCTAGATCCTTGCGACCTGGCTGCGATCAGAACCTGCGCTCCCAACGGTGACGCGATTCCTGTCAGAGGAAACAACTCGTTGTGCGTATTCACCATTTCTGAGAAAGCTACCGGATCACCGAAAAGCCAGGCGAAGCTGATCCAGCTGGAGGACACCAGGAACAAGGAGGATAAACCCGTCGGTCCGCAGGAGAAGACCAGGGCTGGGATGAGGGTGAACTCCATCTATTCGCAGGATAGATGGTACGCCAAGGAGGCGCCTATCTTCTGCACCGATGTCAAGGAGCACGGATCCTTTCAGGTGAGCAAGAGTATTTCACATTTTTTCTCTTTAAACTTTGCTTACCGACGAACACTCTAATTTTCATGATTTATACAGGGGGTAGCCTACCCCCTAAAACGACGGTGGAGAAGGTTCGAATTTGTGTACGAAACGTGGATTCAACCATCGGTTGCTAGTCTCTATAGATTGATCGTAGAGTGAGAACCGCTGCAACCGCGGCAGAATGAGAACCTCTGTAGCATGAGGGGTATAGTACTCTAGTCGACCGCTAGGTGGCCTCGCCAGGGATCAGTTTCTCGCAAGTAGAGATGGTCAATGAAGAGTATAAGTAGGAACGCGAAGCGAAGGAAAGCATACTTACCTGGCGCAGAGGTTACCGTGATCAAGAAGGCGGTTCCTCCAGGGCGAGGCTTTTCCATTGCACTACGGTTAGGCTGACCCTTGCGAATATCCCTAATGTGGATATCTCGGGCGTATAATTTTTGGTAGTCGGGACTGCGTTCGCGCTGTCCCGGACATAAGATATATTAAAAACTAAAAAACCACCCTCTTTCTTTCACAGTCTTCTTATGAACAATTTCTCTTTATCAGCATTTAAATTGAATTTCTCTTTATCGTCGAAGTGTTGGATTAAAATACATTCCCTCTATCTTATCTTAATCTTTATTATCTATCTATCTTATCTTTATCTTAATAATTGACTTCACAAATGATTCTTCTTGTTCTAACCAACAGTTTTTCAAATTTCAAAATTCTGTTATTTTCGATTAATTAGAATGGACTTGAAAAGATTTCGAAAAATTGCACTTAATCGAAATTACAGGGAAAACATGAACAATTGTATCGTAGAAGTTTTTCATTGAAAATTAACATCGTCTCCAATGAAACTTTAATTTTCCAGTCTCTGAACAATTCAGTGCACAGAGACACCGGTGTCTAATTGAAAGTCTATATTTTCACTGGATTATACAACTACCGGGTTGCGTGTTGTAACGCGGGCCATCCGACCCAGATACGCACGGTGTCGATTCAAGGTTCCGACTCGAGAAGAATGGCAAAGAGTCGCTGGGAACGAAAGGGTGGTCGGGAACAAATGAGACGAGTGTGTCTGCTCAGCCGGAGTCTGTCTAGCGCGACAGGTGGAGTCTTTCGTCCCGACCAGCAGTCTCTTCTCGAATCTTCCTCTTTCCGTTCTATTTCGAATCGTAGACGATTAGCTCCTCTAGCCTCCTCTCTCCCTCTCTTTCGGCTAGTCCACGTGGAATGCTCGGTTCGTCGACGTGATTTCTTTTCGGTCGGTCGGCTTCAAAGAAAGGGATCTCGGTTGTTTCGCTTTGCTCCTCCTCCTCGACTTCCTCTATCTTTCTGTCGACGCGTCGAAAAGACTCGCGGCCGACGGGAATATATTCGCGTAATTGATGCCTCGTTTGTCTGGAACCACGCTGAACCCGCACGAGCACGAGATCGTTGAACCACTCCGTGCTAAACTCCTTCCACCGTTAAATGTTTCGATGCTCTCGTTCCTCGAGGTTCGAGTTAGCGAATCTTTTTTCTCACAATTTCATTTTATTCTTTACGCGTTCCTCTGTTCGGAAAATCGAATGATCAAATACACATTGCATTTAGGAATCTGCCTTTCTACAACCACTTCCAAAATATTCCTCAAAGTCGTCAAAAAATAAAATGCTGCAATTACAATTTTCCAATCTAAAAGAGGTAGGGAATAATAAAAATCCATCGTTGCTCTTGTGCAAAATAATAGTTTACATTCCATTTACTATTTATTGGATTTACATTCCAGTTCAATAAAAATCAGTACATTCATTGATACGTATAACAAGAAACTCGTTTATTACTTGTCAATTAAAGGATCTACGTGCATCGATCTAGCGGGTGTCCGTCTAGTTCCACAAGGCGGTTCGTTAATTTCCGGTGATGACGCAAGGTCGTCGTGATTATCATCGCGTTGATAAATTGCTAATGCGAAGGTGCGTCATATCACGTCAGTTCTTTCTTGGCGTTGTTGTCGCGGCGACGTTATCTGTTCGCGCCTATAGCTTCGGCCATTGGTCGGCAATACACGCGACGATCGAGAAAAACGCGATTAACGGAAGAACCGTGGAGGGCAGCGTGTACATACGAGAGCTTAATTTAGTGGTGGCGAACGGTTTCGAGCTGTCAACGTCGGCTTCCTCGGCGAACAGTCTACCCGAGCAGACGGACGCGCATGTTCTCTTTCTTTCCCTCTTTCCTCTCTCCTTTACGGCTCTCGCTGTTTCGCGACTCGTCCTCGTTCGCGTCGCCCGACGTCTCTCCAAAGGAACAAAACGGAACGGAAGTGGAAAAGGTCTATCTATAGCCAGACGCGATGAGCGTCTGCCGGTACCAAGCCGCCCCGCTCGAGCCTCTCGTAAGTGAACACGCGTGAATTCCTCCCGAAATCACCTAACAAGGGGAAACCACGGTTCATGGGTCACAGATTTTTCTGAAACTTGCAGTATTTGAAGACGTATCCGCGAAATGTAATTTAGCAAAGCATTAGCGCGCGCTTCTCAAAATTTTCCCACAAAATTGCATTTGAAAATCGGTTCACACCTTCACAAGGAATATTGAGGAGTTAAGAGCTAACAAGAAGATGAGTAGCTGATCGGTAGATTGTTGGTTCAACTCCCGTTATCAATATTTTCTTTTTTTCTCGATATTGATACCTACCTCAATTTTAATTGTAAATATTGTTCTAGTATCACAGAGTCATACTAGCATGTAATTAATACACAGAATTTTCAATAATAAAGTTAAAAATAAAACATTCTGAAATTATTTTTTGTTCGATTTATTTCGCAACGGCCACAAATAAGAAACACGTAATTTCTACATAAAAAATTCAAGAAGAAAAAAAAGAAAATATCGATAACGAAAGTCGAACCAACAACCTGTCGTTTATTAGTATTTCTCGTTCGATATTCTTCAATGTACTTCAATTCGGATAATCGAGATCCCACTGCGACGTTGTTCGGGAAAGAAAAAATTCCCGGAAGAATTGGACGCGTCACGATCGATTCAGCGACGCTGAAATTTAGCAATGTCGCCTTTATTACCGAGTGGACATGACGAAACGATTTGGCGAATCAGATTCCGTCGCAGTTAGGGAGATAACGGAACCGCGAATCGAACGTCGATTCCCGCGTAAGGTGAAGCGCTCTCGAGAAACGGCGGTCAGTTCTTCTCGAAGCATCGGCTCGGGAAGTTTCTTCGGTCTCGTTCCGTTCTAGCCGGAACATCTCCCTTCGACGATTGCCAATCATCGGTTTAACCCTTCGTCTAGTCGCGCATAGTTATCCTGATGGTGAACATCCACGTGATTCTCAGTGAAACGCTGTTCTACCGTCGAAGTTCGAGTTCCAAGTTGATCGACGCGGCCATCGGAGAACTGTTCCGGTTCCAGTGAATTTAATTGTCAAACTCGACAATGATTATGCAAAAATACACGCCAGTATGTAAAATAATATCGGAGTCTCACGGCTCCGCTGTAACGAAACGCACGGTAGACAGATTTCATTTGTGTCACGCGGTTTAGAATAAAGTTTCGAAAGTAGTGTCGAATCGAAAGTTTTAGATTTTTTTATCTGAAAACAAAGAAAAGAGAGAAATCATAAGACATGGAGTTAACGTATCACGATCTAGTAAAAAAAATGTGTTTCCGGAAGACCATGATCGGACGAATCTCGATCAGACTCGCATTCACGCAGGTTAGGTTCGCGAATCTCTTCGTCATCGGTGGCGACACCGCGCCTTTCTAGCTTCCTGGTAATTGATTTTGAACCTCTATCGGAACACAGATAACCGATTACCGAGAAACATCGAACGAGAAAGGCCAGCTCGAAGAGAATGCAGTGCCGATGGTTGAATGTCAGGTAAAGAGACCGAAAAACCACAGTGTTTTCAGAATGAAGAAAAATTTTTTAATTCAATTTTCACCTTGCTATTATATTGCTATATATTGTACAGAAATTGAATCTCTTGTGAGAAGGAACGAGGTGTAGAAAGGAAAACAAATATCTGAGGAAACGGATCGCTTTGATTTCAGAGGGCGTATTCCCTCCCGGTGCGAACGCAGACTCCGTCCTCGCAAAATCGCGCGAATCAACGAAGAAGCGTCAGAGCAGAGCCGCCACCGCATCCGGCCAGATTGCGAAAAAATCGACGCGGGTGGACTCTGCAGTTGGCGCGGCCTCTGAAGACTTCCGGTTGCTCGAGGTCCTTGGTCCTCCTGCTAATATTAATCCTGGCACTCCTCGGAATCGGCGCAGTTGCTCTCTACATCTTCTTCGGTGAGTTCTTCCTTCGATATCGATATACATTTTCTCGTACCAATATCGAACACAAATACAATGAAATTATTATTATTTTCTTTATTAAACGTTAAATAAAAAATATAAGAAAATACCAGTCAATGAACACTACATTCTAGTAATTATTGGTAATGATTATTATTATTGATATTTATTATTGATAATAATTGACGGTCAGAAAGCGAACCGGAAGTCGAATAGATTTTTGCACAGTAGGAACGGACTTCGCGGTCCAATCGCGACAACCACGTGGCGAAGCCAACGCCGCTGAGGTTCTTTTTTTTTTTAATTCGTCAAAGCAATTGCGGCACGCAAGATGAATTTAACCGGTGGGTCAACGGGAACGTTGTTCTTCTGCGCCGGATGGGCCGATCGAGTTGAAGCAGCGTGCACACTCTGGTTTGTGTACTTGAGGCGTTGACCGTTCGTTATTTTCCAAGCGATCAGTTATTTCTAGAAGACGAGACCAACGTGCACACTCTTTCACGCATTAAACGGCCACGTGTGCCTCGCAAACAGTATTTTCAAATAGATCGCTGATGCGTTCGTCTGACGGACAGAGATTTCAGCGATCGAGCGTTGCACACTGTTGGCACTCTGTTGAACGATCATGATCGTTTCAATGAAATCCAGCACCACGCAATGTTTTTAATACCTTAATACTATCTATATAAATAAAAATTAAATGCTGTTCTTTGGTTAATTAAAAAAAACAATGTTCATAATAGTCCGAGTATGAGAATGAAATATTTTATAAGAATTGGGGTAAATTGACAGAGCCGGAGAAGCTGCAGATCATCCAACAGTACCTGAAGTCGTCGGCGAACGACACATCGACGATCGGAACTTCGACCGCGGGAACGTTGTTGACGAACGCGTCGACGACGACGCCGGCGAGCAGCACCCTGATCGCGAGCGTGCTTTTAAGCGGCGACCAGTCATTTCCGGAGAGTGGCGCTCGTACCACCGCGGAACCGGAAGCGGAAGCGAGCAGTCCACCGGCCGTCAACTCCACCAGATACTGCGACGACTGCCTGAACGGGGAGGTGTGCGTCGCCCTCGTCGACGAAGAAGTGCCGATCTGCAGGACCAGCCTAGATCTTGAGGATCCGACCGGATGTGCCGGTTTCTGCCTCGTCAACAAGCAGAAGTGCCATCGCCTCGACGTCGACGCGTTCAGGTTAAAAGTCCAACACCCAACGAAAATTAAATTCTAAATCCAATCCAAAATTTCATAACGAGTCTATCGTAATTTAATTTGTCTTAGAAATACGATGAACCGGTTAATTTTATGAGAATCATTTTTAAGTAATTTTATATAGCACTGTCTAGGGTATTTCTTAAAATCTTCTCAAATTATATATGAATTTAATATTTTTATTATAGAATTTACTACTATTTTATTTTGCTTGAATGCGTGACTTAGCGGCTCTTGATCCCAATAGAGCCGAACCAGAGCTCCAAGGGACGATCTATGCACGATTTACTTTATCAAAAGGTAATCTTAATTGGTGTACGATAAAGAAAATGCATGTTTGTCGATAGGTGCGCGGAGGTGGAACACTACTGCCTGGACGACGAGTGGACGTGCGCAAACACCCTCTGCATCCCCTTGGAGAAACGGTGCGACGGCCACATGAATTGCTACGACCATTCGGACGAGTTCAATTGCGGTATGCGTCTTTTCTCCGTTCTGATCCCATTGGCCCACTTTCTTTTTCGCGACCCATAACTTATTCTCCGCGTGTGATCGGCTTTGTCGCGGCTCGCGAGGCTTCAGTTTGCCATCTTTCGATGGAACCGTCGTCGCGACTAATCCGTCGGGTAAAGACCTCGTCGATGGAACCGACCGTCTCCGAGTTTTCTCCGATTCCAATCCGCGTCTTCGCTTCGTTCCGTAGCCAATAGATTTCTCAACGGAGCGCAAATGTTTCCCAGATACCTGCAGCGACTTATACCAGAACGTTTAAAATTTCCTTCAAGGCCCCAGAATTTTGCTCAGAACTTGTACAATGTTTCTTACCGGTCATATAGGATCTTGGAAAGGTCCAATATATTGTCTAAAGAACTTTTTTAGTTTCTACAATTTTGTGGGAGGATTCGAAAGGTCTATCATGTTTGTTGTGGGTCCTAGAATGTTTGTACACCGTGTAACATTTGCGCGGGTCTCTTCGACACAGACGTGACGGAGTTAATGTGAATGAAACGCGAGTATGAGGTAACGATAACGCGTGGTTTGTTGCAGCCTGCGATCCGGAGACGCATTTCCAGTGCGGTAATGAGACCTCCTGCCTTCCGTTGGAGAAGAGATGCGACGGCAAGATAGATTGCTGGGACGCAGCCGACGAGATTAATTGCACACTCGGTAAGAAGGCCACGGCGAGAAACGAGCGCCGTTGGCTAGAGAGTATCGTCGACTGGTCCAAATCACCGCGAACTAGTTGCAAATCTACTTGTTGACTCTATCAACTCGGTCAGAGCCTTAGAACCCCTATACGTAACTGTTCATCTTTTCTCTGTCGCGACTGTACTCTATAAAATCCGTCTATACCGGTGGGACTCTGCAATCTCGTTCTGATAGCAATTATTACATTCTCAGTGAAGAAACCGTGGAGAGTTTATCAATAAATTAGACTCCGTATTTTTAAGCAAAATAGAGATTGACGAAGGCTATAACAAGTTGATTTTGATAATTTTTGATATAAATAGCGGCACTATGGAACGCTTTTCCTACAGGAGAAATCGTTTTAGAAATGCACAGGATTTTCTCCGCGAGAGAGTAACACCGTTGTCGTTGCAAGAGTCCTTGTTGGCCAGTCGAGATATTTACGAATCACGGTGTTTTGCCCTCCTTTTCTCTCTATAATTTTATTTTCTATCTCGCTCTTTCATTCTCCATCACTGGCTCTCTTCTCTGAACTTTCGTTGTTTTTTTTCTGTTCTCCCTCGTAGGTGGTAAACTCGGTAGGTGTGAGTACATTATTCGTTGATTTTCGGCCGCATGCAACAACGCCATGCTTGCTCCTGAACACCGACACTTTCCTCCTGCCCGAGACAAAGATTCCTTTGATTTTGCCCGGCACACAACGACCGCTTTTCATTGCGCTCTTGGAGCATGAACACGGAATGATCTTGCACCACAGGAGAAAACCCATACACACGTTTCAAGTGCGATTAGTAGCCATTAATCTCTTCAAGGACGCTCGTTGAGACACGTTGAACCTGAATGGACGCGTTTGTGTGAGCTTTTCCAAATTTTTCACGTACCCTAGAGAGTCCCTATAGATTGTCCTTGAGGAGATCGTATCAATGTCAAGCATTTGTCTGAATATTAAATGTTGAATGTTCTCGGCGGTACGGTTCGATCAATTACTACTGAGTAATCAAAAAACAATTTTGCAGATTATCAAATAATCATCGACGTTTCGATTCTAGTTTGAATCCTTTTCAAGATGTATCTGCATTGCGCCTGTAAAAATATTTTATTGTACAACACATATATATGTTTACAGACGCGATGCAAATACACCTTGAAAAGGTTTCAAAGCGCCGAGAACATTTAACATTTAATATTAACAACATTACGATCGATATATAGAGACATATTTGTCTGAATCATTATGATACCGGCTGCACCGTCAGCTTCGAACTCTCCGCTTGCACCGCTTTGACTAACCGATCTCAGGCGTTGACGGGAACGGCGATTACTATGTCTGTTGACAACTGTCCAGCCTGTCCTTCGGAGAACGAGTTCCCGTGCAGCAACGGACAGTGCATATCGAAGGTCCGTTTCTGCGACGGTCTGCCAGACTGCGTCGACGAGTCCGACGAACCGTCCGGTTGCCAAGGACGATGCAACAAGCAGGAGTTCACGTGCCAGTAAGTCTAGAGAGATCGCAGTGTGATGAGATCGAGACCGTAGGCTTCGTCTCCTGGACAATGCGAACGATGAGAACCCTTCATTATTTTCTACATGGTGTTAAGAAATTTTTGGTCTCGGCAAGCATAGGCGTATTCTACATCTTGGAGATCTGTAAAAAAAAGTTGCCGCAAAATTGTCCTTGACCTTGAATTCCATCGATCCGAAGATGTAAAATACGCCTATGCTAGCCGAGACCAAACATTTCTTAACACCCTGTACACAATGATCTCGATCCCATCTCCGAGCAGACATTGCTACCAGTAGCGCGTTATAATCAGGGCCTTGGACAAAGTAGAATTTCGAGACCCCCCAGGGAAAAACGAAGAATTTGGATCTAGGTTTGTGTTCGGGACCTCGGACATTTGCCCAAGTTGCCCATAGAGTAACGCGCCACTGATTGCTGCCGATGCGACTGGTCAGTATTTTTGGTCACGCGAACACAATTTGAATTGCACACAGAAACAATAGGTGCATCACAAAGGGGATGAAGTGCAACGGAGTCGACGACTGCGGCGACGGAACCGATGAGAGGCACTGCAAGCACCGATTCCCTTGATTCTCCGTGCCGATCCGGGTCTATATCACAGTATTTTTCTTACGGGAAGAGAGCGACAAGTGTAATTAATGTATATATTTATACATATATATTATATATATACCATTGTGCCGTATAGATATGCAGCCGATGCATAATAAATTGTTTACAAGCGGTACACACACGGTTGACTGCAATTAGGAAATGACATAGTTTATTGATGTATCATAAAGTCGATTACAAGTGCCGTATTTTGTATTGCGCGACGTCTTTTTCAATGGAACAATATACATATTATAGTTCTCCTTCAATTTTTTCACGGTGCTACAGATACACAACACGTACGCATTTATATAGATTCTCGCGCTCTCTCTGGTCACAACGCCGTCAACAAATTAAACCGTTCATCGTAAAATTTATACACATCCGACAATCGCGCGAGCCTTTCGCAAGCCAGGTCGTTCGATATATTATATGTTTTACATAGTTTTTATATTTTACATATATTTCAAAACACACTTCTCGATAGATCGTCAAATCCAACGCCATTGCACATCGTGTTCCGTTCGAAACCCGTTCGGTTTTATAGATAACAAAAATACGATTTCAACACAGACTCGTATCGCATTATAAAACTATACGCTCACACTGAAACAGCATCGAGCAGGGCAACTTTGTGTCGCTTCTTGTTGCCTTCTTCTTCCGTTCGGTAGAAAGTGTAGTCGATAGCTCAAAAGTTTCAACGCGCAATGAAATTGACCAGCTTGGCTTGTCAAGAGACTCGCGGTGTACCATACATATTTTTGTATACAGTGGATTTCCTCGCTCCTGCATAAAAATTTTCGGATGTTCTTCGCAAAAGCGTAGTTGTACGCGGAACTACGGCTAATCGTTTTATCTGAACAACAAGCATCCGAATGCGTTAAATATATACAGGTGTACAAGCTGTCGCCGAAACAGTTGATTAAACTCTGAGGGCGCATACTAACTTTATGACAAGAATAGAAAATGTCGCAGATGCACGCGCGTCTGAAACGAGTCTTCCGAACTTCTGAACCGGAAATGGGGGCACGCGATCAATGGAGTCTCTTTTCCCAATCGTATCGAACTTTTACTACGTGTATTTGAAAATTCATTTTGATTAACGAGTGCGAGTCTGGTCCATCTCCGGCCTGGACGCAGTCTACGAGCGGTAGTACGATTCCAAGGTAGTACATGGTCGTCTATTTCAAGAGCGTCTTGTAAATCTAACGCAGGTCCCGAGGTTAAACTGTTAGCCTTAGAGAAAGCAGGGTCGTGTCCCTCCATTCGCCCGAGATCAAGCGGATTTTCCATGGATCCTCTCGAACGTGCCTCGAGGCAGGATTTTAGAGGAATTCGTCCGGCTCTCTCGGTGCGTCGAGATCGCGATAATGAATGACTGGTCGAAAGTCTCCTCCGCCGCCGCTGTAACGTTTGAATCAATAATTAAAACTGTGCAGTTTTCGAGGCTAGCTCTGCGAGCGTACGTAGGCAAACAAAGAATAGTAGAAAATGGTGGGACGAAATCGCGGGCGCGCGAGAGACCTCGAGAAGTGTGTGCGACCAAACTGGACATAGGAATTCGAACGGAGGCATGGGATGAAAGAAAATAAAAGCACACGTGTAAGCAGTAACAAATAAGTTTATTTGTTAGTCCCTTCCTGATACGGTTACACAGCATTTGCCGATCTTTTCTCGACCCTCCTCTCTCGTTCCCTTCTCCGTCTCCTATGTCGACAAGGAACGTGACACGAGAAGCCTCCTTGTCAACACGTTATCTACCAGTGATTATTTACTTAATTTTTCAAAATGATCCACGGTTGATTACTTCTTTAAATAGCTCGTTCGACGGCCACAGTAATTTCAATCGTGATCATACCCATGAACACACCCCCAGTACCGTAGTCTAATAATAACGCAATTAATGGAAATCCTATTGATAGGCTTCCGGTAGATAAAATGCTCAAACACACGTGAGACATTCGGAACGAAATATTTCCGTTGGAGAGTGTTTGTACCGTGAGACGCCAAAAGACGTGCGAGTCTCGCGTGTCAAGAGTCAATACCGTGGAAAAACGTGCTGATTTTTGTAACACAGTTCCCGGTAATTCACTAAAACGCTTGACGAACACATGCGTGTGTTACATAATCCAGATTTAAAAAATCTGCTAGCACAGAGGCGAGAGTCTGATATATTGCTCAGGATTTTCTCCCGTTTTTTCTTTTGTTCGTTTACAGACTGTCCGCGCAAATTGACCCGAGGGTGTCAGTTAAACTCGATTGAACTTAGAACATGTCCATGTCTGGCTGGTCCAAGTCATTATAACTAACAAGAGGCCTCGAGGTGGAATCCGGGGCAGCCCTGTAAAACAGTGGATCACACACCACGTTCAATACACGTCGCCGAGAAACGAGAAAGAAATGAGAACAGAAGAACTTCGAGACGGTACTTTGTTTTTCCGATCGACGGGATTTATTGTTGATCGTACTTTTAATTAGTCGCTCTCGGGTACCTCGACAAGCGTCGCCCGCATGCCAGAGATATTGCGTACAACATGCGAGTCGCATGCGACTTGAAGAAAAATGATTGATTCCTTACCGTCCTCTATTGAAACCACCGCGACTTGGACGTGGCATTCCAAATCCACCGCCGAATCCTCCACCGTAACTGGACCCGTAGCCTCCTCTGCTGCTACCGTAACCACCACCACCACCACCACTGCCATAGCTTCCGAATCTGTAGAAATAAAGAGTTGCATACATGAAACAAAAGAATTTCTAGCTTCGCAACAAGATATCCGAATGTTTAACTAGAAATGTCGATGGACACTCACGTGGAGCACCCGTAGGGTGTGAAGCCCTCGCGCATACCCTCCCTGGGTGGCGCCTTGTTGCCAGGATGCTCCGGCAATTGCGGCCTCTTCGGATCCCTCAAGTAATTGTTGAAATACTCCGCCTCAGCTTTCACCTCGGCCACCTTCTCAGCATGTTTGTTGAAGATGTGTTTCCGGATGAAGTCCGGCCCTTTGAACTTCTTCCCGCTTAACGGACACAGCCACTTGTCCTTCGACAACTCCTGCGTGTTCGCCTGGACGAACTTCTCCACCTCACTAATTCAGTAGAGTCAAGGAAACCATGGGACAAAGTTGAGAAGGCTAACAAGAAGAGGTCACGGACAGTTAGTTCGACTCTGGATGTATCAGAAGAAGTTTTACCCAGATCGACAACCTCCAACGACAATAATATTTCCTTGTAAAATCTTTGTTATTTGAAAAGGATACGTTTCCGCGTTCTTGGCACCAAGCTTGTCGAATTCCTCCTGTGACAGAGTAGCGACCGGCTGCAAGAAAGCGGCCATTTTGCTCTCGAAGTTGCGACAATACTCGGACAACTCCGTGCTGGAAACTTTGGCTGCTGGAGGCGATCCTCTGACGTGCATTATACCGCACCTGTTGGGCATCTCGTCCTCGTTAGGGTACTCGCAGTGGTTGTAGTAGTCGACCGAATGGACTACCCGCAGGTAAAGAATCAGTCTGTCGAGCACCTGAGAATCGAATAGAATTTAAAGAATCTGATGAAGGGGTCGGTAGATAAACGGTGACGGTACCTTGACCAAGGTCGGATCTCTCTCGACGGGACCATCTCCGTCGCCTCCCAACTGCCCTTCCTCCTGATCGCCAGACATGCCCAGCAACTCTTCTTCTTCGGCGGACGCCTCTTCTATCAAGTAATCGGTTATGTTCTTCAACACCGGATTCTTCGAGGACAATCCGAACGCCTGTGGGTACAAAGATGTTTGTACACGTTCTTTCTCGGAGAAGAGGCTTTTATTCATCGACTTACAGCTTGCTCGACTTCGTGAGCGTTCTGCGCGCCTTTAGCCTCTTTGTTGTCATCTTCCTGCTTGGCCACACTGTCGTCCTTCTTGTCATCGTTCCACAGACCGACCCTGTTGTCCAGATTATGCACGATCTTGGCACTCAGTTTGATATCGTGCCGAACTATTTGCTTGTGGGGCGTCAGACCGTTCACCGCGCGAATACGGCGCGAGAGATCCCTGTTCACTATTGCACCCAACTCGCAGTCCCTCAGCTACAGTAAGTCAACAATAACAAATTTGTTACAGTACAATCATGTGTTAGTTCGTTGAAGGAACATGCTACTTACTCGAATATTATTCAGACTCCAGCATATCTCCTTTATGTTCACTTGTCGTTCGAAGGACACCCATCCTCTTCTAAACCATCTCCTTTCCGGTTGAGGATCCGCTATGGCAACTCGTAAGAATCCAGGGAATCGTTTGCACATCTGCTTGGACAAAGGTAAATTTAGTAAGAGGAATGCAATCACGTTTGGGTATGAGAGATTGTTAACCTACCGCTTCCACTTCTGCCTTCGTGATGGTAGGCGCCAAATTACGAAGGAAGATGCTACTAGTTTTGTGCAACGCTCTAGGTTCTTTCTCTTTATCCTCGCTGGCCAGGTCGATCACAGCTTCCGGCTCTATCGCGGCCTTTTTAGGCTCCAATATCTCGCCGTCGGACTTGTTGGGTTCTCGTTCTTCTTCTTCTTCTTTCCCTTCTACAACGTCTGCATTCTCGTTGCTCGCGTCCACTTTCTCGCCGGCAGCTGCGGGACAACATGTACGTTAATTCACTGTATCAGTTTCTTCTCGTAAAACGCGGACAATACGCTATAAAATTTGTCGAAACTTACAAGCTTCTTCCTTCGGTGTGTCAATTTTGTTGCTGTCGCTACCAGAAGAACTACTGCTACTACTGCTGCTGCTACTGCTGCTGTTACTGTCAGTACGCTTTCTCTTTTTGGTGTTACTTTCGTCGATTTTACCTATAACACCGAACCAAGATTTGTAGTTGAGCAGAAAATGTTATTCAATGCTCGCGAACAGGAAGACATACCGTTCCCTTCCATGTCGTCATCTTTCTTCGGTTCCTCCGCGTTCTCTTCAGGTTTCTCGGGATCACCGGACCAATCTTCCTCCTTCTCGACACTCTTAATCTCCACGTCCGTGCTCTGTCCGTTCTTAAACGTTTTCTCTGCACGCGAAGTCTCTTCCGGTTTACTCGTGTCACTACAAAACATGAGAAAATTAATCGACAGTTCCAGTTTTCAATGTATTCAGGTACTAGGATCCTCACTTATTGTCTGTCTTCTTTTCAACCAAAGGTTTACTTTTAGCGTCATCTTTCTCTTTAGCGGTCTCTTTCGAAATAATCGGGTTTACCGGTTTCACGTCTAGAACTTGCAAATCTTCTTCGGTGCCGCCTTCCAGCTTAATCACCACCGCGTCCAACAAATGGAGCAGAGCGTCTGACTGGTCAGCATCGACCGAGACTTTGTCGATTTCTCCGACGTCGAGCATTTCTAAGAAAACTTCGACGCGTTTCTGCAAACAGAAGATCACAGTGAGCAAGGTATCGATGAAGAAATTCTCTTAACAATCCAGAAACAGATACCTTGAGTGCGGACACTTGTTCCTCCTTTCTCTTCACCGACTCTTCAGGGTGATACTTAATTTTGAACCTGGTAAAATCGACAGAAAGGTTGATATTAGTCGCATTTTTCTCCGGGCAGAGTTTCGTCGATAGGAAAGCAAACAGACGTACAATTTTGTGGACTCTTATATTTTGGTTACGGTTCGTTACGTTCGGAAAAATAACATTGAAATCAAAGATATATATCAGTTAGTTTCAGACTTCCAGACAGAATAATCAATACACGCTTCTACTGCAAGCACAACGTGTGTGCATGCTTATGGATTGAAATAATCCTTCGATCGTGAACGATCGCAATATGTATAGACAATAGAAAGAGAAATGGATCTGAACAGCCACCGAGTTTTATTCACGGTCTCCCTCCTCCGCGCTCGGCGCAAAACTGTTCCTCTCGTGATCAAGCATTAAACTCATTATAATCCTCGGTTTCGCGCTCGAGGCACGATTACTTTAAACAATTAATCAGTTTTACTGTCAACATTGGTCAGTTACAGAATGAAGCCTCACCTGTAGGTGTTATTACAACTCGCATTCGGTTTTCTCGTCGACTCAGAGATCTATTTGCGAACGATTACGTTCTAATCGTTTCGAATTTTCAGTGAGAATGATTTATTAAACGGGTTTAGAGCGCGGCCTACCGCGAGCAGAATTTGGGCTTTGCGCGCCCAGCTCGCATTTCTCATTAGCTACCTAACAAAATACACTTTTTCGATTCTTCTGCGATGCGCGTCACGCGGTATGCATAAAATGTACCGGGAAAAAATAAACGAGCGAGACGAGATCTGTGCCCAAGACAAGGCGTTGCTGGCTGTATGGCTGTAGGGATAGACAGAGAGAGCTGGTCATATTGGCTTGAATATTACCGATAAAATGGTGTCTGCAATTTAGCAAAAATTATAAAGCCGCTTTACACCCTCATCCCCTTTTTCCTGGCCAACGTGTATGCCATATCCTTGATGCATACACGTTTGCCCAGAAATTCCTTGATAACACTAATTAGGATCCAACGATTATTTTCTACAGTGGACGATACACGATAACCGCGGCAATGACAATAGTTACAAAGAAACCGTTTTATTCTCGTGTCTCATGCGAATTTTTAGCGGTACGTTTAGTGTTTTAGTTGTGATGAACGTCGGACCACTGTAGAAATTAATTGCTCTTCATCTTTTTGTATCCGCGTTTCAAAGCACAGGGTTGAGCTGCGTGTTACGTTAAAAAGTGAATAATTGCAAGCAGACGATGAAACGAAATATACCATTCTTCGTCCTTGTGGGCGACGAAAAATTCGTTCAACTGTTGCCGCCTGAACTCCAGCTTGTACTCGTTGTAACGTTTGATCGCTTCCTCGTCGGTGATCGTGTCCTCCTGTGTCCCGAGGAACGCTTTGAACGACATCATCGGCGGCTGAGTCTCCACGTTCGAATTGCTGAAGTTGCCAGCCACCTCCCGACTACGCGTCATGCGAACAAACAGAAATTAGGATCGGTTAACGCGCGCGAGAACGCCGCCGGTCGATGGCGCTACCTCAAACGAGCCAGCAGGCGTGGAGTGAATCTACTCCGCTTTTGCATGATCACTATGCAACCTCTCTTTTTCATGACAAGTCGTGTCGACGTGCTCAGAATCAACTTTCCAGAAAAGAAAAGAACATCGTTATAAACACAACAGAAGAAACACAAACCTGCTACTGTTACCATGGTTCCCATAGTGATGATTGCCATGATGTGGAGGTGGATAATGATCCGGTCCCCAGGAAGCAGCACCGCCTCCTCCGCCGCCGTAGTAATCATGACCGTATCTGGGACGATCGTCCCAGTCCGCTCTCATTCTCTTCATCGGAGGAGCCATTTCCTGTGACCTGGCCGGACTGTATCTATCCCGTCCTCCACCTCCGCCGCCACGATACTCTCTGTAGTCTGGACGTTGCCTAGGTCGACTAGACCACTCTCTAGAATAGTTGCTGGCATTATGATAATTAGAGAGAGTATAGAATAGACTCAATTTTATAGCAGTTCAGTAATCGCAGTAGATTGAATGGATTTAAATTACCTGTCGACCCAGTCGTCTCTTCTCCTATCATCTCTACGACCTTCCCTCGAATAAGACTCGGTACGTTCCCCTTTGAACTTGTCTCTCCTCTTCCGGTCGTACTCGTCGTCCGAGTCACCCATTGTAAAAAAATGTTACGTCACTACTGAAATGCATAACAGGTAGAAAGTGATTGATAAACGTGTATCATGGATCGGCGAACCCCACCGATCTTGAACCACAGCATACCAGATGGGGGTTAAGTGGACAATTTGGAGGACATATATATTTTTGGAGCTAATTCGCGTTACTGTTTCCGAGCATTCTTCGCCGAAAATTAGATTCGAAAGGAAATACAGAGGTAGGAGAATGTTTGGCCAAGAGCCAGTGCTCGCGAGGAAATTTTCGAACGAAATATTCGAATAACGCGCGAATGCAGGTCCTCGGAACGACCGACACTCTTGTTACGTTTTCCTTCAGCTAATCGACTCGTAATGCTTCCGCGTAGGAAATCGGCCGAGTAAAAAGCGGTCGGATGGAATTTGACTCGTTGAAATAAAGTACTTACATATATCGGATACAGCGTTCGAGGAAATTAAAGTCCGGGCATAGAGGATTTTCGCCACCCGTTACCGTGCGTCACCAAGCTTTACCAAAGTGCCTCTCTCGCCGTGAGGTGCGGCGTCAGTCGCAGTCGCTAACACGGTGTAAGACCAGTGATGCCGAAATGGTGGTACTGTGGTACAAAGCCGTGATACTAGACCTTCCCGCTATGACTTGCCGTTGCACTTACTGCAGGGGCATATCGATCCTCTCGAAAAGTTCGAGACCCGCGAAATTCAAACTTAAAAATCGAAGACAAGGTGAAACAGGAATCGTGACTACTGTTATTAACAGTCCGGACCGGTTCGTCGAAAATAATATTTAAGATGTTAACCGATCAACGCTTAATTCGGACGAACGGGAATGCAAATGTTTGTAATGCATCGAATGCGGATTAGTAATCAATTATCTTTATTTACAAAGTAAAGTTAACGTATATCATCCACTACGCAGAATATATCTCGGGAGAAGTTGTAGCTTCTTTATTATTTTTTTTTCTTCGTACGTTATGCCGTGTAAATAAGTTTTCTATAACAAAAAGAGAACTACGCATGCTTCGAACGAGTAATTTCATGAAATCACATAGATTCGCTAAACTTACGTGGTATTGTCTATTCCGCTACAATGCTACAGCTTGGAAAATGCATACGGTGTTAAATTATGTTTATTGCGTAATATGTAGGACGTTTTTATAAAATGGTTATCGATAGACTGCAGATGTTAATGCGAATATTAACGTTTACATTATCTAGTTCACAGGCAACGAAATTAAATCCAAATGAAATAAAATGAAAGTTTCATCGAACATTGTTGAACTTTGTTACTGATGTGAGCTCTAGATATCGGTATATGATATATATTTGTATGTAAATGCATACAGTCCGCAGTCTAGTTGTCTAAATATATTTTGTTGCACGTATTATTGCCCTTATTGATAACAGGGATGTGTATAACTGTTCAAGCAACTAAAGGTTGCTATTAAAAAAAACCTATCATGCGGTGCTTTTAGTTTGAGTTTGTTCGTCGCATAGAGCAGTAGAGTGCCTTATGGTGTATTAAATCAGACACCCTGCGTTTTTACAACGTCGGTCGAGTTACAAAAGGTCTGTAACATGATTCGTGTCGTAGTTTCATTTTAATTACAATTTCAGAATTGATGTACACAATATTGCTTACACGAATAAATAAATAAATAAATCTTTACAGGCGCGATGCGAGAAAAAAATTGCTGTTTCGGAGATACGTTTCCAGAGTATCGATAATATTGTACGTTCACGCCGACTTCGCCAGATTACAAAGAACCGTGTCAGTCTCAAACGTAATATATATATAAAAGAATGTAACAAATATAAACAACGAAATAAACTTTTCAAATACGCGGTCAACATACATTCTTACACACTTGTTCGCTTGAACGGGTCGACTCGCGTGTCCACCGAGACGACTCTTTCCCCTTTCGAAACACAAAGCATGCTTATCGACAAAGCTTAACGAGATTAGCTTCGCGACTTATCAGTTTCCAAAGGACAAGGCCGCATTTTAGTCATTCCTCGGATCGTGCTATAACATTATTATTTAAATGAGACGGTATAGTCCGATAGTACATATAGTTCGGCTGGATAGAAACCTGAATATTATTGACACCAACGATTTAGAAATAGATTTACACTCTTACATTGTCAAGCGGATAGTATCGTTACGTCAATTGTGTGTGCAAACAACATAGTATTACTATCAAGAGTTATCGCAAATGGTTATCGCTCACGTAGGAACCAATGAATAAATTTTCTGTATACTCATCGATTGACAAAGTAGAATTAATATATGCATATATATACCTATATATATAAACAACTTATTCGTGGAAGATTACATACAATAGTAAATTCTACGCCTTACATACTTCTAATTCCCGCGACATTTTTCTTTTTTCTGTCAAAAACAGATCATTTGCCCCATCTTTTTACAATTGCAATCGCTTCACCGAATGAAAACAATTGTAAACGGATAAATCATGTGCATTACAAGTTCCGTTGCATTCGAGACGTAACTTTTAGTTCTACTTAACAATGGAACTTTTTCTTTTGGTACATATGTATATCTGATTCTATGAATGGAACTGATTATACTTACAAGATGCTGCGATTAAGTCACGAGTAACAATGATACAAGCTAACAGAATGCAAATTAGATTTGAGTGTAACATTTCAAAGGCTTTGTTCGTCCCTAATGTGAACTACATTATACCTAGTTCCGAGTACAAACATATATTGGTGAAAGAAACATTAAACATTAATACAAACATACTTGGTAGCGTAAAATATGATTATTTTTACTTAAATGCGTACTATGATCGTGTTCTCTCGTTCTCTTCCCTCCCAATTGACTTAGAACCAAGCCATATAAACGATTCGGCAACAGCTTTTTAAAAATTATGTAATGCAAAGAAAATAATGGAACGTTCCTAATTGATTTCGTGTTCGTATATTCAAATAAGATAGATCAAACAATAATTTCACATTTCACATTCATTATCTTTGATACTCTGGCAGTGTATAGACAACGACTGACAATTTATCAAATAGTTTCTAACAACTCCAAAAGTGATGCTCCTAAAACATAATGTTGAATCACATTATCGTTCATAGTAAGCATGACCTACTGTTTGTTCAGTAGTCAGATTGACCTTATCGTTTACAATTAATCCGAATCACTAGTTAATAATAAATAGTAACAGTTGTTAAAAATATTACACATGTGTAAGATTGCACCACATCTACCGAAATCGCTCAACTTTCGAGAAACAATGGTTTTTTTCTTTCGGAATGATAATTCGCCGCGGTTCACATGCACCGAAATTAAATTGCACAAGCTATCGCTTTTCTTTTGGCAAGCTATTTATATATTTATAAGTATAAATACCAACAGGGTTCCAATATTATTTAGTTCTATAATTTAATTGTATGCCCTGTTATAACGGCATATATTGAACTAGTATATCCCATAGAATACTTGACACGTTCATTTTGCATACTCTTTTGATGACGATCTTCTATGAATAAATAATAAATGAATCGATGAACAGTACGTTATAACAGTTGCCAAGTGTGCAAGGAGGTGTTATGAAAAATATATTTGGGTATAAAAAACGAAACTACTTTACAAGTTCCACTGAAAGCAGGGTATGACTTAAAAAGGAATACACATAGACTTGGATTAATATTATAGACAGGAAGTAGCACGAAGACGGGCGAACCGATCAGCGTAGATCCGGGTTATCGTTAACTTGTTTTTTAATGCGTAATAATACTGTCGTGTACCATTGATCCAATCGTGATATGGAATCGTATTCCTTTACCGCTTCTGTGAATCCTTCGAGATGTTGTTCCTCTAGGTGTTCTATCAAAGTCTGAAATCAGAATTGAATTCATGTATCGTATGAAAACGCGGGTGAAAGTCTCCGTGCGCGTTCCGAAGTTTCGGACCTGAGCGAACCTAATTAACGAGAACGATGTTCAAGCTTCGTACCTTTATTAATTTATATTCCCTAGAATCTTGGAATGCAGGATATTGTTCTTGGTAACGTTCGATCGCGTGCTGCGCGTTTAACACGTCGACGCATAAGTGACATAGTGCCGCTCGGAAGAAATACTCTTTCGCGCTGTACTTCAGTAAAGAACTTTCTAAAGATGAAGCTCCAACCTGTGGCAGAGAAAAACGAAAGTCACACGATTTCTCGATCCGTAGAAAGCATCTTAAAATAGCACGAATTCTAAATCGTATATTACCTGTTCATAAATTTGAATAGCCTTATCATAGTTTTCGAGTTGCGCAGCATACTGTGCAACTTTCAAAAGACACTTATTGGCAGAAGAATTGCTTTCCTCCCCACGGAAATAGTCGGCAGCTTGTTCGTAATGATGAACAGCTCTTTCGAGATCCACAGCCTCGCTTTCGTACATTTCAGCTATACTTTGATGATGCTTGGCTGCCATTGTAAATCTACCCATGTCCGTGTAAATCTCGATTGATTTCACCAGACAGCTAATGGCCTCTGCAAATGTACAGACGATTAGACATTTCTTTGTCCAATGGAGAATATTAATTGTGTTACAAACGTGACTGTACCATTTATATTCGATTTTTTGAAGCAATTAGCAGCATCTACGTAATTGTTAGCCGCGTCGTGCCGATTCCCCGCTTTCCCATGCAATTCCGCTGCTTCGTAGAAAGCACTGCCAGCAGAACTCCACTTCTTTGCCATCTTGAACATATTCGCAGCACGTTGGTAGCATTCTACCGCCTCCTCCACTTTCGATGAACTTCTGCAATACAGAAAAATGAATAGTTAAATTTCAAACAAATACCAAGGCGAAAAAAATCTAAAACTCATATATTTCCAAAATTACAATAACTTCCCTATAAAATCGGGAAGTTAAAAAATTGGCACCCTCGATTATTGGCACAAGAACTGTCTACAACAACAGCTCTGATCTAATCTAGCCAGTATGACAGAGAGATTTCGTTTAATGGTTAATGGTATGCAGGAAAACAACGTATCTGTATTGGATTACGGGTCATTATTTTTGCCAGACTGGCGATAGGGTCTCGTATTAATTTCATTGGCGGAGAATGCGTTAATTTGGTTTCGACACAATATATCGCAACTGGACGGCAACTGTTATATATGTATACAGGTATACGTGCATACGAATGCACACACGAATAAGAACACAGTGCATCGAACGATTCCCAACGAACGAGAAAAGCGAACGGCGAGGAGACGGAGCTTTGCCAATTTAATGAGAAAAGAACGCGAGGCTCGTTAAGGTTGATGGAACATGATAAATAAATAACGAGAGCCGAGAGGGAGAGAGAGAGAGAGAGAGAAAGAGACACTGTGTCTCGGATCTCAGTGTCGGGCGAGTTCAAGTAAATCGATGTGGATAAACTTACCCGAACAGAGAGCCGAAGAATCCTTTCGAATTCAGCTTCTTCTCGGCCTCGGCCATCAGCTGCATCGCCTTCTGTTCACTGTCAGCCATCGTCACTTTGTATCCCTGACAAGCAATCGGTCGAAATAAACGTCTCAAATCATGAACGTCGCACGAACCAGTTCACCTCTCAGAAAAAGACGTCACTAAAGTCAATGAAAGTGAATCGAGTGTCATCCGCGGCAGGTTAGCCAACGTTTCAGAAAATCGCTACCGGGGATTCAAGTCCCGTTTACAATCGCGCTGCGCGCTACCGGCTGCGCAGTTGACAATTTTATTTATAACTTATTGTTTACAGTCTCACTTCCGGGAGCTTATTAATAGAATCCTTTGTAGTGATGGGCACCGTCGACTAAAACTATCAACTAAATCCATAGTAGCCAACTACTATTTTCAATCGACTGATTTTTTAAACTAAATTGGTGGAATTTAACGGACGGGAATTTTGAATAGAATTAAAGAATGGACCAATCAGAGGTCTGTCACGTGACCGAGCCAACCGCTATTTTACTGTTGCGTCTCATTCCAACGTTTGAGTCGAATAGAACGTCGAATTCAAGTAACAGTTGGCGCCAAGAATTATATTCCCTATTGATCCGGTAAATTCGGGATCAAAGTTCGAGAAAGATAGCGTTATCGATTCGGTGAACGTGTTCGAAAATTAAAGCGAACGATTCGAGGATGTCCGCGGTACGCAGACAAGAGTTGAATTCGTTGCAGCCTGGCGCGCAAAACGCTCTCGTTATCGGCATAATCATTAACAGCTTTAATATGAAAACGATCGATGCCAACCGGTCGAGGTGTACGAATTTTCTATATACCTGTATCTTCCCAAAGGGCACCGATAATATTTTTCATTCGAGCATCGTTGATTTATGAACAATATTCACCTAACATTTTCAGTTAACCACGGGGAACGTGGAGTATGGACATTCACGTTACGCGATTCCGAGGAATACACGATAAACGTAACCGTATGGGGTAGCGTGAAATTTATAACAAAATTATCCTCGGATTTCCACATTGGCAGCGTAGGTTTGTAACCGCGGTTGAAATCGTTTCGTTATTGGTTCTTTTGGATCGAAAGAATATGCGTATACAATTCCAGAATTACAGCATTCGCACCGAATTGTAATGCGATCAGGAAACTTAAAATATTGTATGTATATTTGAATATAAAAAGAAGATTGAATCTCTTTTTAATATTATATGAATTTATACAATATTTTACGGTATAGGGTTCTTGGAGCGAATGCTGTAACGTATACGCGCAAAGCTTTCTACTTGTGTCTGGAAATGTTATTTGAATGATAATTATTTTCTATTCAACACGCAGTAGAAGTGATCAACCCGAAAGTACAGGAACGTCGTTCAGACGATAGGAACGAGCTCTTCGTACCCACTGTGTCCAGTCAATGCAGTCTCACGGTCAACGAGGGCAACGCGCTGGTGCAATCTCACGATGCACCAACACGCTCGCGATACGAACCCCTTTTGATGCACCCAATTAAGAGCCTAACCTCAATACGAACCCTGAGAAACATTTTTGAGAACCTGGAGACGCTACGCGATCAATACGTCGACGTCTTGATCGTCGTCACATTCGTACGTTTTGATTTCGATCAAAATCGCTGTTAGCAAATATTCAAAATGTAGCGACTCTCCCGATTAACGCGAAAGAGCCTCGAGGGCCTTGCACATTTTCCAAAGACAAATGCTCGGTCTACACTTCGTTAATTCCTTGTATAATCGATAGGTCAGCGACATTCGTAACATAATTACACGAGATGGGAGAAGCATCAGATTCCGTAATTTCGAAGCATCGGACGGATCCAGTGATGAAGTGGCATCATTGGTGTTGTGGGAGAACGAATGGATCGCTAGGGCCGCGTCTTGGGAGCCCGGGAAGACTGTACTTTTCCTGACAGATGCCCGGATCGGTTACGATAATTTCAAGAAAAGAACAGTCCTATCGATAGGTCGTAACTGTTTATCGTAAATAATTATTCAAGCAATTACAACCGATAACGATCATGAAATCACTGTCCCAATATATAAAACGAAAGTTTATAAACTTTCAGTTAGGAAAACTCTGATTACCGAGAATCCCGATGCACCGCAAACAACGACTATCAGGAATTCCCTGCGGTGTTACGATCCGGATGTAATGTCCGGGAACACATTCGCGTCACCCAATCGTAAGGAAAAAGAAAATTTATGCACATTCCATTTCCGCACCACGAAAATTAATGCCTGTCCTATTCGTTTAATTCTTTCCTGCCAGCGAATACAATTTCCACCGTGATGACTATACAGGAAATTTCGGACAAGCTGAATAAAGTACCGAAGACGGGGGACAGGCTGCAGTTCGCTGTAATCTTGAAGGCCTATGTACTGGACATGAACGTCGATAGCACGGATGCTGGAATCATATCTAGAAGATGGTCTCTGATTTGTCTATGAATAGCGTAATCACACGGATACTCAAACCGCACGGTTTCACTCTCGTCCTTTCATTTTTCGCAGCGCACTATGCAAGAAAGTCGTTCTCGACCTAGACGACTCCTGTATGAACCTGGAATGTCCGTCGGGAAACGGAACACGCGTTCCCATGAATGTATTGAGCCTCAACTTAAAGGTAAACCTAAAAGACGACACAGGATACCTAATCGGCTGCAAGCTATCAGGAGATGTGGCTGAACGCGTCCTTGGCTGTACAGCTGCCGAGTTCCAGGTTACTATAATAACCTAATGGTTAATATAATATTTTCGAAATCCACCAAAAGAATATTCATGGACTTCAGGCGATGATCATCCCCCAACGTGAAGACTTGAAATGGAAATACGCGTTGGAGAAGTGCGACATCCGGTTGCACATCTTTGGGCCAACGTCCACTTTCCCGAATGCAGTTTACAATATTTTATCGATCAACCACATCGAAGACGAAGACGGAGACACGCTTCTCGACGAGTTCGCCAACACGGCCGAAATCTAAATGTTTGAATATCGCTCGTTTGTTGCAACAATGATCCGACAGGAAAATTTCTAACTTGTTCCTTTGACAATCGTGTCACTGTTGCAATACATAAACGATATCACGTACCAAAATGCATTAAATATAATACGTATTCTTGTTGTAAAGTACAGCAGTATTTTATCGTCAACGATAAGTTTGTAACGTTCTGTTTCCACGTGGAGTTGTTACAGTTTTTCATAAATACGAATAAAACGTGCTTCAAACTTGATGCCGTTTTCGATCAGCTGATTGGTAAACACGCGGTTCGTGGTTATCTATAATTGCAGCGGAATGGTTCTTACAGAACGTCATTTCTTGACACGTGCGTTTTACTAATTACTCGTGTTTATATTCTTTTCGTACGGTTTTCGTAGTTGTCAATTTAGATAGAAACTATGGAAGTGGACGTTCCCGCGCAGGCAAACGCTGTCGAGGTTATAAGAGAGGCTATGAGAGAATTAAATTATGCAGAGAGGAAGGAACAACGTATGAAAATATTGAATAAAAATCGCGTAGCTTTGGGCAACATACTGCTAGATTCGGCTTTCACACCGGAATTTGTTGTCGAAAAGGCGAAAGCACTTAGAAAGAAGCCATTGCCGGCAGAGGAGTACAGACAATTACAAAATGCTCTTATTCAGGTTAATTAATTTTAATTGCTTGTGACTACAAGCAAGTCTATTCCAAGTTAGATTCTAATATCTATGAATGTTCCAAATAACGTGTTTCTCTTTCCATAACAGAGCGAGGAAAATGTGAAAGCATTTTTGAAAGTGGACAATATCATATATTCCTTGGTACGCGATTTCTCCAGTATTAATCCAGTTTTGCAACTATCCGCTATTAGTTGCTGTTGTAACATAGCACTGGGAAATTGCAAAGCTTGTACGTCGTTGACTAAAAGTATCGCGCCATACCTTATTACAGAATTAGAGAGCTTAAATTATCCTCTACTGGTGAGTTACATAGTGTTCACTTGACAAGATAATACTTCATTTAGAATATACTGTAGAAAATAAAAGTTTTTATTTCTTACAGGAAGTTTGTATATGGACAGTGGGTAATTTGATAGCTGAAAGCAGCAAGGCTTTTGAAATTCTACATGCGCAGGACTGTTTAAAATATATCACGTCACTGATATGCCATTGCGATAACACCGTTTTGACGTCTGTAGCGTACACAGCTATGCATTATGTGCACATTGGTTTTCACAATATCCTGTAAGGCTTACCGCTTTGTTTCGATATTTTATAGGATTGTAATTAACAGTACAAATGCTTTCAGTGAAAAACAAATGATTGAACTGGTTAAGATGAGTACACAGAGAAGTCTCTCTTTCGAGGATCCATACTTTATTTGGCTGCTGGCTTTATTGTCTTCTCACCCTGTCTGCAACACCTATTTATATAATACAGTACCTTTGATAGTCGATTACTTACACGAAAACGTTACAAACAACATCACTGCTGTAACAGAGGCACAGTTTCTTCCATCAGTATTGTTCTATATTCCAAAGAGTTTGTAATACTAAAATTTCGTCGATCTTGTTTTAGATCACAGCATGTACGAGGATATTAGCCAACACTGTTAGCGAGAGGTCCGGGCAATTGGCAAGATTTCTTTTACAAAATCCGAAGTACGTTGATTCGAGTTCGTCGATTTTAAACAGATTACTCTCGTGTCAACACTTGCATGTTAGGAAAGAAACTTTATGGTTGATAGGTAATTACAAAGAATTTTTATTATTAAATGAAACAATGAACGTTAACGGTTTTAATGGGAATAATAAATAATATTTCAGGCAACCTTTACAACCATGACTGCTCTGATATTAAACAAATTGTACGAGACATTATACCGAAATTATCGTCTCTCAAACAAGCAGTTCTCTCTATAACGCAACAAACTATGACACTGAATACCGATTTCACCGTTTGAGCAGGTATATCATGCTTAACAACATATCGATCACAGCATTCACATGTACACACACGATGTGTTTCATTTATCTTGCATTCCAAAGTCTCTCGTAAAACTATACTTTAACCTGGGATTATCATTTATGGTAAAAATATTGGAAACATCGAGAGGAATCCAAGAAAAAGGAAATACCCTGTATATATCATTAATAATTATTGTAAATGGTAAAACACCTTTCTGAACTTTCCATCCCCTTACTTTGCGGACAGCGTTTCGATACAAAAATATTAAAATTATTACTATACAATGTCGCGACCGTACTCGCGTAAAATTCGAACCGTATTCATCTTAATAATTCATTTTAACAGGAATAAATTGTCGTATTCCTCTGGAAGAATGGTCGTCCCTCGTAACGTCTTCTATGCAGGGTACTTTCACTAGATTGAAGTAAATGTGGCCCATAATGTCCGCCGTTGGATGTTTGCTCGCTTTTAAACAGCGGTACAGTGCCTCGTCGCAGGTGCAGTGCGATCTGCGGAAGGTGAGGACAAGGCTGATACGTTTGACAGTGGTTCGCAAACGATATGTGATAAAGACTCGTGATTATGTAATAATAATCGATTAATAAATTCTATTTTTCATACTTAGTATACAAGGAGTAATTGGTGAGGTTGTATCGCGTTCGTTGCGCGCGAACTTTAACAGGACAGAGATCATGGCTACGACAGCACCTGGAAGAAAAGCGACGTCCAATTGGAGCAAAGGTCTCCGCGTTAATCGAAGCGAATATAATTAAGATTGATTTGAACTAACCTATCGATTTCCACTTCTTGACCAAGGTCGTGGTAGCCCTCCGCGATGTCCCCTGTCCCACACCATTTGGTCCCTGGAACAACAATGCACGTTGCATCTTCCGATTCACAATTAACAGGCTTTTATGCGTTTACGATAAGATCGAAATGCATAAACATCCACAGCCCATGTGTAGCGCAAATATTTATTTTAGATAATTACCTGGAAGAATGCCCGAAAGAAGGGACAACGAGCTACTGACGACGCGCGTGCCCCTGCTCAAGCTATTGGACATCGAGGACGTCAGAACGTCCTGTTGTATTTTATCTAGTAGCTCGCACTGTTGCATAAGCTTTGTTATCTCGGGGAACGATACCTGCTGCGGAATTGTCGTCGCGGATAGGTTCCTCAGAACCTCGTTAGCCTCTTCTTGCTCGCTGAAAAGATTTCGTTTGTCTAAATCGCGATATTCCTTCGGCACTTATCATTCTGGGATGAAAATGATCCTCGAAATTAGGGGTCGTGTTAGAGGATATAATTCTGTATTCAAGGGTCTAGCAGACTAAGAATTATAACAATCGAGAAAAAAAAGTTAAGGGTATTTACCCTCATATAATCCTTATATGAAGGGTTAGCGATTTGAAATTTTGGGGGGTTATCTTTCAGCCTAAAACCAATGTTTTAACACTCACTAAACTTCGATCAGGTCGCAGTTGTGAAGCTCGTTGTTGGTCCCGATGTCGACCACCGCGATCGTTTGATCATGATAGTAGACCGCCGTGATATCGCCTCTGACTGGAACCCTGGGCCTTGGTGTGGTTCCTGTCAGCCCCTTGAACACGTTCTTGAAGAAAATCGGCTGCTGCGTGCTGCTGGAGCTTATCGCCACGACCCAAAACAATACCCAGCCCCGGAAGAACATCTCGACCCCTTAGAGTACCGGCTACACGCGAACAACACAACACTACGCGTCTTTCCGTTCGCGTGACCGTTTTATTCGCATTCTGATGGGTTCCCGTGGGGGAGTCCAGTCCTGTGTTAGATCATCTCCGCAACGTGCCGGGGAAATGGTCGCTGGGAAAACTGTGTTACATCGTTGATGCGACCGCGAAATTTGTCAGACATAAGTGGAATCGATCGCGGTAGCCCCCCGGTTCCGTCCGGGAAACTTTTCCTCTGGTTCTGATTTATTTAAACACTATATAGTCAACGCGTTACGCGCCGTCACGAAAACTAGATCGACTTGGACTCTCGATCTTTCAGCGGTTTTTCCACAGAATCTGAAAGAAGCGTTTTCACCTGCAGTTAACGATAGGAGTCCCGCCTGTGTTGGGTACGTTTGTTCTTTTTTTTTTAACGCACCGCCTGGCTCGGCTGTAAATATAGCCACTTAAGTGTCTTCGATTTGTGATTTGTTCTATAATGCATGACAAATTACACGCGCGCAAAGTTCTGGTCCGTAGACTGTGGATCTTAATGCAAAACAATGTAGTCGTTCGTTCAATAATGCGAATGTGTCGTAAAATATTGTAGTAATGTTCAATTTTTGCAATGTATTCGCAATCTTGTGTTTAAAATTCGTAGTCTATACAACATTGTTTGCAGCGAAGGGTTGAAGACACGTTTCAGAAAAAATGTAAAGCATTACGACCTCGTTCAATTTAAACTTTTCCCTTTTAAAAATATCGTTTCTTGATTGTTCAGCCGGACTCTTTTCTACCATTAATTCCTCGCTTTTTTTCACAAACGATATCCTCGTTACGTCTCTAACATTGAATAAAAATCAACATGCCCTGCGTTACGCGACTTCGACCTACGGTGGACCATGGAACAGAAGCATCCACAGCGCACAGTGGCGGATGCAAGCCACCCTTTATGGTCCCGGTGCGTTCACCGTCCCCGTCTTCTCCCGAAGATTGCACAAGAAACTTATTCGGACACCGAGGGAACGGAGAACCTTTTTACATAAAAGTTTCATGGCTAGTACAAGGAAGAAACACAATACTCCGACTCTACTGGCAAGACCATCCCGTTACCGATCTACAGATTTAGGGGATCTCCATTCTGGAGCAGGCTATTTCTCCCGAGGCAAACTGCGCGCAAACATTCACCGAAATTTTCAGACCGTACCTGGTAACAGGTTTTTCCAATTTGCATCATCGTCGATCGGAACACGTGTCTCGCACTCGGATGGAAAAGACTTGGCGCACAAAAGAAACACTGTAAAATCGACAGTCTAGCCGGAAACTGGTGTTCCTGTGAACATTGCGGCTTGCGTATCTATAATGCACGCAAGCGCAAGCGTGTCAGGAAGCCGACCCCGTCGCCGATCGAATCCAGGATGCGTATAGCCTGCCAAGTTTAAGAAGACCCCCCCGAAAGGAGCGCTGGCCAGTCCGGATCCCCAGTGGTGGGAATATCATGGTAGCCTCTGCCCCCTCCTCTACCGTCGCGGTAAACATTTTTAAAGTTATCAAGCTGCACGCCACCGAAGGCTACACACCTGTGTGCGACTCTCTTCCCTTTACCGTCCTCTCTGCTCTCTCGCTCCCACTACCGACGGTTTTCATCGCGACGCGTTACGAGGTACATTTGGCAGAGACCAGCTGTGTACGTACCGGGGGGACCTACATTCAGGGAGACTAGGACAAAGAAAGTAGGACGAAAACGTAAGAAATTATGCGGCTAGCGAGGTGGTCTACTCGGCGGACGATCCTCGGTCATGATCTCTTCGAAAGAGAAATCCGTCGGAACGCACGCGTCAGCTGTGTCAGAGGAATCGAGTCGCCGCGATCGATACATCCTCGTGCGATGACCCGTGCGTATTTAACATTAGCGCTAACACCATTCTTCAAAATCCATCGGTCCACGGTTAAATACTACTTAATGGTTTCATTAACAACCTAAAAGTCGCCGCCGCATCGGTGACTAGATTTGCGCGTCTGAAATACAAGCGTGAATGTTTGTTTTGCATCGATTGATATTTGTTGTGAATTGACGGTCACGTTTGCGGCGACGATGTTAAAGATAGTTTCCAACGCTAGGTTTACGGGACGTGTTAAAATGGCGCGTTATAATATTTATCATTCACGATTATCGAGAATCGAGTATCGAGAAAATTTGGATAGTTGTCGTTATTCTTATAAAGTAATGCGAAATAGCCATTTTTACAGCTCCGTGAACCCAGTGCTAGTAAATTATAAATCGTGATGTAGAAACGGTCGATTTATTATCCCGAGTTCGGGCAGAAGTTTACAAACGATGCGGACTACTTAGTCGAACGAAACGGTTATATACCAGGTAGATTTAGCAGAGGATTGTTCCGAGCACTTCGCAATGAATTTCGAGTGAAGTCGGCCACCGTTGAAGTATGTACATAATAAGTATATCCTCCGGTTTGATAAAAAGCGGACAATTTGCAAACTGATAATTCCGCGGCGATAGTGGCGAGGACAAAGTAAAGCGGAACGGGATCACCTCGTTTTCGTTCAAGACTGGCTCGATTTCAAGGGTTGCTGTTCGTGAGATGACGAGGTCGTCTTCGCGGCAGCGTTCACCGGATACTGGTTTCCAATCCGAGTTGTGCTCAGCGTGATGCTAATAGGCGTAGCATTCGAAAGTTGCTGGCGAACCGGGCATTGACGGTAGCCTGGAACGAGAGACTCATGAATATTGAAATTCGTTTAGACAAATATATTCCTGCCGATATTTTTCATCCGTCGTTAGTATACAATCTCGTTCGATCTTCGAGAAGAGTAGCTCAAGCGAATAATTAACGTTTCTTTTGACCTCTAACGAAGCCAACGAGGCAGAAATAGAAATAATATTATAGAGGTTAGCCTTGGTTCAATGCGAAATTAAATTGTGGAGGGAATTTCGAGGTGCAGCATCCTTTTGTTATAAATTATAAATTAATTAATTAATTTCAAACGAGGCGGACTAAGTTTCAGCGAGTCGAACGAAACGTTTATATACCAGGTAGATTTAGCACAGGATTTTCCGAGCACACGTACTTCGTAATGAATTTAATATTTAAATTAAAAATTTAATTCAATACTAGGATTGCCAAAACTAAATGGTAAAAGAAAGGAGTAGATTCGCGAGTGTTTACCGGCGTGATGCGGACCGGAACAGTGGCAGCAAATAGGGTTGTTCCGAGGTCGGGGGCAGAACTCGACGCTGTGCGGTTCTCCGCATCGAACGCAGCGAGGCAGGTGTCTACAATTGGCAGCCATGTGCCAGAATCCCTGGCAGCGATAGCATTGGAGTACTCCGTCCCCTGTTTGGAAGTTGGTTGGTTCGAGTAGATTATTCGGTATTCCCGAGCCTGGTGGTTGCATCGGGCCACCTCCAGTTCCGGTTCCTCCGCGCCACCAGCGTTCTGGAATCGCGTTGAATCGCGCAGCACCGAAGAAGTCTAAGCCCTGACGTAGCAGCAGCTCGTAATGCCCAGCGTCCAGCACCTGAGAAGCATACTTGAACAGTCGAAGCCAATGACCGGTTCGTTGATCGTCGCACAGTGAGGTATTTAGCCCGAAGAAAGTGGAAAAAAGTGAATTTCTAAATTTTTGCGTGTGGCATAAAATTTTTTGGTTGTTTGTTGTAGTTACAGGTCTGAAGAATAAGGCAATATAAACTTCATCAAAAGTCGAAAGATTTTAATAAGACAGAGTCCATTCATTGGCGATTTTCCAGTGTTTCAAGGAAGATTGTGTAAATTCTTGCATTACAAAAGTTTTATATATGTTTTATATATTTAATAATGCTACAATAATTTTTCTCCACTTTTCTCAGGCCAACTACCCTAACTGTGGCGCCGGCAGAAGTAACAACATCGTCAAGCATACAACGGTTTCATGGAATTCTATAGTTTGGAACAATTACGGGACGATGGTACGATAACTATAATGCGTTCTAAGGTTCGTAATGTTAATAGGCGCCTCTACACTTTAGACTTGTTGTTATCTCGTAATCGTTTCGCAGTTAGCAATTTTTTCAGACAACTTGTTAATGGACGTCGGTCAATGGCCATGAAATGAATGGGCTCAAAGTAGAATCAGGGCGGAAAGGAAGAATTCTATTTCCTTACTATTCAACCGCATCACGTTTCTAATGGTTTTGTAATAACAGGTCTGAAGAAAGTTGCCCGTAGCAGATACTCTAATGATGTAAACACTTTCACGGATACGGTAAGAGCTCTGCGAGACGCCACTAGAAATTATTTATCGCTTAAATTACTTCTCGATGCATATATTTCCATTTGTATAATTGGAATGGAATTGAAAATACATTTCCAATGTACCGACAAAGTTTCCGTTCCGTTCTTAAGCGAGTCGCATAAAAAAGTGAAAAAATAGTACAGAAGAAATGTTTTCAGGTGGAAATAGCTTCGAGGGCAAATTGTCGAAGGGCCGTACCTCGACGCGGACATATTGACGCCAGCGTTCGACGCTTCCTGCAGCGATGCCCTGCTTCGACAACGCGGAATTGATGTCCTGAAGAGGAATTGCCCAGGGCACGTCGCGTAACAGCACCGCCTGTCTGTAGCGGGAGTCTTTCGCCGAGAACCTTGCCACCTGCGTAACGCGACAATCATTCTTTAATAAATCCTCGATCAGCCGTCCGAGCCGTTAGTGTCAGCGAGAAAAAGAAATTCCTCAGGAATTCTTTAAATGTTGCGCGAGATCTGTTGCGCAAGCAGAGTATGTTGCGCAAGCGAGAGAGAAAAGCGAACCGTCCGAGGTACAATGAAAAAATGTTTACTATACTGTCAGAATCATTTCAACATGGATACTTGTACGGGTCCTTCAAAGACACGTGCCAAATCCCCGCGTTGCAGAAGCTTCTCAGCGTCGGCTTCGCGGGCGAAAGCTGCGATCAGGCCGCAAGGAGTCTCGGAGACGTGCCAATCTGCCAACGGGTCCGAGATGCGGATCACATCTTCCAGATTCGAGCGCAGCAGTTCCCCAACTGGTGTTTCAAATTACATTTCAAGGTTAAAAACATTCGTACCATAATCTCCCTATTTTTCCTATATTCTGCAAAGATTCAGCTTTCATTAAAAAAAAATTCATCGCTCTACCTCGTTTCTATCGAAAGTTATTTCTTTTTGAATCGAGCAAAGTCTGGATCTAAGTGGCAAGCAACCTAGAATCGGTAAGAAAACCGATTAGAAAGTCCGACATTTTTTCAAGTGGATTCAATCATTTAATTTTTACAAGTAACACTTTTTGCGTTAGGTTCAGCGTTTGAAGGATCTACGAAACAGGCTTCCGGTAGATAAAACATCAACAAGCAAGCGCAAACAGCGTTCCTGCCATCTGTAACTAGTTCTACACGTGTTACGTGTCGAATGGATGTTGCAGAACAAGTCGCGGGAAACGCTGGCGCAACCACCGCACCACCGATTACATCAGTCCTCATGGTGGATTCGTTACAGCGACTGTGGAGCACCCGGCTTTTCGATTATGCTGACCAAGCATTCGCAAAATGGCTTTGTGCCACTTTGAAAGAACGCGAAGATTACAAATAGAGAATAGAAATGCCTCGAGAGCTGTTCGAGCTCTCCATGTGGGGTAAGAAGAATTGTCTTTGGTTAAAAAAATATTAGATAAAATTTAAAATGACATATAAATTAATGTTGTTTGCGTTACATGATTCGTGGTGCTTCGAATTAGGAGAAGTATTGCAGCGATTTACGCGAGATAAAGAAACGGCTACCTTGCGCTCCTTGCACTTGGCCTTGCGGGCCAACGGCACGCGATATGTAGAGGGAACACGTGAATTCTTCTTGGCCGGAACCACGTGCTCGATCGTTGCAGAAATCAGACGCGTTCGGTTGCGGGATCGCGACTTGCGTCGTCGTGTCGTCCGTCTCCTTCTCAGGGGACTCTTCCTCCATCCTTTGCACCTCGTGCACCATCCAACGAGCTCCTAATCGATAAAAACATTCTTGCTATTCTCTGTACAAAAAGAAAAATACTACTCCATGTATTCTCCGGCGTTTGCAAGGCAACCGAGACACGAGTTTTTACTTATTTCTTGGTAAAACCTTCACCAGGGTACTCGGCGGGATTTTTTTTCGCCGGAATGAATTTAACCGATTAACCGGTTAGTATCTAGGTATACGGGTAATACGGTCACGGTTCGTTGAACACGGGCTTACAGTTCTCACGACGCCGAGAACACACGACTATAAACTCGAGGACATTCAATGTATCGCTGACATTCGATGAATGTTTCTCGATTATACGTGTCTTTTCAGAGGCAGGTCGAAGACATGAAATCAGTGTAATCGTGGAATTAGTCCGCACACCGATCTCCTTCCGGTTGTACCATGGTTGGAACAACTCCGCTGCCAGACTCGCGTGTTTCTTCGACGGAGTAAAGTAAGGTGAACACGGCCTTATTATGAGACAATGTCTCCATTTATGAAACATTACAAGCAAATATGAAAGCGATTATACTTATGACCGTTTAAATTTGTATGTGTACCTCACTCTCCAAGTCTGTACTAAAATTACTATCTTAGTATGGACATGGCTATTACATAGATTACGAGGTTAAGTTTATCGTCTGATCTCGAACGAGATTCTAAGGACGAATTGTCGCGGAAAGCGTGTGAACGGTTTAGTATGATCTCCGAGGATTTTATTCTTTGACGATGACGGTACGACGATGGCGAGTTCTATCCGCGATGTTAAAATTGTTATTTTCTCATTATAGTTTACCGATAGACAACGTACCGATTTCCCGTTGCTTGATTACCGATTCCCAGCCACTTTGTCTCGAGCCAGTATGTCTGGCGATGATCGAGATCACCTTAGACGTTTTTCCTGCTCGTCGTGTTCACAGGAAAAAGAAGCCAGGGCCGAGAAATACATGGCCCAATGCTGGAGCCATTAAGCGGCTTCTTTCACGATCGCAACAATATCGTTACTCTCTCTTTTTTTTCTTTCGAAATCGAGAATCTGATTACTTCGCTGGGAATTGTTTGCTCGATGAAATATTTGGCGATGTTGTGGACGAATACTACATTTTAAAATCGACTGAAACTTGAGTCGTTGAATATCGGAAAATTTCAACGGAAAAGTTGTGAAATGTGATTCTTCGTTCGAGTGACAGATATTTTTTATTTTGCTTGTAAGACTCGATGGAAATTTTCCGGTAAGAATCATTTGCTCAGAAAACTTCAGTGGCGGAGTATCGAGATATGGTTGAGATTCTTTGTTCAAGTGAGAAAAGAAATAATTCTTTTATTGCCATAAGAATTGATGCAAATTCCGGTAGGAATGATTTTGTTCTTTCGAAAATGGTCGTACAGCGCCATTCCACGAAGAGGCGAAACGTTCAAACTGTTAGTCACATGTTATTGACAGTTGGTCATGTACCTACTTTTGCTTTGGCTACCTGTTTGAGAGTTTTACCGCTACGTTTAGTTTTTTTATCGTAATTAATGCACGAGGCTATTGAAAGGTTCAATTTGAAATCCATAAACAGCTTCACACGGTTGTATCAGGTTGTACATAGTCGATTTACTATTACAGTTTTCGCAATCTTTAATTAAGAAAGTATTGAAGCATAATTTTAGGAAAATCAACAATTCCGGCTTAAAAAATTTTATGTCTTGTTTGCTTACCATGTTCATTTATGTTTCTTTTGTTTTAAGCGTAGGCGAACACATACGTATTCCCGTGGACTGGACACCTTCATCTCATCTCGTCATAATACACATGTAATATAATAATAATAATAATAATATTGTAATCTTTTTCGAAAAATAAAGAACAAAAGTTACAACAATCAATGTGTTATCTTCTTTCTTCCCTACCATGTAGCATAAGTGCTTATGATTTCCAAAAAATTTCGATCGTCTGACTTGCCGTTGAGCTGTACTACTGAATCTCGGATACCTCCTTCGATATCATGTTCTCCTAATACTTAGTTCATTTTCCGAGGTTCTCGAAATTTTCGACCGTCTGACTTGCCGTTGAGTTGTACTACTGAAATCCGGATACCTCCTTCGACATCATGTTCTCCTAATACTTAGTTCATTTTTCGAGGTTTTCGAAAATAATCGCCAATTTTCGACCGTCTGACTTGTCGTTGAGATGTACTACTGAAATTCGGATACCTCCTTCGATATCATGTTCTCCTAATACTTAGTTCATTTTCCGAGGTTTTCGAAAATTTTCGCCA